>CM023481.1:157243740-157747572 GCA_013339685.2 Hyalomma asiaticum
TTAAGGAACACGCTTTATTTGCCTGTTAGTCTGTACAGGCCCCAGTTTAAGTAACGGCGAAGTGCCATTGATAGAGGAAATAAATAAATAAATAAATAAATAAATAAATAAATAAATAAATAAATAAATAAATAATAAATAAATCTAAAAATAAATAAATAAAACACTTCACATGCATTGTTTGACCAGACGCTATCCAGAAACAATGCATTCCACACAGGTAGGGTTGACAGCAGTACAACAGGGCAATCTTAAGCAGAACGTGCACGAGTGCTAGTGAGCGTAGGTTTAGTTCGTACAGAGGATCAAATGATGGTGAACACAATATCAAACGTGAACGACAGAGTTAACACGTCGACCGATATATACGTAGAAGGCAGCATTCCCTTTTTGTTATGTGAATATCAATGCCCGATACAGAAACCTTACCTACACGTGCTCGGACACTCCCACTATATTGTTTGATAGGGCATAGGTCAAACATTGGACTAAGCATAGGTGTGCGGTGTTTTCATTTCCCTTGTGTTCAATCGGTTTCAACTTCGGGGGTAGCCATGGCCAGGGGGAACCTATGGCTACATCGGCTCTCATTGCAGCGGAGTCCAGTTGCCACAGCAGGCAAGGTGGTGTTCAATGATTTTCGAATGTTAACTGAAAGTTCTGTCCGGCGTGCTCAGCCTTCAAAACAACCCGCGGTTGCTGTTCATACTAGCTCAGACAAAACGAAAGAAAAACTGCTGTACCTCCCCTCGTGGGTCTCAAGCCGCGCGTCCCTGTGCCCGGCGCCTTGAGGTAAAAACCAGAATTGCGGGAGTCATCGTGAAGTCCGTTTGGGAGTAAGACTAGCCACCATAGTAAGACCTTGTGCGGCTCGCTAGCTTTTATGAATGGCCTCCTGCGTAAAAGATGCCAGTAACGCCGAGGTCCACAACTTGGAAGCCGTAACCGCATTCTTGGAGCCAATGCGCTCCGCTCGTCCAGCACTCGTTGACAGTGTCCTAGTTCGAAGGGAGCCGCGGCGGGATCTCAGTCGACGAAAAGAATTTCACAGTTGGCTGTTGTTCGGCCGGCTTCTGGAAACTGTTTCTCCAGCGGCTGCAGGGAGCAGCCACCGCCTGGGAGTAGCGGGATACTCTTACGCTGTGTGACCGCCTTGGCGAAAGGTAAACTTTGTCCTCGTCGATGTCTCGAAAGCAGTGAGAGAAAAGGAATGACGTTTTGAGCGTGTTCAATTTTTTTTTTTTTGATCGAGGGAGACTGGCGACAGGAAGGCGGGGACTCGAGGCTCGGCCTCGGCGAGTTATAGCTCGGCCTATCTGTCTTGCATGATGTACTGCGTGCGTGCGATCGTCCGTTTGCCGTGGAACGTTTACAGATAGAACGTCGTTTCCTTTGCCGTTTCGTTACGAATGTAACGCGTTACCATCATGGTTCCACCAACCTTTAAAGGAACGACAGCTTTCCTCCGTTCCTCCCGTTCCTTGGAACGACGTCCCGTACAACACTGCAGCTTACGAGCGGGGGCGACTACAACAAGAAAAAGAACAAAAAAAAAATCAGGTAGGATACATTGAAGTCCGCGCCGTACAGTATCTACGCCTGTTGCGTCGTACGTACTGCGGCCTCATTAATTCGCCACCCTCGCTCACATCCTAGCTCCAGTCGGCAACAAAAAAGCGAGAGCGACCGCACCAGGTGCTCCGATATCACAGCAGCTGACGTGCACACTTGGAAATAGGGTTTCAAAGTAGAAGAGTGCTATGCATATCGTGAATAGGCAGCCCACTATGCACTCGATCGGTGTAAGCGAGTTTGAAACATTCCAAATGATGAAATGGTTAGCGTACCAACGTCGCATAATTAACTTTATCTAGTGTGTAACGGTAAACTCAGTTCAGACCAGGGGCGAGTCGGGTAAAAATGATCATGTTCTATACGTTGCCCGCTGACGGTAAATCGCGGATTATTGATTGAACTGCGTTAAAGAAAAAAAAAAGGCGGAGTGCGACCAGTCTTCCCCGAAAGGTGAGTGTCCAGCAGCAGTACATTCGAAAATTCCTAAGTGTGGATATTTGCGTGTCTGTTTACTTTTCATGTGACGAAATTTTAACAGAGATGCTTTTCTCGGTTGATCGACGACGCTGTGCCGGCGTTGTTGTGCGTGCGGCTTCGTGAGGTGGCGGTCATATGGGCCGATCCTCAAGGCAGTTCGAAACGGTACGAGGTGCAGAAAGCTTCAGGCCGCGCAACGAGTGCCTGTGCGCACGTGTGCACTCGTGTCTGTGTCTGGTTTATGCGGTCGTCTTTCCGCGCAGTTCCTTCCTGCTTGTGAACATCCGCCAGTGATATATAGCTGGGTTGGTTTTGATCACCCGGTTGAATCGGTTTTGGCCGTGCGCTTGAATCGAGTGACGGACAGAGAGACGGACAATGCTTCTCGCGTTTAGGTAGCCCAAGAACGACTATCGTCTTCAAAATTAAAATACACATTATTATCATCATCATCATCCTCAGTAGCAGCAGCCTATTTTAGGTCCACTGCAGGACGGCCTCTCCCAACGAATTCCAATCCACCCTATCCTGCAGGCATTGCGATTTCAGCTCCCCTCGGCACACAACTATCCGTCACTCAAGGAAGGTTGCAGGAGAGCGCATGCTCTAAAAAAAAAAAAAACACATGCTGTACCATAATACGGCACGTTTTTATTTATTCTGCCACGTAACATTACATTTGTTAAGGCGATTCCTCAGCAGACGTTATACCTTAGGTCATTTAGCGATGATTTTTCAAGCACAGGCCTAGACTGCTGGACTGCCACGCAGAGGTTGTGGGTTCGAATCCACGCAGAGGACGAGGGCGAATACTCCTCGGTCCTGGTTATATTTTCTAAAATTTGCTCGATAGCGGTTACGGACACCGGCGGCCGCGGCGACGGCGGCGGCGGGCAAATATACGGGGTAAAAACGGCCCTTGTTTTGTGGTCTCATAACAGCTTACGCTGTAAAATACACATGCTGTACCGTAATACGGCACACTTTTTTTTTTTAACTTTCCTCGAACCCGAAGGAACACTTCAACGAACGACTCGCTAGACATCAAAAGGACAGAAAGTTGAGCAAGTTGGTAACAGTCCATAATGCACGCCAATAACACAACCGCAGCAAAGCACAAAGCCCACAACACACTCGCGATACACCGTATTACACTGAAGTCCCGTATATATAACCGCTATACTTGACCTGCTATGTAGCGCCAGTGGTAAGGTACTGTTCTGCGTAATTAAACAAAAAGTATGCACAGAACAGGTGTATATTTAGCGTTGGCTCATAGGTAGCCGCTCGCCACACAGACGTTTTTATGTAGGGCAAACTGCGCGTTGTATTAATCAAAGATTAATTGAACACAGAAGGTCGCTATCAGGTGGGACGCCGTCCAATCTATCCTTGCACTGCCAGGTCTGTAGCTGCATGCCCGAGTTAGACGAAACCGAGCTCCTGTACAGGCATAAGAACGAAGATACGCGTTTATTGGTTGAGGCCTGGCATATCAGTATTAGTGGAAGTGCATGCGTGAGTCAGCCGTCGATTAGCTTAAACAGAGAGGAGATAGAATGCCTTAGGAGTTGTCTATCGCGAAGACCGGCACGTGTAACCGTTTGACAGGTGGCGCTACCATTCCGAGCATGCGCAGATAAGCTGTGTGTCCTCTTTCTTTTTCGCCTCTGTGCTGTGCATCAGTTGTTAGTCGGCTTTCGTGGTGTTCACTGCTCTCCTTGTGTCCGTGTCCTGCACGCCTCTTCTTTTGATTATCGCTAGACATGCACGTCAGCGCACAGCAGCGTGCATTTCTCTTCCACAAAGTAGACGTCTCTGCTGCGCGTGGACGCCAGTGCCAACGTTACGTCGTACCATGAGAGACCCTTCAGTCACCACGGTGCTGTGGACGTCCCTGGCTATAGCCCACGTTAAGCATGCTCCTGAGTGAATACTCATGCGCTTTGCACAAGGAACTTGATCCTACTCGTAACGGTTGGCTGAATGCCGGAGAATTAGTCATAGGCCATTTCCTAGCTGACTGCTTCGCATGACACCGCTTCCCACAATGCGTGGGATAGTAGGGAGGTTAATCGGAACAGCACTTCCAGCTTGCTATCCTGCATCGGAGGAGGGTTATGGGCTTGAAGAAAAAGGATGACAGAGAGAGAAAGACACACACACACACACACGCACACGCACACGCACACACACACACACACACACACACACACACACACACACAACAGAGTTACGGTCGCTCAGCGAGGCCCATTTCTCGTATGAAGTTCAGGAGTGCCTTCAATCGACCAATCGACTTTCAGGTGGTAAACGTTCACTGAACTCTTGTTGATGCAGTGTTGTGTTTGCTTTAGCTAATGTAATTTCTCTCCCTTTCTTAAATGAGATTTGTCCTAGCTAGCCGTAGCTGCCCTCTTCTATCTCGCCATTCCCTTTCCACTCACCAACCCCACCCCTCCCCAGTTTGTTTTTCTTGCTTGCGCGCCCGCGCTAATATCATGCGTCGACCGCTCCTTATCGGAACTCTTCGAATTCCATTTGCGGCGTTTGCCCTCCGAACATTCCAGCTACACTAGTAATGCGTTCCGCTAGTACGCCATCGCACGTTAGCGAACCCCGTGTGATCGATATTTGCAGAGCCCTGCACTACGGCTTTCTTCTCCTTTCTGCTCTTAATTCCCTACCCCTACGGGCGCTGAGCCGTGCTCCCGACAAGGGCCGCATGAGAGACCACCCGTTTTACAACCGAATCACAGTTATTGTAGTGTTAAGTGTTCACCAATGGCTAACGCGGACGTCTTCCCTACCCAAAGAGGAAGGCGTAGCAGAAGCTCCGTACAAATTGCCCGCCAAATCAGTCGGCACATGCGTAGTACACTTTCAGCTCAGAATTGCATAGAAGAAGCGTTCCCTAAGAACTCTGTCCTCAGCTTAAAAGCCAGAGGACGACTATTTTTCTTGCAGCAGAGTGTATATGGTACTCTTGGTATCACTTGCTGTCAGTGATCCGCCATGTTCCGTCACACAAAGTTCGAAGCGCTGACGCGGAACGTGGGGTGCGTTCGGTACGCATAACACCATGTGAACCAGTTGATTTCGTAACAAGCGACGCTGACAAAACACGACAATCAGAGACACAGTTTTCCAACATCTCAAACGGAAGAAAAATGTAACTTGAACTGTTCCACGTCGTACTAGAGGGAACAGGCGAGAACGGAACCCTGGCGGACGCAATTGCACACAGTTTTTAGGGGCGAAGCTCCTCTTAGTCTAACCTTGTCACGCGTCAGGCGTCAGGCGTCAGTCGTCAGGCGTAACCCGCGTGCCGGGAGGCACGCGCTCGAGAGCGAAAGGCGCGCGTTGGCTATGGAAACGCTCTTTCTTAGAGGAACGCTACCAGCTCGCAAAGGAGCAGAACGCGCCCTCAGCCGCGAGAGACAACGTTGGCGCAAGCAGCGTCTCCTAGCGAGTTTCTTGATAGAGAAATACCGACTGCTCGCGTTGGAGAAGCGTTCACCGGCAACCCATATATATATATATATATATATATATATATATATATATAGGCACTGGATCTTGATTGACTTGCAATGAAGTGCCGGCGGGGGAGATTTCACTTGTGCATAGTTGAACCATGAGGATTCGTAGCGTGCGCATTAACTAAATTAATCCGGAACTCGGCACGATCTACGATGAACCTCCCGAGCTTCGCCCACTCATCATCATTCACTCCGTGGATATGCTGTAATTCTTTTCTTTTTTTTGACAATGTATGTTTACGACCCGGAAACGACAAGATTGCGGCTCATAAGCCTCGGGGACCGTGCGCGCGAAATTGGGAATGTTTTGTGCGTGCTATTGTAAGGAATAATATTGTAGATAAATAAAGAACTGCGGCAATACTTATGAAAGCAGAACAAAATGCCGAGTGCGTAAAGGTTAGAATGTTACGGTAAAGCTGTTACGGTAACTCAGCGGACGCCGTATACGTACAACGTACGTCATATGACTGACTTGTGCGCTTGTAGAACGCAACACTTACAGAGCATTTTTTTAGGGGCGAAGCTCCTTAGGGTGTGGGTCGTGTCCTCCTCTGTAGTAGTATGTATGTAGCCACCTCGCACCGCCGGGAGGCTCGCGCTCGCCCTCGGCGCGTGCCTCCCGGCGCGCGAGCTCTCTCACTCTTCCACTGCTGTCTTGTGAGAGAGAGAGAGAGACAGAGAGAGCGAAAGGCGCGCGTTGACTATGGAAACGCTCTTTCTTCGATGAACGCTCTACCAGCTCGCAAAGAAGGAGAACAACGTTGGCGCAGGCAGCGTCTTCTAGCGAGTTTCTTGATTGAAAAATACCGACTGCTCGCGCTGGAGAACCGTTCACCGGCCACCCATATATATATATATATATATATATATATATATATATATATATATATATATATATATATATATATATATATATATATATATGCACTGGATCTTGACTTGCAATGAAGTGCCGGTGGGAGATTTCACTTGTGAGTAGTTGAACCATAAGGATTTGTAGCGTGCGCGTTAACTAAATTAATCCGGAACTCGGCACGATCTACGATGAACATCCGGAGCTTCGCCCACTCATCATCGTTCACTCCGTGGATATGCTGTGGATTTTTTTAACGTAGAATCGCGCCCCGCCACGGTGGACTAGTGTTCATGGCACTAGGCTGCAGATTAGAAGGTCGCGGGATCGAATCCCGGCCGCGGCGGCTGCATTTCGATGGAGGCGAAATGTTGAGGCACGTATGCTGTGCGATGTCAGTGCACGTTAAGGAACCCCAGATGATCGAAATTTCCGGAGACCTCCACTAGGGCGTCTCTCATAATCAGAGCCGGTTTTGAGACGTTAAACCCCATAAATAAATAAACGTAAAATAAACGTAAGGCCATTTTTGCGCCATAACAGCACAGTGTCTGCAGCGTAAACAAAGTTACATTATGAATATTTTTGTGTCTTCGATATTGATGCCGCTTAGTGTGAACCTGTCTTTCGAAAGCATAAGAACACTGAGTATTTGACCAAATTCTGTGTATTTACGGTGACGATATAGCAATGAAGCGACTGCTATCTTGGCTCCTCGGATTCCCTTCTTTTAAATCTTTTTACTTAGAAGTGAAAAACATGGGGATGTAGGCTACCTCAGAGCCGGCTATCCTAACATTATGAAAATTCTATAAAAAACAAACGCACAAAAAATAAAAAAAATACCGAATAATAAGAAAATAACATGGAACAACAAAACCACTATGTACAAATAACATCACTGGGTAAAAAAATGTCGCTGTGAGCGGAGTCCAACGTATATAAGGTGGTTGCCCAGATCACCATAGATACAGTCTGTACAAATAACCTTCATGCACTGACAGACAACACGATTATGAGAAATTCCGCTAACATCCTGCTATGGTGAAGATGAACAATAGGTTCGTGACCTCTAAAAAGTCGCGAATAGCATTCACTGTACGTCTTTGTTGATCCGGGTGTTGTACGGTCCAAGCACTCAATTTGCTCACTGTGACAGGTCGTCTATGACGGTGGTTCAACCGATACTTCAGTTCAATACTGTGTTCTTTGTACTGCGGGGACTAGATAGCTTGTGCGATATCTTATCTTTATGGTGGGAGCAAAACACCACCACCACCACCACCACGACCAACAACAACAACAACAACAACAACAACAACAACAACAACAACAACAACAACAACAACAACAACAACAACAACAAAGCGCTATATTTCTTTCCTTCTTGACGTGTAATTTTGCACTACACCACAAAGATGTTCCAACGTGCAGCACCAACACGCCCAAATGCCGATAGCCGTGCCTGAAACCTTATGGTCGCAGCGTTACCGTCAGTTCTGTATGAAGTAGTTCAGGGGTGGCGAAGTCCCGTCGCCCCCTCTCCGCGTTAGGCTGTGCTTGTGATGGAAAGCGTGGGAGAGTGATCTGATGAGGGTGACGTTTTGAGGGGAGGGTGTTTGTGTTGTCATAGATTGGTAGACGTAGACGTTCGCCATCGTGGTGATATCTACACTTGGGAACTCAATTTCGGTATGCGAGTGCTTTCTCAAAGATATACGGTCAACGAAACTGCAAATATTGAACGAACGCTGCGGCACTGTTGGAACATGGTGAGAAAACGGTGCCCATCAATCGTGCAAGGTCCTGGGAACATGAGAACAAAGTGTTGTCGCACTGCAGGAAAGAGCAAGTTTGCAATTTGGTTTCAAATACTGCTGGAAGCCGCCCGGTCTTCTCTCAACACAACCACGTCACAAGCAGCACTGACTACGTAGCTTGGGGCTGAACTAGCATCGGATAATTTCACGATTGCGGAGACAACGTCAGTAGCGATTTATTTGTTCGTTTTGAGTTCATCACATCTAAAAAAGAAAATAACAGAAACGTGTGTATCTACATTTAGTAACAACGAAAAAGGATATGCTACGTGGTCGGTGCTCCTTATGACGTGATTTTTTTTAGGAGGAAGAGGAAGAAGAGGAAAGGAGGAAAGACAGGGATGTTAGCCAGTGCTGAGACCGGCTGGCTACCCTGTGCAGGGGAAGAAGGGTAAGGGGAATGGAGCAGGCGATTTGCAGCTGTATTTGAAGAATAAAGAGAGTTGCACTTTCTTGGTGGGTGCCGTGCAATAATATTTTACTGGCGTGTTCATAGAGCCTCCACAGCTGATTGGTGCCGTTTCGTGAATATCTTCAAGAGGTACTTCACGCCCCCTTTAATAACCTCTGGGGTGTTACGTTCCAAAACCCTCTGTAAGGCACGCCCTCAAGGGGCACTCCAGAATAACTTTGGCCACCTGGGTAAGACCGCCAGGTTGTCAAAGTACACCAGACGTCTTGCATTTCACCTCCATTGGAGTGTGGCCGCCGTGGCAGGCAATAGAAAACGCGTCCTCTACCTTCGCAGTGTCGCAACTTTACCTGTTGAGCCACCGCCACCGCCACGGGCACCACGATTGTTGCTTCGTTTATTTGTAGCATACGTTGCTGTCGCTATGGGTGCTTTGTCTGTCATTGAATAATGCGAGTTGATTAGATGCGAAACATTTATGGCTCGTTTAAAGTGTTTGCCAGTGTCCGAAAACTGTCATCATCATCAGCTCCGCTCCCCAAGATTGGGCGTGCACTTTTCTTTTCTTTTCTCTTTTCCTTGATATTTGGCTCTTGCCCACTACGGGGGATTGGCCATGAAGCCGGTGGTTAATATAAAAAAGGAAGAAAATTGAGCTAAAACAAAGGAAGAGTAAGGAATCGGTAACGTAAGGAAGAATGAAATGTTAGAAATTGATAGACTATTTATAATACAAATGAACCATAATAAAATAATTTGAGGTTTAATAAACTAGTGGCGGCAATGCCGAGGTACGAGGTTTTGGTTGGAAAGATGATTAGCAACGAATTCTTCTTGTGTCACGAAGGAAATTGAACATGGCTAAGCAGACGTTCCTGTTGCTGTAACCTAGTGAGGACGCTCCAAAGGAAAGAATATTCTGAGAATTCAGGGGAATTTTTCTTGTATGCAATGCTCAATGTGCGGCGTTCGCACGTACGCTTCTTTCTTCTCTTGCGCTTATGCCCTAAGCCCACTGCTACACACTGGCGAAACTGCGGCTGGCGGCCGCACGTGTTACACGTCCAAGCAGAAGAAAAAAAGAGAACTAAATCATCGTGCGTCGATAGGATCGTGATCATCGTCCTCATCACGGTGCGATGCACAGCGCCTCGCAAAGGTGGCGTTTGCGCATACAGCAAGGTTGTTGACCAGGCTAATTAGTGTGGGTCCATATTGAATGACAGCGCGTTCTACAAACAAGGACGAACAAGGGCACACGAACACACAAGCGCTAACTTACAACTTTATCCACGGTAGGAACAGACTGTGCATACCTTCGCGCCACGATAGCATGGGTCCTCTCGTGGCATCCAAGCAGATCCTAGAATAGCACATGCATGCATAGTAGAAGAGAAGCTCAGGGGAAGATAGATGCTGGAATCGATGAACAGATCGCAAAATACGATTTAGAACAGGGAATGTCGCAGGAGCCAACGTTTCCACAAGTAGACCTGTCTGGACATGTATGCATAGTGTAGCGTATGCATGCAAAGCGGTGGAACGGCGTGAGGTCCAGGCCACGTGAAACGGCCCTCTGCCACCGTCTGTAGTTCGACGCGAACGTCTTTACGCTGAGCTCGGTGCGAAACTTTTTGAAGCGTTCGCTGGGCCTCGCAGTGCTTTGCCACGCATTTGCCGATGCCTCGGACTACGACGAAATGCGGGTGTGAAGGATGAAGGGACAAACCCGGACCAGCCAAGTCTCCATCGGCTCCGCTAGCCTTGCGCCACTAGTGCAAGCTTCACTAATGTTTTAATAGGAAAGTGTTTTATGCCGGGGTCGACCAAGAAATGTATGACGTACTTCCGTAACGGAAGTAGATGTCTGAAAAAATAAACCCGCATTTTAGATAGAAGTTCCACTCTCTGGGATTCGAACCCACAACCAGCCATGGTGCCACGGTATGAGCTGGAAGCGCAACCACGCCATCGACCGACTTACAAAATCGAGCGAAAAACTGGGCTTATATCTTTATTTATACTCCATTCGGTATGCGATATCCGACGGTGCAGAGCATGATCAAACGCAGCAAGCCAAGATTAAAAGGCTCAGTGTTTTGTGCACTCCAGGCACCTGACTCGATGGCGGGAGCGCTAGCAAGCCGTGAATGATACAATGTCCGTGACACAACATAGGACAGGACTGTAAACTTTAGGTAGACTTTAGCGGTGCTTAAGAATAGTTTTAGTGATGTTTTGGGAATTAGTACGCTTTTTATCTCCTCAACTTCAAGTGAACGTGCTTATTTAATATGTGCAGCGAATGAAAAACTGGTATGCTGCACTGACCATTGAATCCGGTGTCGCGGTTTCGCGTAGTGACTCCTCGGACTTCAGCGTTTTCACAACCCAGCGGCTACCTCGTCGCCCCCAATGCTGCTATGAGAGATACGCGGTTTCTTTCTTTCTTTCTTTTAGCAAATACCTGGCCTATTATCGGAAGCGGGTGTAAGCCACGCGTGATTCTAGTTTGAAACCGAAATGCACGAGCCTAATTTTTATCAATTAATCTGATGGTTCAATGCCTTTTTAGAGTAAAAGACCCAGGCTCCTATATCAGATATATCACAAACATGTCATTTGATATTGTTAGGTATTGGCAATCTTTTTTGGTTTTGTTTAGTCCCGGTCCTCTCAGGAAGTCAATCGGAAGTGCTGCGCAAGATACAAGAGGTTCACTTGATTTGATTGATTTCTGGGGCTCACGTCCCAAAACGAGCTCTGATTATGAGAGACGCCGTAGTGAAGGGCTCCGGAAATTTCGACCACCTGGAGTTCTTTAACCTGCTCTGACATCGCACAGTACACGGGCCTCAGCATTTCGCCTCCATCAAAATGCAGCCGTCGCGGCCGTGATTCGATCCCGCTACCGTCAAATCAGCAGCCGAGTGCCATAAGCACTAGACCACCGTGGCGGGCTGGGGATTCTCTTGGCACTCGCGCCACTAATGCAAACACCACTGTGTGTCTTCTTCCAGGAAATCACGAAGAACATCATGCGGTCGCTGCTGTTGCTACTGCTGGCGGTGGCGATGACGGCTTCACACCCAACACATGACGAGCAAAACACCCCACAGAAGTGGTTCTGGAAGGGGAGCTTGTCTAAGGTTGCCACGAAGCTCCGAAAATTTGCCGAGGTACGTAGGGAAACGTTCGCAAATGTTCCGCAAATGGTAGCGTGGGTGTTTTTATTATTTATCTCATTCTGGTTTATAAATAATGCAGTCCACGTTCCACTACGGCAGAGGGGTACATACCTAGAAGAAAAGTACGTACGGGCAACAAAGAAAAGAAAAAAAAGAGAAACAGTGGTGAGACAACGTGAACATTATACAGAATAGTTGAAATGAAGTGCTCTTCAGAGTATAGTGAGGATTTTTTGTCATATCTTCATCGGGAAGATTGTTCCAATCGTTTATTGTGCGAGGAAGAGAAGGATATCTAAACGAACTGACTCGATTAAAGCCGTAATTTTTTTTATGAATGTCGGCTTCTAGTTGTGTTACATGTAGCTAGAATCGAGGGATGGTATGTGTCAGGCTTGTAATGACTGTTCACCAGTTGATAAAATAGACCGTACAAATTCGGTTTATCTCAGCAACTGGTGGAAAATTACCATTATTGATTAGGTTGTAGAGCTGAATTTGTATGAGCTGTAAATGAAACTTCGAGCCTTTTCCTGTTTTTCTAATGTTTCAGCGTTGTTTTTACGAAGCGCTCCTAAATTATCACATCACATTCTAGCATAAATCGCAGAATTGATTCTTAGGCAAGTAGATGCGCTTGGAGGGTAAGTGGCACGAGTGGAGGTCCTTAGAAGAACAAGTTCTTTAAAGCGTGCTACATTATCTAGTGTGCGTTCGAGGCGATTTTGTTGGCAATAGGCGATCGTAAAATATACAGTTATTAACCTCAGAGAGGTCTTGATCAGCTGTGCAATAGGTAAATGCTAGTAGTTACCCGGATGATACAAATGAGGTTTCTTATCTTCATTTTTTTTTTGCTTTTTTCCATTTAACTATTTTCTTCCCGACTGCTTCATTCGGATCGCTGCTTCGTGTTTACTATTTCCATTATTTGTTTTGCATGAACCGATTTCATATCTTCACACTGGTGTGTTCTTTCATTTTGGGATTACCGTTTATCAGAGGTATCGCTGATGCTTTACGTTTACTGTGTTACGGATAATCCACAGTGGATCTTTACTAGCCGTAGTCTAGCTGTCCTTATGATGATTTTTGTATTGTAGTAATGGAAATGAGATCGTGCCTGACTAGCGTTTTGTACATTGCGTAAGAACGAAGGTATTCGACGAAAGTTACTTTATTGTGCAGCGACTCAGTCCTGGATGTGAGATAGATGTAAATGAGGGATCTATAGCTGCGCTGCTAATTTTCTTAACAAGAACAATCTTTAGCTTTAGGTTTACCTTTAGCTGGCGCTAGTTATTTGTCACCGCACTGCAAGAAAAATACCATCATAAAACCACAGCAATGCATCGAAAGCGGTGAATGCACTACAACACAAAGGTCAGCGCCTTAGTTCAAAGAAGCCGCAGGAAATAGTCTAGTAGAAGAGCTTTCTCAAACACGCAAAATATGGAGAAGCACACAGTTTTCATGGGCAAACAGAAATTGAGACATGTCTTTTTCGCTGCAGTTATTTAGAAATTTTCATTTTTGATATTTCGCACCGTGAGATCAACACATCAATGGGTGTGATATAGCGGACATGATAATCTTCTCTTTCCATTTTTCTCTCTCATAACTTCCCATTCCTCTTTCTCATTCACCCAGCGTGGGTAGCCAACTGGACGGCTTTCCGATAAGTGGTGGTGATGATGATGATAACCCTGGCCCCGTTGAGCACGCGAGTCAAGTTTGTTTGCACCACAGACAGCGGGTCAAGCGAACGACGAGTACAACCCTGCCTGCGCTTTTCGTCTTGTAAAGTTGAGATTTGGAGTGCTAATGTTGGACAGTGTACCCGGATATAATACAATTTTTAGTCCTTAGATTGGTACAGGTAGGAAAGAAATGTACTTGCAGAAAGTGTGCACCATTGCTTTGTCCTTTTACACTTTCCCACGCGGCCGCACACGTCATTTGATCTTCAAGAATCTTTACTAGCTGCGAACCGACATAAACATGGGCGTGCGCACGGAGTAGGCCAGGGGGGTGTAACGAGCAAGGGACAATAAACTTCTCTCTAGAAGACTAGAGACGCTCGTTTTCCGGTTCGAATTATACCGATGAAAAAACTGTCATCTGTGCAATAACGACGAAGCCGTTTATGCTTTAAACAAACAATGTATTTAGAGGTAAAGTGATCCGATGATGAAGTAAAGTAGAAATAACAAAACCATGCAAAACGGAATACAGAATGTTAAAAGCACACTAAAGGTTACACGGGCACAGAAAAGAAACGGGCAATGTTCACCGGTCGATGATCACTCTCTGCGGTAGGGGATTGCAATGGAGGGGACGGTCGGAAGTAGAGGTATCGCCGATGGGCGCGATGTCCGACGCGCTGCCAGGAACGCTGCTCCCTGTTGAGGCCGTTGACCCCGGAGCGCGTTCGGCGTCTGTGCTGCTAATTCGGCCGGTGGCTAGCGCTCGATGAAGTGGGAGCCGATTTGCCTGGCGGGAACGTCCTGACGATGTTCCAGCCACGCCAGGCCTGAAGTGAGAGTGGTAGGACACCAGGTGGAGCCTGCTGCGATCTCCGGTCCGCAACCCGAACGGATCTCACTCCCGCGCCCTGGTTCCACGATGATCAGGCCACGTCTCCCTGGCTCTGCTCCGGAAGCCTCGCAGTACCTTTTTTCTCTGCCGTGGCGCCTCCTCATTCGTCGGGAGGTTTCGTGCCACCACGTGCAGTGACACACCGCATCGTCGTCGCTATGATGAATCGGTGGCGCGCACTTCAAACACCTTCATTTTGCCCCGCACGGCCACTTCACTCCATGCCCCCCCCCCCCCCTCCTCCGACTCCCCGAGTGCAAGGAAGGGCGTAAAATGTCTAATTGCGTTTTGAAAGATGGGAACGTAGCTGTAGTTGCGTCACTTACAGCCCCTGGGGTGGGGAACGATTCAAACCGATCTCAAATTGCCTGTCTCTAGACAACCGGTCTTTGTGACAATTCGGATGCGTTTAAGCTTTCTACTTTGCGCATATTATCAACACCTTTCGTGTGCACTATTTTTAAAAGAAAACGCAACCGCACCAGCGACTGCTTCTCAAATTTATTATTCTAAAGGTCATCGTCCTTAGCATTGCGCGTCCTTAAACAATGCAGAGGTAATTGTCTATGGGACCAAGGGGGAGAGGGGAGCGCTTTGATGAGAACTGGTCCACACTCATGCGGGACCCTGCGCAGACAAACGACGTTATAGACCACCGATGGTTCAGGGCCAAGTGTATGCAACGTGCCTGTGTCTGGCTGCTAGCTGCTGACACGCGCCTTTCATTACGCACCTCGCAGGAAGCGTCCCGTCTTTCTTCGGGCGAGCACAGGCCCAGCTGCGGCATATGTAGCTGGGCTGCAGATGGTGTGCTCAAGGATGTTCGGCGGGGCCTGTCGGAGGAGGTGATTGCCGACAACCTGGCCCACGAGTGCAAGCTGTTCGGGCTCGCCGGCTCTAACCGCGTCTGCGATGGGCTCGTCAACAACTTTAAGGTATGTCCCCAGCAGCGCTATAAACTGCTCCGTACACTGCTCCATCCCTGGACAAGCTTAACAAGGGCAAACAGGTTGTCTGGTTGATTCGGTGTGGCCATAAGAATTGTGCGGCAAGCAAACCAACCACGACCACACAGCCTAAAAGAGGAGAGGCGTATTTATAAGACACCAACAGCCCTCAACATAGAGGATTTTTTTCAGTGCACGTGTGGAAACAGGTCTGTTTGTCTAGTGGGTTCGGTACGCCTGTAGGAATTGTGCGCACGCAAAGCAACCACGACCACACAGCCTTAATGATGGAGACGTATTGATAACAGCAGCAAAACGCCAACAGCCTCAATATAAAGGATGTTTTCGGGGCACGTATGGCTCAAGTTTCCAGGTATTGTCGGCTGTCTTGGCTGTACCAGGCGGGGTACAGCGAGTTAGCACGTGGTACCCAAATCCTACAGACCCGTGAATTGCGGAGATCGATGCCGTGCGAAGCTGTCGGCGAAGAAATTTTCTATGCCGAATAGTTTGGCATTCAGTCAAGTGTCACGAACAATGTCAACTACATAGTGGTTTCGCGCGTAACAAAGGCATACCAGGTAGTACATCGACAGCCCTGCAGGCACTAAAACGTAGCTTATGGTACCAAGTAACGTAGACACTAACATCGTTGCATACAGAGAGATTTATTTAAAACGAAATGAGGGATCTTCCTCGTAGGGTGGAGCTCTTAGTCCATTGGCTCGCGCCACTCCACGTGCTCGCTGGATCAGCCGACGCTGCTCCTGCGGCGCTGAGCTGGTCAGCGCAGTCTCCCAGGAGGAATGTGACGGTGATGGGGTAGGGAACAGCCCGGTGGACATGGGCATTCCCACGTGCAGTGACACTGCGGGCTGCTCTCCGTACATGTTGCTACATTTGCCTTATTTTTACTTCCAACGGAAGTGTTCCCTCCTAACAAAGATGGCACGAAGCCCTGCACACCTCTCATAAACCGCCATCTTCTGAACATATGGGCTTCCATCAGTAGCGCACCCAGGATTTCTGTCAAGGGGGGGTTCAAATTTTCGCGAAGGGCATGCGACTTGCGCACCTTGCGAAATACGTCATTTCCTTGCTTCAGCTGGAGGAATCGTAAAGCAAATAAAATGCCAAATAATAGTAACCTGAATGATGATGATTATTTTTATTATTGTTTTCGGCGTTTTGCAGAGACAATAGCGCGCCACATTCTCCTAGGACATAGGAGCAGTTACAGAGGGGGAGGGGGTTAGGTCGGCCTCAGGGGGGGGGGGGGTTACAACACCCGACCCCCCCCGCCCCCCCGTCGGTGTGCCACTGGCTTCCATATGGAAGCTTCGCTGCACCGCCACGGTGGTCTAGTGGCTATGACAGACCCGAAGCGTCTAAATGAAGACCGTTTATCCGTGACGTCACAAGGTCACGTGACCCAAAACCTAAAGACAGGGTCGCATAGGGATTTTTCACAACGAGAGCCACTGGGACTCTTCCATAAGTATTATGTGCCTCTGTGGCTCTCGGATTCTCCGCTGTCGATCGTCGCCGGCACCGATGGCCATTGTTACGTCCCAGACATCGGAGACGGAGCGGCGCCACCAGAAACTCGTTAACGCAGGTGTCGTTATAGAAAAACGAGCCGGAACGAGCCGAGTGCCGGTAACGATTTGCTCGTTACCTCCGGCCGGGGGTGGCGAATGACCACCGAAAAGGGTCCTGCTGCGCCGTCGTATGGTCCGGCTGCGTACGGACCACCTCGGCCACCTTCGAAGTTCAAGGGGGCGGGCCACAACCTGCTTCTCCTTCGGACCCTCAACCTCGGATTGGTGGAGAAGCGTCAACTGGCTCCTCCCTAGAAGACGTCACCGGACGACACTGATTATTTAATCAGCGGGAGAACCCCCAGCATCGAGATTCGGCAGAGATTCGGCCATCAGCTACCAAACATGCTGTAAATAATGTAAATATTCTCATCTCCAAAGCAACTCCTCGTACTCTTCCCTCCTGCCCCGTGGACTCCTGGCCTGAAGGCGACACGAGTCCATGACAAATGGTGGCAGCGATGAACCACGACAAGCGGTGGCAGCGGTGAGGTCACAACACCATCGTTCGCACGCCCACCGGTGTGATCAGCATTTTGGCGCGTGATGTTGAACGCGGTGAGTCGCCGGCGCATCTGTCTGTCTGCGTCTTTACGGCGATTCCAGTCGCGCGACGTTCGGCGACGTATAGTACGTGAATCTGTCAGCCGTAGCGACTTTGCAGGCTTCGAGAGTGAAGTTCTTGCAGGTGTGCCACCTTCCACAACATGCAAGTATGATCTCTGTTGCTTTTAGCTTTGACCTGTACAATTTATGTCGTATGTAACAGTCAGAGACGCTAGGCTTCCACGCATATCGGATGGCGTGTGAATATCCGTGCTGGCCTTTTACTTCGAAGATGGATTCTGATCGTGAACTAGCGGCAACAGTCGCTCTTCACGAATTACCACTTGCCGGAATCTCAGAAGATGACTACTACCGCATAGCAAGGTATTGCAGAGAAATTTAAAAGCAGATAAAGAAGTCATGCCTTCCACTTCTGGGAAAAACTACGTAAGGATGGAGTAAATGTGAGCTTCTCGAGGCATACGCGATAAAGAAAACACACGCATGTGTTAGCGATTCGTCGATTGTACTTGCTAATTGTCAGATGCAATTTCTAAGCATAAGATTGTGACGGCAGTGTTATTTTGATTTGGATGGTCAATTACTATAACATACCACTTCCATTTTCATTGTGTCTATGCATGTTATTTTCACTCTGCATTTGTGGAAGCTAGTGTAAGTCATGAATATATACATGTGTCACTTTCACTTGTGTGCAGGTAGCAGCCAACAGTACCACATTTAGAGCTAAATATCTGTTACAAGCATGACTGTTGACCAACATTCAAGAATACTTTGTTGTTTACAACCGATCATCTTTGAGAACTGTTACTAAACAAGCGCAGTTAATGAGAGAGTTTGGGTTTCAACTAACTTTTTCTTGTGATATCGATTTGTACTTCATAGGGCTACTGATACTACAACAGGAAGCTACAGCCAAAGACGTGTGCGCAAGCGCATTGTGCCATCTGCACCTACAAGAGCAGCTGGCCACAAGTGCTGCGGTTACATCACCTGCTGCCCATGCTACATAAGGATCACCTCAACCGACTTGTCATCCAATTGGAAGTGTCACGCTGTACAAGCAGCTAGCCGTTCCCCATGCTGTTGATTTGTGCTTGACAAGTGAAAGCATCTGTGTCTAGGTGTTTACCTCTATGTGTGTTAGTTGCCACTGCCGACTGGGGTGTTCGCACGTGTTATCATTTTTCCTTACCCCATGCTTAATTCTACCAACATTTTACAGGCCATTGAGGATTCCACATGCAAAACACACACCTAAATACAGACTGCATCAGAGCATACTCCTGTAACATCACTGATTTTAAAAATGCTCTAGCATAACTGCAAACATTGACTGCTCCGATCTAGAGGACAAGGGAGGACTGCACTGCTTTAAGGCAGGGAAGTAAGGGCCTAACCAAAGTGCAAACTGAAGCTGAAAGCCAGATGAATGAGCTAATAGGAGAGCCCGCCAATCACATTCAAGAACACAGCTGGTGAGGTGGCTTTGCAATTCGCTCAGGTCTCCCGTGTTCCTTTGACCTACGAGACGTTGACATCGTCCAGTGCTGCACAAAAAGAAAATTATTTATATACTAGTGCTTTCCATTAAATATGCAAGCTTCTTGATCCAGTATTCTATGTTTGCTTGTGTTAAGGAACAGGCTGAGGAGGTTTTTCCACAACCTTCAACCATATGACTTCCTTCATTTTATGATTGCCTAGTGAAATGCTGTTGAGTCCTCCTTAGAGCTTTCTTCTCCACAAGATAAGCAGTGGCTGGAAATGCTTAGCATAGCTCTTCATAAGAGCTCCATATTAATTATATAAGTGTTAGAATGCAAAATGCATTTTTCTTCTCTAAAACACTGCAGAATGTCAATTTAGCTGCAACAAGGTGCTTCTAAATGCCAAGTAACCTGCTCCAAAATGCTCCAAGTGCTCCAAAATGAAATTTCTGCTTCTCCAAAAATTGCTCCAAATCAGATAGCTTGGTAGCATAATCAAGATCCTCTTAATCGGGCCCCGCCACGGTGGTCTAGTGGCTAAGGTACTCGGCTGCTGATCCGAGGGTCGCGGGATCGAATCCCGGCCGCGGCGGCTGCATTTCGATGGAGGCGAAATGTTGAGGCCCGTGTGCTGTGCGATGTCAGTGCACGTTAAAGAACCCCAGGTGGTCGAAATTTCCGGAGCCCTCCACTACGGCGTCTCTCATAATCAGAACTGGTTTTGGGACGTAAAACCCCACAAAACAAAAACAACAAAACATCTTAATCGGAAATAGGGTGGTAGGATGCAGTGTAATGCTTTCACATAGGCGCGCTGTGAAACCTGTGGCAACAGCGAAACTGTGCTGATATTGTTGATCATGACATACCTGTTCACGGTATCAAGTTCACTCTCACTGTCACTTACACGTGGCAGTGGGCCAAGCGCAAGAGCGTGTCTACCTTTCTCTGCATCTTGAGACAAGAGACAGACGGAGGCTCTCTTTCTTTCTTTGGTTCTTCCTTCCTTACTTTTTTTCTCTCTGTGTTGCCCTTTGAATAATCACTATCATGCAAACAGTGGGCTTTTATTCGTTTCTATATTGTCTTTCACATCAGTAATGTAGCATTAGGCTGACCCAGCTGAGTCTAGGAAGCACGGGTCGAGGGCAGGAATGGGTTGCCTTTTCCCGCATGTGTCACAACAGAGGCAGGGGGTGGATATGGCAAGTCCCTAAAGAAGTCTGCTGTTAATATTGTTTAGGTAAGACCATGACGGGGCACTGTTGACTGGTATGAGACAATATGAGGTTGCTGCGTTCCGCAATGCGTTATTGCGGTAAGCAGTAATCGGCAGCTTTAGGACGGGCCCATATAACATCACATATATCTCCTGGCAATTACACTGTAACTGTCTTGGACTTAAAATGGGCATGTATTATCTAGGGTTTAAAGCAAATAGTCAGTTGGGTTCAATAATTTTGAAGTAAATAATTCAAATAGTTATCAGGTGTCTGTAGAATGAAGCATAATAGTAGAGCTGTGCAAATAGCAAAATTTTGAGTGCCTAGCGAATTCGAATATTTATGTTCAAGTGCGAATCGAATAATTTTTGAATATTTTTGAATATTTTTGAATAATACCGCATCTAATTATGGAGAAACGTACTGTTAAACATGGGCAAAAAATTATTGCATGACTAGTGTATTCCTATAAGTGTCATTCCTAAGTCCTGAAGAACAGTAGAACAGTGAACTGTGCAACATCTAGAAAGCTGAGGTAACTTCGCCGCAGTACGCGAGTGTTAGCTTCGCCGCAGTCATCATCATCATCAGCCTGTTTATGTCCACTGCAAGACGAAGGCCTCTCCCAACGATTTCCAATCCACCCTATCCTGAGCGAGTTGGTTCCACTTTATGCCCGCAAACTTTTTAATTTCATCGCTCCATCTAACCTTTTGCCTACCTCTGTTGCGTTTTCCCTCTCGTGGTATCCATTCCGTCGCTCTTACTGTCCGCGAGTGTTAACGTCGCCGCCTGTACGCGAGTGTTATTTTCGCCGCAATACACAGGTGCTATGCGGCGAAGCGCACTACATGCGGGAATGAGCCGTTTGTCACAAGATTAATTACCAACTTCTTTGCCAACTCACTATTCGAACTATTAGTAAAAGTGAAGTAGAATAGCAAAAGTTAAAAGGTAGTGTAATAGTAAAAGTTAAGTGCAAATCGAAGAGCAAACGCTATTAAAAAATCTCGAATATTCGCACACCCCTACTTAAAGGGACAGTCCTTCATCGCTCTCCCGCTTTTTGGCTGAACAGAAAGCGTACCTTTCGAAGTGTCCCAGCGTGCAGTGGTTTCTCCAGAATCTCAATAGAAATTATTAAAACACAATTTTTTTCATCCACGAAGTCGCTCCTTTCCTAGTGTAGGCATGCCAGCAACACTGGGTACCGCGCATGATGCGTCGTCGTCTCCCTGGAAACCCTTTCGGGCGCGGGAGGCATCTCAACGCGAACCGGCTTCAAGGTCGGCATTCCAGAGGCGACGACGAGGAGGAGAGGCGAGGGAAAGTCGGCGCGCGGGGGTGCGTCTCGGACATGCAGCGCCGCATGCATGACAAGCGCAGTACTACGCGCCTCCGCAGGCAGACGAATTCGAAGGCAGCGCCACATGCGCCACACCGAAAGCAGCGAAAAAAAGAACAAATTGCTCTTGCACGCTATAACAAGGTGTCTCACAGGGTGAAGTACGCATGTAAGACATACATAATAGTTTTTCAGCAGAGTATGCATACCTGCGTGGGCTGGTTCTCGTACACTTGGAAAATGACGAACACGCTGTTGGGTGTCGCTAGCGGCGTTTTTTGCACCACTTTCAGAGCGAAATTAAAAACATAATTCCTTTTTGTGGGGTGAAGGCGTGCTCGTTCCCGTAAATGTGACGCACGATCTGCCCAATTTTACCACAATCTTAAAAATTTTTCTGAGCGGTAGACAGTCCCTTTAATAGTTTAAATGTGTAGAAAAGAACTGTTCCTTGGTGTATTTAAGACATTAAAAGCAATCCTAGAGAATCGTAACACATCTTGGGGTCTTATTTATTAATAGTCTTTTGTACATTGACTAACAGCTTTGTGTACAGTAACGAAAAGTTCTTTATTCTACACAGGTGACACGCAGCAACACATAGCTGCTCTACATCCAGTGGAATGTGCTGCTTTTAAGAGCTAGCATAGTAACGCACAAAACTATAAACGTGAGACTAGGTTTGTGCAAGCATCACTTTTCAGTACAAAGCATTCCTCGGTGAACTTAAGTCCCTTTGACCGTATCTGTTTATCGAGTCACCTAAGTCTCAGTGCTCTCCTGGCCGTCTCGTTCACCTGGTGTACCCCAATATTTGGAAGGTGGGGTATAAATGTATGACAAACATGAATAACTTGCCTTTACATCACTAACATGATATAGTCGTCATGTATGTCACGATTAACGATACTGCAATCACATATAGGTCATAGCGGTAGTCCTCGGCCCACGGTATGCGGGTATGCACCAGAGGTGTTTGAATTTATTATAAAGCCCATCTCAATCAAGAACCAACTGTATTTACATATAAAACACTGTGGCTGCGGGTATCGAACGTGCTACTTCAAGTGACATCTGAAGTGTTCTGCACCTCACATGGTGCGCTGCCTCTAGGATCAGCCCACATTTTTGTGTCCACAGTTGGCACCAACCGGGCGTCTTAGAGAGATCTACTCTTACAAGAAAGGAACACTGTTTTTCCTCACTTGTGATTGAAATGTAGATATAGCAAGCACACAGACACACATGCAACTCACCAAGTAGTAAGGGAGTATTGAACACGTGTCCTCAAGGTGCCAAGCAAGAATGCTACCACTAGGCTACAGCGGCTCCTCCCACACGTCATATAGAGTAAATAAACCTATTGCACCAGCAGTCGTAATGATGGTGCTTGTGTAACGTGAATTGTTCTTTAATGTGTGATGAGCACTATCACAGCAATATGTATGTTCTGATATCATTCGGTATGCTTTTGTGCAACCCTGCTGCTATGTTGCCGCTCATAAGGCGATCGTACAGAAGGGACGGCGTAGCACCGTAGGCTATACAAAGCTTCTTTCTCGGCTCTCTCTCTGCATGGTCTTTGAAAGCAATTATCAATGGAAAGCAAACGGCTTCCATTGAGCGGCTGGTCTCCCACGCTGGCCCCCAGGGGCTCCTGGTACGAGACCCTTCCCTTTCGCCGAACCCGGCTGGAGGAAGATCGGCCAACGCGTGGGAAGATGAGGCGGGCAAACATGTCATGCTCCCCGCAGTCGCTCGGGGGGGGGGGGTTGCGGCTGCGCGACCGTGCTTGTCTTCTCAGTGGCCGTTTCGGGGAAGGGCAGCTCGGACGCGTAGGAGGAGAATGCATGAGAAGTGCGCCGTCGCTCGAAGCGACAATGCGCTTGGCCCAACCAATTCTTTAACGACCGGCATGCGCTTTCGGCGCGCCGACTGGAACGAAGGGTTGAGTCGCAGCAGTGCACGGTCCGAACTGCGGGAAAGGCGAAGACACGCAGTGTTCCCCGGAACCCACTTTACGACAGGGTTCGACTGGATGAGCCTGGGAGATGGCGCGAATGCCGCAGGGCTGCTACGATACCGATATTTCGACTGTGAGAATATCTGAGAGCGTGGGATAAGGAGAGGGAGAGCCATGATGGGAAAGAATGCCAAAATGCCTGTGTAAACTGCAAAGACGCTGCTGTCGAGATTAGGGACAGCCCACTAGGGAGTGGCTTAATCTGAGGGTAAACATATTGGATAACAGAAGGTTAAGGCGGACCAGCAGTGGCCACCTCCCCTTTTTCTTTGTTACCGCAAGGTACTAAAGACTGGACGGGATTCGTTCCCCTTCAGTCTAGGCTGTAATCACTTAACTGATCGATCAGTAAGACTCCGTGCGATGCAACTTCTGTCTGGGCCGTAACCACTCGGTGGTCGAACAGTGAGACTAAGTTCGTTGTATGTAGTAACAGTGTTCTAGGCTCTAACTTAAGAAAAGTTAAGTAGAAGAGTAAGACGCTGTTGATGTCTATGTTATCATTAGTGTGCTTCGGCAAGATGTACATATGACTGTAAATATTTCGCTGCAATATACCTTCAAGTTCATTACCTCCAACCTGCCTCCTGCTTCATCGACGTCGATCATCTCCTTGACGGGACTTCAATCCACATCAAGGAGAAAACGCACAAGAAAAACATAACTCCTGCTAAGGAATACTTCAAAGATTGATGCTTATGATAGCACATCAACACACCATATAGTGCATTTCTTTTTCTCCGACAAAACACCTGTCTGTGCCTTGGACTAATGTGAGTGCCAATATTACTTCGTACCGTGAGCTACCATTCAGTTGCCATGGTGTTCTCAACATTCCTGGTTAGCCCATGTTAAGCATACTTATAAGTGGGTACCCATGCGCTTTGCACAGAGGCTTTGATCCTACTCGTAACACTTGGCTGAATGCCAAAGGATTCGTCATAGGCAATTTCCTCGCTTAGTGCTTCGCACTCCGCGTGGGCTTACCCGCTGTGAAACTACCGTACTTTGCCGCCTGTGGCTAGGCACGTCATTCACAAGAAGTTTCGGCTGTCGCATTGGACTGGAAGACAGTGCTGCCTGTGTTCACTGCGGCAGCGAGGAAACGATTGTGCACGTCCTCTGCGATTGCCCTGGGTACTGCTCCCAGCGACAGACTCTCGCCACAGAATTGCCACGCCTTGATGGTAGACCGCTGTCCGAGCAAACCATATTGGAATGCCGGACAGACAGCGTCTCGCAGCAGAAAGCCACGAAGGCTGTGCTCAAGTTTTTGCGCGCAACGGGCCTCGTGAACCGTCTCTGACACATGCCGTGCTTGTGTGTGCGCGCGATTTGCCCTCTCTCTTTCTTTCTTTATTCTTTTTCCATCCCTTTCTGTCTCCCTTCACCCCTTCCCCAGTGCAGGGTAGCAAACTGGATATTTTCCTTTCCGGTTAACCTCCCTGCCTTCCGCCCATCATCTCTCTCTCTCTCTCTAGTGCTTCGCACAACACCGATTCCCACAATGCGTCGGATCTGCAGGATTTTTCGTTCTAAGTTAATCAGGGTATATTCCACTATGATGTGTAGTAGTCAGCGCAAGTTATAAGAGCATGTTATGTTTTCATATTTATCCCAGTTAGCCAGTGTAAGCTCACATAAGCTGCCTTGAAACCAAAAAAAAAATTGGGGGACCCTTAAGCTTCGCCTTTACGAGTTGAACGCGACAGCGAAATCCGGCCCCTAGTGTGCACTTCAACCACTCAGTGCATACTTATTAATGTGTGCTGTTACACACACACACACACACACATCCGCCCAGACACACACACGCGCGCGCGCGCGGCATATCTATAGTAATGGTAGAGGTTTTCGATCTATTTAATAGCACTTTTATATCAACTTCATGAAAATATTGTACAGTGATGTAGTCACATGGTCCCGTATTATGAACTGCGCGTAGGCGTGACACTTTCATTTGTAAATGGTCACATTCTGTCGTCCTTCTTGCGTTAAGTATCTGGCCGCTGTTCGATTTGTTCTTCTGGAGACATCTTCCGGCCAACCGCAACAAGCATCGCCTTATGGTCGGTGAAATGGCAAACAGCACATTATCTAATGTTTGCTGTTTGCTTGATGTTTGCTGTTTGCTTCTTTTGCTGTTTGCTGTTTGCTGTTTGCTTCTTTTGATTATGGACTGTTACCAACTCGCTCAACTTTCTGTCCTTTAAATAAAGATAGTTTTTTGGTTCATTATATATATATATATATATATATATATATATATATATATATATATATATATATATATATATATATATATATATATATATATATGGTGCAGGCAGCAGTTCAGAGGAAGCAGGCACTCGAAGAAAATTCATTTTGAGTGTTTCTCTATTGCGCGTTGCACGATATTTTGAGCTCTTCCTGTAAAGGGCGCAATGTCTATGACATAGGTGCATTAAGTTTCGTTCCTTAGAACACAGTTGCAGAACAGCATTATACGAAATAATGGCCCCACTTTTTTTCCTTTGCAGGAATACATGCGGTTTAATCGGCGGTTGTATGGATAACATGATAAAGTGCACCAACTGCGTTCTACCGCGGCCCGACTGCGGTTCTACATTGAAAGCATTTCCGCGACGGCGGTTTCAGCGTGTCATATGATGCCAGTAGGATTGTATTCATCAGCTGCACTAAGCCTGGACACTACAACTAGTTTTTAATGACTGTGAACGTGAAGTAGTTGCGCGTTTGGTAGAGGTTGCATGCTCAAAGGAGTTGGCCATTCCAAGTGTTTTGTTTAATGACTAGGTATAGTCTAACCGCTTTTTTTTTTCTAAATGTGAAACAGGGTAAAATTCGGAGACTCTCAGCTTGGTCCTGCACATGTATACCTGCTGGTTATTTCAAGTCCTTCTTAGGAGTAGCTTCATGCGCTGTGCCAAAATATTTTATTCTTTTTTGGTTTCGCAATGATGCTTGCCAGTCTGATAACCATTTATGTCACATTTGCATAGATGTGCGTACTACGGTGCCTTGCAGAGAGCCATATTTGTATTTTGTATATATAAGCGAGAATATTGCATTTTTCTTTCGTCGCCCCAACACTGTCTCCTGTGATTCGACTTCAAATTGGTGAGTATGTAGCTTCATTATGAAATTGAGGTTCCTTCGATGTAACGTTGCTCGCTGTGACAGATTGTGCACTGCATTGTGACGTTGCTCATTATGGCGATTTTGTCAATATTTATGCACTAATTTGAAGGTCATTTTGGTCAATATTTATTGTTACTTGGTTGAATCTATTGGTTGCCTTTTAAAACTTGCCTCGTGACATCAGCTGATGCCCTAGGCAAATTTGCACTTTCATTCTGAGTCATATTTGAGTTCTTTTGTTTATATTCATTAATCTTATGTGGTGAAAATACTGCACAACACAATTGAACGCAGCTATCACACACTCATCCATTGTTCTGTCTGTGCTCATATAACATGATACGCTGCTCTCATGCTGAAAAGCGCATAGTTTTTTAGCTGTTGATTATTGTGTGACTACTAGTGCTCTTTCTGTAAGCGTCTGGTCGTTAATGAGTTCCAAATATATTTAAATTATTTCTTCTGCAGTTCCTTTTGAATATTTGTTGTTTCATTTTTCTCGCATTTCTCTTTCTTTTTAAACTTCAACAAGTTAGTTTCTCAATAAAATGTTCATGTAGCAGTCTTTCGACTTCATGATCATTGGCGCAGGGGCCACCGTGTTAGGCCTTTTGCCAAGAAACTGTCCTTCACTGTAGAAAGATATGTCATTACTATTTTTGGTAGATTTGCTTCATATTCTACAAAGTGCATGCTAGATTGATTTTTGTATTGATGACAACTAATTGTGACTTAAATGCTAAGACTGATGAAGCCTTTGCAGACAACTGTGTGCCCACCTTACTGCACCATTTTTGCTCTGTTGCACTCAGTGCTGATGCTTTTAACCATCAAAAAAAAAAAAATTAGTTCCAGGCAAGTGCGACGCCAGGACTTCTTCCTAGGGCGTAACTACGAAAGTATCCAGCTGGCACTGCCCCCCACTTTGCAACACCGAAAAGTTTATGGTGCATCTGGTAACATAGCAGGTCGCAGCTACCACCACGAGTCATGACGGCGTCCGCAAATAAGGGGTGCCCCGCAAAATTGTGATCCCGCTGACACCATCAGACCCACAGAGTTAATGCCTTAGGGGTGCAAAAAATGCCTTGGCGTCATTTGAGCCCCTAAGGCGTTAGCTGTAAGGTCAAATTCTCATTTATATATTCTGAGGGTGGCAACCAGATCAAAATTTTGGTGGGTGCGCCCCGTTCCCGAGCACAATTCCTGCTTATTTTTCAGATTACGGCTAACGTTTCAGGAACAAATTTTTCATGACATCTTTGGTAAGTCTTTAAACGGATTCAGAAATCCCGGTAAATGGGATTATTGGAGTCTCCCCTAATCCGTCGAAAAGACCAGCTTTTTGATGACGTTTCGAAGACGTTAAGGAAACGTTCCTTGTATGTGCAACAAGCCGGACATTAGACGAGATATACGACGCATCCTAGACTAAAGCTTATTACGCATGCCGTTGCCGTTTCTGCGACGTCGTTAACGTCTCGGATATCCGTTTCGAAGACGTCATAAATCCTTTGAGTGCTAGCTGGGATTCCTGCTTCTTTTTCAGATTACGGCTAACGTTTGAGGAACAGCTTTTAAATGCGAAGCATTTCTTAGCGAACTTCGGCGAGTTTGAGCGTATCTATCTATCTATCTATCTATCTATCTATCTATCTATCTATCTATCTATCTATCTATCTATCTATCTATCTATCTATCTATCTATCTATCTATCTAGCCGCCTACGATTTTGTGCTCTCCTGGTCATTTCGCTAATCGGATGTTTACGAAAATTGGTATGCCACATCATGGCTACATGACGAACATAAATGACAGGTCATAACATGAAAATCATGACAAGCATGTCATGAGCGGCATGATTTACATGCCACGGTCTTGGTGCTCTCCTGGCCGTTTCGCTAATGGGATGTATGCGAAAATTGGTATGGCACAACATGACTGCCTGACGAACATAAATGGCAGGTCATAACATGAAAATCATGATATGCATGTCATGAGTCGCATGATTTACATGCCACGGTCTTAGTGCTCTCCTGGCCGTTTCGCTAATGGGATGCATGCGAAAATTGGTATGGCACAACATGACTGCCTGAGGAACATAAATGGCAGGTCATAACATGAAAATCATGATATGCATGTCATCAGCGGCATGATTTACATGCTACGGTCTTGGTGCTCTCCTGGCCGTTTCGCTAATGGGATGTATACAAAAATTGGTATGCCACAATATGACTGCATAGCGAACATAAATGACAGGTCATAACATGAAAATCATGATATGCACGACATGAGTGGCATGGTTTACATGCCACGGTCTTAGTGCTCTCCTGGCCGTTTCGCTAATGGGATGTATGCGAAAATTGGTATGGCACAACATGACTGCCTGACGAACATAAGTGGCAGGTCATAACATGAAAATCATGATATGCGTGTCATGAGCGGCATGATTTACATGCCACGGTATTGGTGCTCTCCTGGCAATTTCGCTAATGGGATGTACGCGAAAATTGGTATGGCACAACATGACTGCCTGACGAACATAAATTGCAGGTCATAACATGAAAATCATGATATGCATGTCATGAGCGGCATGATTTACATGTCTTGGTGCTCTCCTGGTCGTCTCGTTAATGGGATGTATACAAAAATTGGTATGTCACAATATGACTGCATGGCGAACGTAAATGACAGGTCGAAAATCATGACATGCATATCATGAGCGACATGATTTACATGCCACGCGTTTCGTTAATGGGACGTATACGGAAATTGGCATGCCACAACATGACTGCATGAGAAACATAAATGACAGGTCATAACACGAAGATCATGACATGCATGTCATGAGTGACATGATTTACATGCGACGGTCTTGGTGCTCTCCTGGCCGTTTCGTTAATGGGATGTATACGAAAATTGGTATGCTACAACATGACTGCATGGCGAACATGACTGACAGGTCACAACATGAAAATCATGATATGCATGTCATGAGCGTCATGATTTACATTCCACGCATTTCGTTAACGGGATGTATACGAAAATTGGCATGCCACAAGGTGACTGCATCACGAACGTAAATGACAGGTCATAACATGAAAATCATGACATGCATGTCATGAGCGACATGATTTACATGCCAGGGTCTTGGTGCTCTCTTGGCCGTTTCGTTAGTGGGATGCACCCTTCTGTGAAAATACGCCTTTTCGCAGATGACTGCGTCCTGTATCATACTGTTAAATCTCCACTGGATCATGCCATTCTTAACAATTCATTTTCTCATTTTTGTAGCTGGGCCAAATCATGGCAAATGAATATTAACTTCTCCAAGACGGTCGTTATGTCATTTACCAGACGTTCATGCCCGTTGACTTTTGACTACGGTTTTAACAATGTCAGTTTGTGCAGGGTGTCCGAATTTAAGTACCTTGGCATCCTTATGACGCATAATTTATCATGGTCTAAACATATTGATCTCACTTGCAACAAAGCCCTTAAAAGTTTAGGTTATTTACATCGTACGCTTCGTCTTGCTCCTCAGGAAACCAAACTGCTTACCTACAAAACTCTTATTCGTCCCATTCTCGAATATGGTACTGTGGTTTGGAACCCCCATAAGAAATGTGATATCAAGAAACTAGAATCCGTTCAAAAAAGAGCTGTGCGCTTTGTATGCAAGAGATATGACAGGGATTTTTCTCCAACGAATTTCCTTCCACAGCTAGGTCTCACTACACTTGCGAAGCGTCGCCATGTTGAATGCCTAAAATTTCTGCACAATTTAATCAATTCTTCTCGCTTCGGCACTTTAGAATCATATCTGAAGCTTTCCAGATATTTGTCCACGAGGAGTGACCATGCCCTTAACATTGCAACTTTTTTCACCCACACTGACATGTTCAAATACAGCTTTTTCCCTTCAACTATAGAAGCCTGGAATTTGCTGCCCGGAAGTGTTCGTTCTCTACCACTTCAAGAATTTCTGGAAGCCTGTTCATGAATGTTGATTTGTTGTTGTTGTTGTTTTCTTCTTTTCCCGCTCCTGCAATAGCCTCATTGAGGCTGCAGTATGTAAAAATAAATAAATAAATAAATGTATAGGAAAATTGGTATGCAACAATATGACTGCATGACGAACATAAATGACAGGTCATAACATGAAAAGCATAACATGCATGTCATGGGCGGCATGATTTATATGCCAGGCGTTCCGTTATTGGGATGTATACCGAAATTGCTATGGCACAACACGACAGCATGACGAACGTAAATGACAGGTCATAACAGTAGAATCATGACACGCGTGTCATGACCGGCATGATTTACATGCCGTGGTCCTGGCGCTATAGTGCCGTTCCGTTAATAGAATGTATACGAAAATTGGTTTGGCACAACATGACTGCATGACGATCATAAATGACAGGTCATAACATGAAAATTGTGACATGCATGTCATGAGCGGCATGGTCTACATGCCACTCGTTGGCCGTTTCGTTAGTGGGATGTATAGTAAAATTGGTATGCAACAATATGACTGCATGACGAACATAAATGACAGGTCATAACATGAAAAGCATAACATGCATGTCATGGGCGGCATGACATGCATGACATCCTTTCTACTTTGTCCACAATTACAATACCACAAGTAACTTCTCCTATGCATTCCTATGCATTCCTAGGCTTCATTGTCTGTTTGCTCATTAAGTTGTTTCTAACAAATAAAGAACGAGCCCTTGACCCCTTCCCTTTCGTTTCCTTAATGCGATGTATACCAAAATTGCTATGGCACAACACGACTGCATGACGAACGTAAATGACAGGTCACAACGTTAGAATCATGACATGCGTGTATGAGCGGCATGGTTTATATGCCACACTCATGGTGCTCTTGCGGCCGTTTCGTTAACTTCATGTGTACCAAACTCGGTATAGCGAGACAACAATGCAAATCCATTTTACGTTCCTTATGCGTGCTTCACATTTCCTTGATTCCCACTGCACGTGGGATCTGCCAATCTTTTGATGACGTTTTTGGTAAGTCTTTAAACGGATTCAGAAATCCCGGGAAATGTGATTACTAGAGTCTCCTCTAAGCCGTCGAAAAGACCAGCTTTTTTAATGACGTTTCGAAGTATGTGCAACAAGCCGGACATTAGACGAGATATACGACGCATCCTAGACTAAAGCTTATTACGCATGCCGTTGCCGTTTCTGCGACGTCGTTAACGTCTCGGATATCCGTTTCGAAGACGTCATAAATCCTTTGTGTGCTAGCTGGGTGTATGGCACGGATCGCTGAACGTACCCAGCAGCACGAGGGTTTGGAGTGGTGTCAGATGGCACCAGAGCTTATCCTGGCGCCAATACATTTCTCCCTACATCCTAGAGTGCTATTATATCAAGGGGTGCGGAGGAAGCAGAGTAGCTGCTGCAGAGGGTTTTGTTTGCGACGAAACCCCCTGCAGTTCCATTGTAAAATGTGCAATGGGAGATTATTGGCTTTCAGATAGGCAACACTAAAAGGCAAGGGGGGGGGGGGGGCAAAGGATGGGAGTAGTTGTGATAGTTCCAAGTGTGGCAAGTGAAGACACTTTAGCAATTATTTGAGGAATCTTTTACATAGTAGCTGTGGTTACTTGATTGACAGTCATTTTTGCAAGCTTAGCAATGGCAGCTTCAATGTCTTTTTGAGTCTGAGTAGCCATTCTGCAAAATCTTTGAATTTGGATTTCATATCTGGAGTGTTGAATGGCTGGCATTACTTTTGGCAAGGGACTGTGGAAAGTTGGGTGTGGTTGAGGGAATGAAATAACAGAAAGCTGGAGGGATGGGGGATGGGATAGAGTTGATGGTTGCCCTTAGCTGGCTTACCCCTTCCCGCAAGAGTGCTACCTCTTCCTTGCTCAGTGACGTTTGGTGGTCCAGGCTCGCTGGCGATCTTGATGGAGCACTAGGGGTGGAAATTACTTGACCGTGGGCACTGCTTGGTTTGGTTTCAGCGATGTCTGTTGTGGAGGCTGGTGTGCCCTAGCTTTGCATGAGCGTGTGCGAGTAAGATGATCCCCGTGACAAAGAATGCACGTTGGCATGCAAGGGGCCCGTTGCATGCTGTGCTTCTCACCACATTCCGGATAACAGTCCAGTTTCTGGGAGAGGGCACACATTGTACCTGTGAGCTGGTTTCTGTAAGTTAGTACAGGCATGAGGGCTGCCCTTGTACTTGGTGCATCACTGTACCACAGACATAACGAAAGGCTTCACTGTTTGTTGGTTCATTAAGTTGTTTGTACCACAGACATGTATTTTATGGCTAGGGGGGGGGGGGGGGGGCATAGGACCAGCGGTGAACGTTATCAGGATTGAGGCGGCTTTCGCCATGGATTCCGCTGCTGTGATTTTGGCTTCTGGGTTACAACACCTTAGGTCGCTTATGAGCTCCTCTGGCGCCTCATTCCAGAATGCCCTGGAAATCCTGACTGCGTCACTGGTATAGGCCGCGATGAACGCAGCTACACGGTACTGCTTTTCATCGATACTTATCGCCAACGCTTGTTGCCACTGCCGTTGCCACCGTAAAGGTTAGGTAGGATAAACTCTGATGTGCAGTTCGGCCAGTACTGTGCAGCTCCAGTGCGGCATGCAGCGCTTGTAGAATACTTGCTTACCGGGACAAGCACGCCTCACGAGCGGAACACAACAGGGACGTTCCTGCTGGCAGCGCGGCGAGTTGTTTACTTTTGTGTACGTAGTGTACAACAGCACGCATGATGCATCACGCATGTTGCTGCATCTCCCTGAACGCGTCTCGAACGGTCGCAGAAGTAACGTTGGGCGATCGCCGCATTTGGCTGCACTGGAACCGAGGTCGCTGAGAGGGCTTGATTTCGGCAGAGGTAAAGCACAAGGTCGATAGTCCTGCTGGTCAGTCCACGGGCTCATTGTACTGCCGAGACCTACGTCTGCCGAGTGGGGAGCGTAGCACGTCGGCATAGCCCGCAGCGAAGAGGGGAGGCTTGGTGCAGTGTCGTGGCCGCCAAAGGCGGTGTCACGTACTGGATAGATCACGGGGTTCATTATTGTGAACCGGCGCCATGAAAGTAAGACGAAACACGGAAAGAAAAAAAAACACAAGCACAAGCGCCGAACTCAACTCTCCGTTGAGAGTTAGGCGCAGCTGTTTGGCGTTTCCGCGTTTCGTCTTACTTTTGTGGCGCCGTTTCACAATAATGAACCCGCGCCGACTAGCCCAGTTACCAGTGCAGGTCATGGGAAACATCCAAAAGATGGTAGCGGTTAGCTTTCTTGTCCGTTGAGCGGTTTGGTGAGTCCTTGCAAGGATTTAGCGGGGCACAGGAAGCAGAAATTGGTGAAGCAATACGATGCGCGTCCATTCACTTCTGCACAACCAGCGAGAGATCCGTCGATCGTCGAAGGATGCCGTCGAGCCATCCAGCAACCGAACCACCGAACCACGCGGAAGATCACGCGGCTGGCATTCCATCCTCCGGACCACCTCGACGATCCGAACTCTCCGTACCGGCGCCCGCGTGCAATCGTGAAAAATCCCTAAGAAATTTTGTCCCTAGGCTTTGGGTCACACGTACTGGTGATGTCGCGGATCAACGGCCTTCATTTAGACGCACTCCGAGGGCCGCGGGATCGAATCCCGGCCGCGGCTGCTGCATTTCGATGGAGGAAAAATGGCGTCTCTCATAATCACAGTCTCTCATAATCACCGCTGGTTTTGGGACGTAAAACTCCAGAAATCAATCAAGCTTCGCTGCCATTTACACATGCCTTGTAGCATAGCCTTGGATAGTTTAGTGAGGGGTGCGAAAGGAAAGTGAGGAGGGAAAGGGGGAGAGGAACGGCACGCGATCGGAGATCCTTGTTCGGAACACAGCGCGTTCGCTCTACACGCAACGTCACGAAGTGGGGGCGCGGCTCTCGTTGTGCGCTCTGTGTATTTGGCTCGACTGAGCGCGGTGCAGAATTCCAGAATTGGTCACTCTCCTTTGTTCGAGTGGGTGCTGTTTTATGACAGGGCAACCCTTAAGTATGCGAGAACGGAAAGGCCAGAGCAACCAATGGGCAAGCGACGTGATCATCCGAAAAATTGAGGAGGATGTTTTTGTTGCCTTCTATTAGGCAATATACTACAAAACGAAATGTGTTTTGTGTTTTCATATGAATAAAACTGCTCTATGAAAACGAGGCATTTTTTTTTTTGTGAGCTTAAACGCGTGACGAGCAGAGAAAGCATGGTCATGCAAAAACGTAGCCGTGCCCCGCTGTTTACGAGGTAAGCATTACCACGGCCAATGACATGCAGTGAAAAGCGAACAAAGCCGCCCGCGTCCACACACAACCATCTCCGATCTCGCCCTAGCTCCGCTGCTTCCTCAGTCTTCGCACCACAAGCAGCACTAGTGAGTAGCTGTCCCAGGTTCACTCGTTGTATATGTGCACGAAGTATAGCGGCGCAAGCGAAGTCGCGGGCCGTGAAAGTGCGCGTGAAATTCAAGCTACGTCGCAATGGGTAATCGTTCTGCAGGTGTCGTTTACAGCTTCGCTGTCCAACCACCTTCACAGCGTGGGCTGTAGCCAGTTTTTCATCGAGAGTCTTCGCGCACTTCCGGTTGCTCGGATGGATGTCATGAGCAACCCCTTTGAATCGGGCTAACGGCTAGTGCCGCCAAGCTATTAGTCTGCCACGCACTGCAGTTTGTACTAAGTTGTAAATTCGGACCTAATGTTCCACAGTTTTCCACCACCAATCTTCCTCTTGCTGGTCTCTTCCGCAAATCCATTTATGTTCCCAATACAGTCGTTCAGACCTAACATTTCGGGCAGACTTCTTGATTACTGACGCGCAAACTAGAGCATGCTTCACGGTTTCTGCGCCCTTTCACATATTAAAGGGGTCGTTAAACGTTTTCTGAAAATTTTGCACGATGTGTGCGAAATTTTTCTAATCTACAATATACACTGTTTCGTCGCATTGTCTGGGTTGGTTTAGAGTCATAAAGAATGAGGTTTCGATTTCCTAGTGGGCATTCCTCTCAACTTTGCAGCTGACATCATCTTAGTCGCCACCAGGGCCTCCGAGACGTGCGCGCCCTCGGTGGCTATTGGAAAGAAAACCATGCTCCGGCCTTGCTTCCGAACATCGGCGTCACACAGTGTCCCAGTGTTTTCTAGCTTTCATATCAATTTATTGTTTTAGAACCAACGAAAATTAACGATATGTTTGCACATTTAAATATACGCGGGATATTTAAATATCCGTCCGCGGCGGCTGCATTTTGATAGAGGCGAAATGTTGAGGCCCGCGTTCTGTGCGATGTCAGTGCACATTAAAGAACCCCCGGTGGTCGAAATTGCCGGAGCCCACCTCTACGGCGCCTCTCATAATCACATCGTGGATTTGGGACGTTGAACCCCAGAAGTCGATCGACACCTTTATATATTTTGAGCTGCCGGCACTGAAACGTCACTGAATAGTACCTATGCCGGCCTGTAGTGTAAAATGGTCATCTCGGGAGCGCAAGAACGCTATAGGATTTCAAACGTACACCGAATATTGCGCCAAAATATTTCGGAATCGGCATGTCGAATGCTTAGTGGAGCAGTGAAAACGGGGCAGCTCAATATTTTTTTCACGACCCCTTCAAGCACAATTTATATTCGTCAGAAAATTTCTATAGCTCTACGTTCTCATATACACCGTAACTGGCCTCAAAAAAAAAATTCCAAAATTTTCGCTTTCTATTTGCCTCTTTGAAGTCCGATATACCTCCATATGCTCTTTCCTTCTGCACTGCTTCCACCCAGCGTGTCCTTTCTGTATACGAGACTTCGCGCTTAGAGGGCAGCTCCGGCGATTTTTCAGTGCCCACTGATCTCAATCAAAATTTCACTATATATTCTCCTTGGTACTGTAATAATATGTGCCAAGTCAGGCCTTTGTAAGTCATTTAGTTTCGCTGCAAATGAACTTTTAAATTTTTTAGCGGATTCCCACGCGGGCCACCCTGAGTTTTTGACGTCACCTTCAACACTACCTACCCGATCCAGCGGGCCATCAAAAGCAAAATGGCGGTACTTCAGCGCTCAAATCGTCGCTGTCAAGTTCATTAAAGCTAACATAACTCAATACATCGATGAATGACCTCGTCAGTGGAATTTTTCTGGGACCAGCTCCATATTTCTGATTGCGGGGAGGCTGTGACGTGATCGTATACGCTTCACGAAGCATCTACGCGTTTCTGTTTGAAGACGCCTTTCGTTTGGTTATTTAAAATAATTGGTGCGTTTCTGAACAAACTGAACCACACTTGCTGTTACAGGATTGTCAGTATCCATTGGAAAACATCGACATCAGAACATTGTGGAAAAACCGCCGGAGTTGCCCTTTAACTCATACACAGAAAGAAGCGCATCTATCTAAAGGCCGCTTTTGATTTATGAGAGCTGTCGGCCAACAAAACTCAACAGGGAGGATGATTAGGCTAGCAGTAGTGCGATTTATCGTGACTGCTTCCGCATGCGCGATAAAACTGCGACAATAAAAGCAATCTGCTAAATGACAAAACCTGGACGCTTCGAAAAGGGTGACCTCTGTTTGAAGGCAGGACACTTGAGAAAGTGATAATGTCGTGCTCCGCTTATGAACTCCATGCGTGTCGCACACATATAAAATTTGGCTGAGCTGTTCATCGCAGCATTTGCGATCGGTATATGTTCTTGTTCACGAAGCTCGAGGCGTCATTCATAACCCCTTAAGCAACACTCCTTAGAAAGTGACAGACTGATTGATTTGCGGGGTTTTACGTCCCAAAACCAGCTGTGATTATGAGAGACGCCGTAGTGGAGGGCTCCAGAAATTTTGACGACCTGGGGTTCTTTAACGTGCACTGACATCGCACAGCACACGGGCCTCAACATTTCGCCTCCATCGAAATGCAGCCTCCGCGGCTGGGATTCGATCCCGCGACCCTCTGATCAGCAGCCGAGTACCATAGCCACTAGACCACCGTGGCGGGGCTCCTTAGAAAGTGTGGATGTAATTCTAGCCTAGTGGGACTTAGACTGTTATGTATGTATACTTACTCCAGTCAGGTCTTACGGAACAGGTCGTTCTGGGCCTCACCTTTTAGATTTTATTTCGCGTCTTGCTTTTGCTGATGTATTCTCCGCACTTTTACTTTGGTAGTCATTTCAAACAGCTTGCCTGAACGAAGCGGAAGTGCTGCATGTAACAGGACCGACATCTTTTATATCAATCCTGAAGCTGAAGCTCAAACAGCGCAATAGGACGTAGAGAAGGAACAACAAGAACACGCTTGTCTACTTCTTATAGCGCTGCTTCAACCATGCAAATGTACACCCGAAGTTAAAATAAGTCGGGACGCGCGAGCGACGACCGCAATCAGATAAAACTGCATCGCCGCGCCCTCTGACGTGGAGCGTCTGGTGTCGAGACATCACAGTGCGCGTGCGCGTCCTTTCATTCTCGCAGCCATGTCTTTTTACTCGCTTGCAGCGGACCAGGTGATTACAGTTGACTGCAGGTTACAGGTTACAGATTACAGCTGATTACAGTAGCGTTTTGCGCTAAGTGCCACTTTCTTTCTTCAATCCGCGATGCGATCAGTTCGACGGTGTCACGCTGGCGGTGAAGTGTAGGCGGCTCGCTATGCCCTGATTAAAGAGATAGCATATCTTGCTTGTCTCAGTGGCAAACCGGCGCCACACACATCATCAGTTCTCTGCACGTTAGTTTTGGTTGAAGCGTACTATGCGATACTGAAATACAAACGAGGGCACCGAAAACCGAAAGGGGTTGAGCCGAAAGAATGCTTCAGTTTATTAACATAATATAACAAGAGGCACGCAGATCCCCTTGAACATGCAACAAAATAGGCGAATGGACGAGGAAAAAAAAAAAAGAACACTTGCTGTAATTGCCACGGGTTGGTCTTGAAAGAACAACAAAGGAAAGCGACTTAGGCTGAGGGCGAGCGAAAATTGGCATCGGCCAAACTTATCACCCGTGCCCCCCTCACCCGCGTCACGGATTGATGGAATAAAGTGACACCTAGCGCAAAACGTTACACGTAATCACCTGGTCCTCTGTAAAAGAGTCAAAAGACATGGCTACGAGAATGAAAGGACGCGCACGCGCACTGTGATATCTCGACACCAGACGCTCCACGTCAGAGGGCGCGGCGATGCAGTTTTATCTGATTGTTGTCGACGCTCGCGCGTCCCGACTTATTTTGACGTCGGGTGTACCAACTAACCCAACTTTCTATACTATTGCAATCTCTTCCACACTTTCTCTTCTTCACTGTATCTATCGCCTCTTTATTTGCTCAGGTCTACTGTGTGTGTTTTCCTCGTGTGCCTTCATCCATGTGTCGCAACCGCACTGCAACAAAGATATACTTGCTGATCAACCAAGTCCGCGCATCGCTACTCTCGTTGGTTTCATTTGCTCATTTAACAACACAATTCAAGCATGTGCTGCAACATTTCTTGAGCCAAAAAATAAAAGGAAGAATATCCCCGCGCTTTCGTACCGATGGTTCGCGCTTTATGCAAGTTTGCGGTAGCAGTAGCGAGTACAGAACAGATCAACGTTGGAAGAAGTGGTCGTTTCCAGATGCCGCTTTGGAATACCCACTGGCTGTCGAGTTCGGCTTAGCCAGAATGTGCAGCCAGATTGGTTCATCCCACTGTTTGGTATCGTATTGTTTGGCTTACATCACCGCCTACGGAAACAAACCAAGCATTTCGAAAGGTTAATGTTTCAGAACACCAAATAGTGTTCAGGAATGTTGAGCTGAGAAGTTGGCTGCATTATTTGTCAGACAAGGTTCCAAGAAATTCAGTTTAGAAATTCTTCAGCGCGCACACAATAAAGACCCAAGGAAAGCGGACATCTGTCACCTTTCCTTGGGTCTTTATTGTGCTGTCTGTCCTTTTGATGTGTGTGCAATCGCGAAGGATTTTTTAAAATAAACGACAACTAACTCGCCCAGTTTTCAGTACTCTTGCTCCTAGAAATAACCATCGTTTAAGAAGAGAGGTCGTAATGAGATTCTTAAGAGCCCACACACCAGCGGATCATTCGAAGATTGTGAATAGACAGACATGCACTAAACAGTGGTGCATTATTTCACATTAAAAAATGCAGCCACAACAGTTTTTCTCAGAGGAAATGGCTTGCTATGTATTTCTGTTTGCATCCTGTGCGTGCTGGAAGCAGCGAAACTAAACACGCGCGCACTTTTTCTCCAGAAAAACTAACGTTCTAACACTAATTTGGTGAACTCGATTCGGTATCGGCACTTCGATGGACGTCGCGGTCCCGATGAAGAGAAATAGTGCCGTTCATTCGTTACTTTTGGGTCCGCCACAGCACATCAAAAACGTTATAAGCTGCCAGACTATAGGCAAACCGCACTTTCGATTCGAAAGATCGTTGCGGTGATGCACGCGGCACCGCTAGCATTCCAGACAGGCACGCAGTGCAACGTGAACTGGAAGCTAGGGGAAAAAAAAAAATTTTTTTTGAGGGTACACTTACCTGATGGTGATGGTCATAGTATAAACATTTGTATTTTGATGACTGAAATGCCGTTTTACGTTAATCAGAGCTGGTTTTGGGACTTAAAACCCCACAAAACAACATTTCGTTTTACGTTGAGTGGTTGCAGCAAACATTTAGACGCACCGACGAAGAATGAAAAAACAGGAGGACACTGCTGTTATTTTTTCTTTCTTCGCATGATCGAGTAAAAGTTTGCTGCGACCACTTGGCATGCAGTGTTACCAACCAGCCTAGATGTTAGTTGTCCTAATGAAATATTGTTGTGCAACAGTTGTAATAGACTGCAAAGTAAAAAAAAAATACCGAAGCACACCACTATGTGACAACGCATGTAACCAAGCGGTTAGGTCCGGCTATACCATAAGATCTTCTACTTTAAACCAAATTAATTGAGCGGAGCGGATTGCTCCCTATTCTTTTTTTTGTTTTGTTTTCTTGAGAAGCGGCTACAGCCACCTCGACTATCACTATACAGCAGTCATGGGTATGAAACTGAACGCACTTTTATTGTCTCAAGACGAAAAAAAAAAGTTAAAAATTTCCCGTCGATCAGAGGAATAGCGACAAACAAACACTATAGGAGAAAAGGCACTACTCGTCGTCCACTGCCACGGACTCGTGGCCCGCTGCCACCCTGGAGGTTTAACAGCGCGTGTGCGTTTACATGATAACAATATGCTACACGATTAGCCTCTTTCGTGCCAGTTTAGAGCCGGCAGAGAGGGGTTAGTCGTACAAGCCGTCGTTATTGCACCCGCTAACTTGGCAATCCAGCCGCAACAACGAAAAAGAAAATCTAACTGCTATCCACGTTAAACTGTCTAGCGTCGTTGTGCGTAGTGTGTTGTGACGCGAAAATTGTGCTTGGGAAAGCACTCTGCGTGTAAAGTTTCTTTGATCACCTAAGAGAGCACCGAGTGCACACTAGTACCCATCGAGAGCACACGCTCCCGAGCGGTCGTCCGCGCTACAAAGGTGAGGGGGGGGGGGGGGGCACTAGTCTACTCATTGAGCAACGTGTCCCTACACTATGGCTTATCGGCATTGCACAGATAAGTGCGACGTCAATACTGTAAATTCCATTCTAAGAAGGTACTGTTTATCGCTGGGCTCTTCAAAGCACGAAGATGGGCCGCTGAAGTGTAACCCCAAGGAAAGCGGGACGATAACACAACGACATAACAAAAAGAAAAAGAAGCGTCCACTGAAATATTGGTCACCACTCGCCAACACAAACTCGTTGACAAAGTAATTTCTCTCACATAAACGCACATCGCGATTCGTTGAAGCCGTATGATTGGAATGAGTCCGTTGCCAGGCGACCGCAGATGCGTGGCATCCAAGGGCAACAACAGCAAAAAGGAAAACGCGCAAACGGTGTGCGGCAACAACGTAAATGAACAAACAAACAAAAATGTGCGAGTAGCGCGCGGCACTTGTCTCGACTGTCCTGACATCGCGTCGCACGCACATCTGGCAGCGTGGGGGTTTGTCTTCGAGACAGTGCCCGCATAGAGCACCGTGGAGACGCAGGCGACGGCCACTCAGTCTGCCTTGACAGCTGTCTTGCGCTTCGGCTTGAGGTAAGCACCGTAAAAGAACACCGCGAACAGGATGAAGTAGGACAGGTACATGAACATGGCAAGCAGCGCCGTCCACTCGGAAATGGCGCACGAGGCGGAGCCACGCTTGTTTGTGAAGAAGCCCAGGCCGGTAACGTAGGCGCCCATGAGCATCTGCATGATCTGGAGGGAGGTGATGCAGACTCCGATAACACGTGGCATGCGCACATGGAACGAGCGCAGCGCGAAGTACGAGTACATGAGCGAGTGGACCACGTAGTTCATGACGACGTACCAGCGCGCGGGAGCGATGTGCTGCTGGTAGAAGTACCAGGAGAACATGAGTACCGTGATGTGATGGTACCAGTGGAGAAAGATGAGCTCCTTCTTGCGTAGAATGATGAACACCGTGTCGCCCAGCTCGGGGACCTTGCTGAGCACGAACATCCAGGTCCAGAAGCCCGAAACGCGGTCGTACTCGATGTACGAGTTGTTGCACACCGAGTGAAAGAAGCCGAATTCTCGCAGAACGTGGATAAGCTCGGGGATGGTGCGACAGGCCCCCACCACGCTGAACACGGAAAGGAGCACGTTCCACGCTTGCAACGGCCGCGTCAGCTTGAAGGCCGGCCTCTGGGCCATGAACGCCTGGCCACCGAACACCACGAGCATGTACAGGCCCACCCAGTAGACGGACGTGTGCCAGTTTCGGTTCATCCACAACCGGTTCTGGTCCTTGTCGAAGTTCACCTCGAAGTCGAACTCGAACGAGTAGTTGGGCTTGATGTTGAGCAGGTTCAGCGGGGCCTCTACGCCGACGCCTCCCATGGTGTGGCCGCTGCTGCTGCACGAGGCGCTGCTGCGAGACAAGAAAGAGGACCGCTTATAGCACAAGACTAAAGACAGCCCGACACTGTAGTACCAAAGCCCGCTTGTAATAATATATCGAACTATTTTACATATACCAAACATCAGAAACGACCTTATTCCAATTTACGCTTGGAATAAAGTTACTGCGACATGGAGCATATCATGTCTGCATATCACGTCGTGCACACGCGCGTTCGGACGTAATGTACGCCAGCAGACAGTATCGGTTGCGAAGCTGAAGTCCAAATGCCCAACAGCCCTTACATTACTTTTACCGCGGAGTGCGCTTCTGAGCGTGATCTTATTGCAGAAGCACGGCGCGCAAACGCACTTTGGGTACAGCACTTCGATCATTCGAGTATCATGCATCCTGCAAGTTGCGTTCAACTGACTCAAACGTATCCCCTAATTCTGCGCTACCAGTGATGGATATCTCAGGCTGAATGAACTACAATTACGTTAGAGTTCTTCCATCATACTGGTCCTACAGCTGGAACTTCTTTACGAACTCCAATGTATCGGCACTGTATACGCTAGCTTGAGGCACTACGCACTGCCCTTTGCGTGATCGATGGAGAGCCACCACAGAAATGGGCCATCTTCACACATTCCAAGTCAATCCTTCAGTGCCTTTTATCAGCTTTACGTCGCGGGCCGCAAGACCAATTAATGTTTGAAACAGGACAGCAGTATCATCAACTAAGCGACAAAGGCCATGACATCACGTTTCAGTGGCTACCAGGTCACTCTGGAATAATTGGCAACGAGCACGCGGATAATGCTGCGAAACATGCTCACCAAATCGGAGTGCAGCAAGCCATCGCAGTGTCAAGAACGGATGCAGTAAGAAAACTTCGCTCGCTCGCGCTTGATACGGCTATAGCGCAGTGGAATACTCCTGGTCTTCTGCATACCCGCCTTCACCGCCTCGACCCATCACTCCAACTTCGAGTTCCGCGTGGACTAACCCGCTCTGAAACGACCGTGCTTTGCCGCCTGTGACTAGGAACGTCATTTACAAGAAGTTTTGGCTGCCGCATTGGACTGGAAGACAGTGCTGCCTGTGTTCACTGCAGCAGCGAGGAAACGATTGTGTACGACTTCTGCGATTGCCCTAGCTACTGCTCCCAGCGACAGTCTCTCGCCGCAGAATTGTCACGCCTTAATGGTCGACCGCTGTCTGGGCAAACCGTATTGGAATGCCGGAATGATAGTCTCGCAGCAGAAAGCTGCGAGACTGGCAGTGCTCAAGTTTTTGCAGTGCTCAAGTTGATGGCAGTGCTCAAGTTTTTGCGCGCAACGGGTCTCGTGAACCGTCTCTGACACTGCCGTGTTTGTGTGTGTGCGCGATTCGACCTCACTCTTTCTCCTTTTTTTCTTTTTCTTCCTTCCCTTTCTGTCTCCCCTTACCCCCCCCCCCCCCTCCCATCACAGGGTAGCAAACTGGATATTTTTCCTTCCGGTTAACCTCCCTGCCTTCCGCCCATCATCTCTCTCTCTCTCTCTCCAATGTATCGGCCTGAAAGCTTAATCAACTGGCGTTCGCCAGTAAGCGAAATATATCGTTGCTACAAGCATGATTCTTCCTACAGTAGGCATCAAGTCTGTAGAAGTATGACGCAGCAAATGGGTGCGCACACTCCTTCGGTGCGGATAACAGTCGCCGTGGTAGCTTAGCGGCTAGATGTTGGCTTGCGAAACGCGAAATCGAATCCCGGCCACGGCGATTGCATTGCAATGGGGACGACATGCCAAAGACACCCGTATGCTTAGCTGCACGTTAAAGAACCCCAGGTGGTCCCGAGCTCTCCAGCACGGGGCGTGCCTCATATTCAAAGCTGGCTTTGGCATGTAAAATCTCATCAGTTATTACTGCGGTGCGCATAACGTGACATAAGTGCGCAAATATGGCCTTCAAATGTTAAACGTAGGTAGCTTGTCGAAGCCACTACAAATTTGACGCATTATTACCCTCCACGGCAAATTAATACAATTCAACCACGCAGATTATACAGTGTATGCAATTTCTTGAGCAAGTAGTATAGACACACGACATTCAGAGCACCATTTCTAACACATACCACTAGTGGACAGGAGACACAAGGCTTCATCCTAATTTACTCGCAGTGCTGAGCATACAACACTGCAACAGCTGCACAGCATATTCGTTGCTGAATAAGCCATCGCTGAACATGTAAAGCGATGCGGAAAGTAGGATTAGTGCTATGCTACGGTGCTCACGTGACCGCAATTTTGAAATACCTGAGCTATGTCCTATTTGCAGGCGGTGCTCATAAAAAGACGCAGCTTATGGTTGCTTAATACGTGACAAATGATTCATGTGTCACATATGTGATCCTCTTTTAAGGTAGGCCCGCATTTTAACGTAGCGTGTCCCTTTCTGAAACATGGGCTCTAGTTGCCGTGGGCTACAATACTTCCCCGTCATTCACAACAAACGAATCAGGAGGCAACAAACACCCAGTGACACTGTCACGAGGGCGCAGTTACGTTGTGTAGAGGTCCCTCTCCCATTTGTTTTTACTGCTTTTATTCACGTAGTGGTGGGGCGAAAAAGTTCGCCAAAGCCCTAGTGCGCTTTCCCTGCGACTTTCCATCACTAGGAAATAAATGCGTTGAACACCACAGATAATGATAGAAGATGTCGTGTTTCTTCGACTACAGCGTCCGCGCGTCTGAATGTCGGTCAAAGTCATCGTTCAAGTGCAGCGCAGCGAGAAAAACAAAGCACGGAAGCCTCCTATAGTCTGGTTCAGAAGTTCCGTGCTGCACTGTGGAAGCTACAGGTCTCTTCGGCCAATCCAGAGGCCGAACACATGTTAAACGTGTTCTTCCGCGGCTTCTCATCTGCCAATGGCGGGCGCTGCAGTGCCAGTTGCACCCCTGAAAGGAAGATGAAGCGGGGTGTGCGTGTCTTAACAATGGCGTTTCGTCTCGCTTCGGAAGAATTCTGCGCCCGATGGCCCCGTAGCCTTGGCTCTGCTGCACGGAACTCCTGAAACAGACTATAATATCGGCGGAACGTACTCTTTATTTACGCTGGCCGAACCGCACACGCCAGTTGACCTCTGCTCCGTAAGATGACGTCATTGGCTGACGTCAGACCGATTAATTTGTGCCGCCTTTCTTCTTCCCCACCTCCACCAGCTAGACAAGAATAAGGCCACAAAACAGCGGCTGCTACGTTAACTCAAAGACGCCGGCTCATCTATCAGCGATGGTAGCTGCCCTCTCCTTCCACTAGTGACGTCGACCAGCGGCAAGGAGTGGTTATTAGACAATGCCCCTTTATTAGAGCGAGCTTTTATATATGTAACTGATCTCTAAAGCTAGACAAACTGGCCACCCTTGTGGAAGCGGAGTTCGCCGGGATTATTCTTCTTCTTCGGTAACGATACAGAGAGAAGGAAGGGACAAATTACATTCCACAGACATCCACTACACCGTATGAGCCACGTTATGCGCACGTCGCAGCTCAAATTTCAGGGGGCCAGCATGCAAGTAGCACCTGTTGACGCAGTGCTAGGCACGCAGACCAGTCTTGCTTCCCGAGCCGTCGGATACCGCGCCGCGAAACCGCATGCAAGCTGCCGACGCGTCATCGTCTGCTTTGACCATTAGCGGATAGCCCTGATTCACTCGAGCCCACAGACGCTGCTGCGGCACGATTTGTATTCTGGAGGCGGCGGCGCACATACGTCCACGCGTGCGAGGTGTTTGGTTACCGCGCGGACAACATAACGCGCACCCACCCGCCTGCTTAGAAAATGACGTGGACGGAGAAGAGAAGGCCGAGGTTCAGTTAGACACAGCAGCTTCATCCAGTTCGACATATACGGTACACTGTCAGGGAATCTACATATTACGCAGCAGTGACGTGGTTTGCTGGGAGAGTTGACTCACTACATAGTGGAAGAAGCAAACCAGAGACAAAAGCGAAGACATCGCACGTCCTGTTTAGCTCCTCTTCACTGTTCGTTCTTGCTGCGATGGCTGCCTGCGCCCATTATGCAGCAGCCCGGGTATCGACACCACATAGTGATTTAGCGAAATACTGCCGTGAAAGGTATCTACAAACGCGAAGCGTACCAGCGAGGTCAAGACCGCGAGGCTAAATGGGCCATGAACCACCCTTCGGAGTCGGTTCTGAGAAAACGTATGCGTTGAACGCCTCCCGGTAATATACTGTTGAAACAATTTTTTTTTAGATGTAGTAGGAGCGATTATCAGCTTCATATATATAGCTTTCGCACAGGTTCTCAAGTGTCTCCGTTCGACGGAGCAAGGTGCTCGTTGGGCGGCGCAGTTAGAGAGGCCCTTGTGCTAGACATTTGCAGTCATGCACCTATGTACCAACATGTCCAACTTGCTGCACTGCCTAGGAGAGGCCATCACGTCATATTTCGGGCGTCACTTCCCACTAGCACGCTGGCACGGCTGCGCAAGCATGCATGATCTCTGCATTTTTTAGGGGCGAAGCTCCTTAAGGCGTGGGTCGTGCGTCCCTAGTAGTAGGTAGCCACCGGCGCGTGCCTGCCGGGAGGCACGCACGCGCCGAGGGCGAGCGCGTGGCTCCCGGCACGCGCTCGCCCGCGAGAGACAACGTTGGCGCAGGCAGCGTCTCCTAGCGAGTTTCTTGATTGAGAAATACCGACTGCTCGCGTTGGAGAAGCGTTCACCGGCAACCCATATATATATATATATATATAGGCACTGCATCTTGACTTGCAATGAATGAATGAATGAATGAATGATCTTTATTGCACTCATATCTTATACAAAAATAAGCACAAACTGTATGGTCCCATAGCCGAAGGCTAGTTCGGGTCCCATTGAAAGTATACATAACTGAAACTGTAATAGTTCTAATTAAAAATAAACAGAAGTAAGCAATTCAAATTTGATATCATCAAACAAGAAGTAATGTTTATCTGCTAACAAGTCACAAGTCAAAGGAAAGTTCATAACTTGTAGTAAACACAAATATTTGGTGATTAGTGGCGTACAGAACTGAAGAATGATACTTGTAGTGGCAAGTATCAATAGTAGTTCTCTTATATTGCTTAATAAAGAGAACAAGGGTATTGAAAACATCTTTCAAAGAAAACACTAAACGCATAAAGGGCAATTTATATATATATACATAATGAACAATTACAACCTAAAGTATCAATCAACTCAAGCAGAGAAAATTGCTTCAAAGTAGTATTTTTTCAATGATCCGGAAAAGTTCTGGGTATTCTTTATATAACTCGGTATGCCATTCCAAACTTTCACTCCGGTATATTGTAATAGGCGTTTGCTATAGGCGTTTCTTGTGGGCGGTATATTGAAGTTATTAAAAGTTTGGTTCCTCGTTTGACGTCGGGGAATACACAGTAATGAAATTGGGAATGGTTCATTGTTCCTAACGACACCGTTAATACATGTAGCTAATTTTAGTTCCCGTACAAAATCAAATGGTAAGATCTTTAACCTAGAAAAAAGTGGTTTGCTATGTTCGCAGTAAGATGAAAAAGTAATCGTACGTATAGCCCGTTTTTGCAGCCGTCGTACTGGCTCAAGATAAGAGTCATAAGTGCCGGTGGGAGATTTGTGCATAGTTGAACCGTGAGGATTCGTAGCATGCGCGAGATGTTATAAAACTAGATGGCGGTACTTGTAGTTGATGAAAGATGCGAGATGTTATAATAGTTTGATGATATTTACTCAAGTGTTTCACATTTAATTGTGGGGCGAATTCCACGGAAGATTTTCACGGTTTACCGATGATTCCTTCCGAAGCTTCGCCCCACTCATCATCATTCACCCCGTGAATATGCTGTGATTTTTTGTACCTCGGATCTGCCGTTTGTTTCCCCTCGTGCGGGTGCCTCAGCAGCAACAACAACAGTGCGCCGCTGAATCCAGCTGTCCGAGTTTGAATCCATATCGCGAACCGGTGACAGTGGAGGTACAAACAGCAATGCGTCGAACTACAGCCGATATAGCCGTACTACTTTCTGGGTCTCATCTGTTCCCTTTTCACGGCATGAATTTCGTAGGGATGGTCGATTAAATTTTTTAATCGATTAATCGTTAATCGTTCACCGATTTAGCCTTTCATCGATTAATTGCTTTCGCTGTGGTATTTTAATCGATTAATCGATTAATCGACATTTTTTATAGGTGCTTGAAAAATGATGCCTTGTGGTTTGAGAGACGTTGCTTGTGTTTGATATCGACACAAGTATTTATCCGACGCGCTAGAGGTCACATGTGCGCATTAGCGGCTCCTTGAAAATTCGCACTTTCGCCCACTGAACAAAGGGAGCCCGTCGTCTTTGCATGTTGTCAAGGGTCTAAGATTCCGTGGGTGGCCATGATCCACGGACGACTCGGCAGCAGGTCGTATTTCCTCGAAGTCTGCCTACTAGAGCCAACCGAAATTGGAGGCGCTTTCGGCGACCACACTGGTTGGAAAGTCGCACCGGAAACATGCAGTGTGGCCGAGGGTGAGGAAATCCCGAGAAAGGTTAAAAAAAGAGACGAGGAGGAAAGGCAAGTTAAAGACGCTCGCTCTTGTAGGGACGGCAACATTTCTCGGTTTGTCCGTTAGATACTGTGGAATCCCTCGATAACAACCAGGGTCCCTCAATACTTCTTTCTTGAGGGACCCTGATAATACTATAACCACGAACTTACGTGATCTCTTCCTTGAGGTCACTCATGCGAGATAGCACAGCAACATACTGGTCTCAAACAGGCCACCAGTGCAGGCATCTGATGAAATAGAGTGGCACGAGTTTTTCCTCCCGGTTGGAATAAACGGCCGCTGTGCCAGTATATACTGCACAGGTTCCACCTCGTCGCCGACTTAACTCGGCGCTACGCGCACCTTTCCAATCGCGCGTACAGTTCTAACTGTGAGCGCTGTCTAATGTATGAGAGATTAGAAAACAGTATTTCGCGACTGTCCTCCGTTCGTGCCACAGCAATAGACGGCGGCCAGGCTGGCTGACATGGGAGTACAAGCAATAAATGAAAACTGCATTTCACCCGAAATAGGCGACCATACAGAATTACCAAATGCTACAAGGTCATTTTTTCAACAGAAATGGACTGGATGCTAAATGTCCGGTATACCAATGCGCGAAGTTGCGGATTATAAAAAGCGACTATTTATTAAACTTAAATGCAGCTAAAGTGGCTTCTTTCCATTAAGCGACTATTAGACCTTTTTCATAATCCTCGAGTGCGTTTCCCTGCACAGCATATTCGCCCAGCTAACGGCAGCCCCCACGTTTCGAGTGGAGGCGAGGTCCGTTACACGTGCTGGGGTTTGACTATTAGAAGTGTTTATGTCAAGAGAGCTGAGCTGAGGACATTTTCCGCGTCATAGCACGCTGTTTTGCAGAAGTGAATAGCTTCCATAAGTTGGGCTAACTGCATTGCGGGGAAGCTAGCATTACTGTTATCAAAGGGTGTATAGGCGTTAAGGCGGACACTTGGGCTAGTTGGTATCAAGTGTAATGAAATATGATTTCTAGGGTCCATGTCCCCTTTGTGCAAGCAGTCATGACTTATTATGTATATACGGATCACTCATTCTTATTCCGATCATCATGCATCATCACTCTTATTCTACTGTTGCGTTGTCCCCAAAGTAGAGTAGAAGGCCGGGGCGCACTAGATCAGGCTACCCTCCCATACTTTCCAATACATTATCTCCCTTTCTTTCATTGGTGACACATAATCTTTAATTCGCTAAGGAGTAAAATAGAACGGCAATAAAACTGAACCAGTCAAGAAATAAGCAGCGTGTATTACAATGTGACACACAAGAAGCAAGTAAAATCTGGGGTTTAAATAAAACGGTGTAGGCGACGGAGATCGGGTCGAGTTCATTTCTATCTCTATGGGGTTTGGCCGCCTGCGGCTCTGGGCTCCTCCTACATGCGTAGAAATATGCGCTCGGCATCTGCGTCTCGGCGTCACGCGCCTCGCAATCATGCTCTCCGGCCGAGGGGCGGTGTTAAGGTTGGGAGGGGGGGGGGGGGGGGGGGAATCGATTAATCGAAGAGGTTTAATCGATTAATTCGATTAATTGAAAGGGGGAAATCGATGACGATTAATCGATTAACGGTGTACATTTAATCGATTAATCGATTAATCGTTCATCGATTTTACCATCCCTAGAATTTCGCACCATTAACAAGAATGCAGTACAATAAATATAAGCGTAAACGTTGCAAAAGGAAAAGAAAGAAAGAAGTGCTTTTCCAGACAAGTACCGCCACTTTCTACAAGGTGCAATGAGTCGTCGTAGACCGGCCACAACGCTCTTTTTGTTTGTTTGTTTTTTTTCTCGATTAAAACGGTGTAAGCGAATGACCAGTGCGTCGTAAGAGCGCGCTGTCACTGCTTTGTGATAGCACAAGTGTCTAGCTGTAAAGAGGTCTGACATCATCGGTAGCGGGGTATACGTCTTACTTTTGAAGCAAATTTTGTAGTCCGACCGCTGCACGGAAGACGGTGTTCACTATTTTTGAAGCTCTTAATTGAGTATTGATCGTGCATGCTGTTGCCGTAAAGCGTGGCGATTCATACGAGAAGAACCTTGGAATAAAGCGCGCAGCGTCGGCGCTTCGGAGGACGAACGTACATATGCCTGGTGCACCAACTACAGAGGTAGAAAGCATGTCATGTAGGCTCCCTATACAGAGGCGCCACTGATGGCGGGCGCCGTCGACAGTACTCTCGGGAGGCCAAGCAGACGACAATGCTTTTCGCAGCGCTGGGCAGCATGGGCATGGTCGGAGTTCGCGGCTGCGATTTCCCCTTCGTTCGCCTGCCAGACAGCTACATTTGCGGTGACAGCTGCAGGAAAGACGCGGACCTCTGTGAAAGCGGGCATGCGCATGTCGTTAACAGAATTTGGTCCGACAAACCAGTCCGCATATACACTTGACAAATGCGTCCCGCAGACTAGCGTAAAAAAGCCCCGTTGCGAAGTGGAGCTCGTGCGAAGTAGCCGCCTTGTCTTTCCTTCTTTTTTTTTTTTTTTTTTTTGGGGGGGGGGGGGGATTGTACCCTTGCCACATTGCCGTTTCTGTACCTTGTTGTTGTTATGTGGGGTTTAACGTCCCAAAACCAGCTCTGATTATGACAGACGCCGTAGTGGAGGGCTCCGGAAATTTTGACCACCTGGGGTTCTTTAACGTCGCACATGTCGTTTCTGTACCTTAATAATAAATCACGTCATTTGAGCGGAGCGGTAAGTCTAACAATGAAGCCCACATTATGTGGTGCTGGCGCATTATGTAGCGATCTTGATAGCACTGATTACATACGTGACATCAGTGCTCAATAATGGCCATAAAAGTCACCTTAAGAAGCGCAACTCAGCGATTGTTGATAAACCTGCATACACTCCTCATGCATATCGCCAAACTTGCCAGTGAATAAAACCAGAATTTAGAGCCCTGTTCGTCGAACTACTTTACCTGCTGCAGCACTCAAAACTTACAATTTTCTGAGCTACCTTCTTGAAAGCGCACAAAGGTGCGTGAGAACTTTTGTGTTTTGACACTAAGTAAAGAGAAAGCGCATGATATATATATAAAAGCGGGGAAGGGTTGGTCAAGTTAAATGGGCGTGACAGCAAGGCTCGGGTTTGTCCTATCATCAAGATGTATGTAGAAATATGTAAACATTAAACAGCTACTGAATTTCTTCGTCACTTTACGGAGATTTCGCCATATATGCGTCTTCTGTGGGCCTGCAGCGCACCATATGGTGTTAGAGCTTTATGTGCCTATGCAAGTACTGCCGTTTTCATGGAGGGCACAGTAGAGGTGGTTTGCGGGCCAGGACCTTCCCAGTATTCCGTATATGAAATGCTCAGCACGCACCGAAGCTATTTTTAGTCTTGCATTGGTGTCAAACTTTTTTCAAGCTTGTAATATCTCCCTAAAACTCTCTCGTTCGTGTGTTCTGCGCGCTTCTACTTTCGTGATGGTAAACTAACATGCCCGAACTGCCACTCGTTGTAATATTAATTTTTTCTTCTATTAACAGGGGTGGGGAGGGATGCACGTATACAGAGCACACACGGAGCTTCCTGTCTTATTACAACTCGTGTAAATCTTAAAATAGGTAGGAGGGCGAATGAATATATGTGCACAATTGTTAAAAAGCAAATACAATGGGGTGGTGGGGGGTGCGGTGAGGGCGGCACTGTGCATGTGTGCGACTGCTACCAAACAACTAAACAAATCCGAGAGCAGCAGAACTCATATTATGCTTGCTTTAAAGCAAAGATGTGGAGCAACGGTAAAATAAAAATAAAAAGACAGGGCCTAAAGAACGCTTCTGCTGTCTTATTTACTTCACCTCCGCGGCACGTCTGCATTTCGAGCTATGCAACAACTTTTTCAACACAGGATTCCGTACGGGGCTAAGTGTGAGGTACCTTGCGAAGGAAATAGGAGCCGCCTAGGTTATCCATCATTTTTCATTGCTCCGTCTCTCTCTCTCTCTCTCTCTCTTTTTGGCTGTCGTGGCAGGCATCAGTACCTGACTTTTTGCTGCAAGACGCATTTTGCGCCTGCAAGGCAGGTAAAGTAAGTCAACAAAGAACAAAACAGGTGACACACAAGTGGTCCCAAGCTACTGGGCAAGCCTTCAGTGTGAGCACTTTGAACATACAAGCGAGCTTTTGTTTACCCTCCTCCCTCCAACAGCCACCTGAAAACTCACCCAGGTGGATAGCCCCCTTCAACCCCCCACCCCTCCCAGTTCCCAAAAGAAAAAAAAAAGTGTTCTAGCTGGCGAACACGTATCCGCCCACCCCCCTCCATTTTCGGTAACGCCATGGGTAACAACCCTCTCACCTCGCGAAATCGAAATGCTGGTTAAACGCCTGCGTGCAGGAAGAGGTCGTGTTTGGATGGCTTTTAATCGTTGTTCGATATCCCTTAAAGCTTCGGTCACCCGACAAATGTACAGAAAGTTGCTTATTTCGGTGCGACAACGCGAATTAAACGGCGAACGGGAACAAAGTCGTAGAAAGCTACGGCGGACGGCTGCCTACTCTCCCGAGAATACTTAGCAGGGTCGCCACCAGAAGCGCTTCCGTCGGCTTGCAAGAGGCGCACAGAGCAGCAGCTACAGGTCATCCAAACAGACCGACGGCATTCGGCATGTGTCACGAGAAAAAAACCCTCGCATCACACCTGCCAACTGCCCTATGCACACGCACTTGCCCGTATAAAAATAGTATACGAATATGAAGTACGCGAAAACCAGCACATAGCTACAGAAAGGACGGGAATGATGATTAAGAAAACACAAACTATCGAGACATACCTAGGGTTGTTCGTTTTCGGGTTTCATATTTTTTAGCAGCGAAGCTGTTTAAACCATCCGGTAGCGCCGTTTTCCGACCGCGCAAAACTCGACTCGTGTGCTCTCGAAAGCGTGTTGCAGCGAAGAAATAGTATACAGTTGCTTAGTCTCCCCCGTGAGGGACATTCCTTTCCGGGACACTATAATAGTGCGCCTTTCAGTCAGCATTACACAGTGAACCTTGGGAGCTGCTCATTGCAGCGTCATTGACGCCCTCCAAATTTTGAGCAAGAACCAACGACCACACACGGGCTGAAGGCAGGTGAGGCCTGCGAGAGCATCCGCGCGCTTGAGTGCCCCCACGAGACGTCAGCGAATCTTCACAGGTAGTCAGCAAGAGCACCCGCTTGGGCACAGATACCGCGCTCGCCTCACTACTTAGTGTCCCACGCACTGAAGTGCGCCGGTAAACATAAGTTCCAAAACCCAAAGTGGTCAGTTGTATCAGGCCACCGCAACAGATGATGCATGGCGGTAGACAAAAAGAAAAGGAGAATGACAAAAAGCAAGCCGAGCAATGTATGCCGCAGATAAACCCTTCCTGTAATGCCCTCCTTCCAGACGTCGTGCAAGCGGATATAGGCAAGCATCCGCGGAGGCTAAGATAGCGGCACAAGCGCCGCAGGGTAGATAACGAAGACCTCTCGCTGCTGCTCTTCCCCCCCCCACCCCCCCTTTCTCTCATACACTCTCAGCCGGGCGTTGAGCCTCAGTATCGTGCTGCTTCGGGCGAAAGTTGTCTAAGTGGCCAATTTATCGCCAGCCGAGCGCCGATTGCAAAGGCGCAGCAGGCAACGGAACACCTCTCGCCACTCCCGGTGCACCTGTACTTGCGTGAAGTTCGGTTCAAAACGAGAACGAAGGTCGCTCCAGGCTGCCGTCATGCACAATTCTGTCGTGCCGAACAAAAGCGCGGTGAACAATGACGAAAACAATGATAATCAATATACACGCTAATCGAGAGAGCGCGCTCTCAATCACCGGCCGCGGTGCGCAGCAGTGCCTGATGTGAAGCGTAGAAAAAAATAATGGCAGGGGGTGTAGGTGGCCCGAAAACTTGTCGCACGTTCGCAGCAATATGCATTATAAAAAAAAAAAAAGCGTCGGATGTCCGAGAGTAGTGACAAGAGAGTTCATCCATGCATTAACGTAAGTGAGGTGTCGGTAGCGGCTGCTTGCAATCTGTTGGGGCTGAGTCACGACAGAAGATGCTTAAGTATACACACACACACATATACCAACCTACAGACTATATGGACGCTTTAATAACGTGCGACGACAAATTCCATATACGCTACTGCGCTTATAATTCTACTTAGCGACGTACCTCTATGCGGCCCCTCAATACGTTTCGAAAACACAGAAGCAAAAGACTAACCGCACAGTTCCGCCCGGTCTGTACGTATACGTATACATCAATGAAAACAGGCGTTTACGGACGACACAGTGGAACAATATCGTCAGAACACACTTGCAGCTGCCCTGTTAGGCGCAATGACGCATATGATGATTTAATCTAAGCTTAGCTGGTTTTTATTTAATGCGGCGAACAGTGCAGAATATGAAACGCGAGGGGGCGCATTTCCTAATGGTTCCGTTCATATTCACTCGGGAAACTCTCACCTCACGGCCTAATTTTCTCGAGGGCCACGGCGGTACCGACAGAAGGACACTACGAGATGCTTAGGTGTCGGTTAGTCGATTTCTCCACAAATAGTACGCACCATAATGGCATGCCGCTCGAAGCTCCTTCCAGAGAAGGCATAATAATTTACGGGGTTTTACGTGCAAAAGCACGATCATTCTGAGGCTTGCCGTATAGTGGGGGATTCTGGATTTCGACCATCGGGAGTTCTTTTGACGCGCATCTATATATACTTCAAATGCACGGGTGTCTAAGCATTTCGCCCTCACCGAAATGCGGTCGCCATGGCCGCGGATCGAACCCGCGTCCTCGTGACTATTCCAAAGAAAGCGCACATCGTATGTCTGAAAAGAATGAAACAGAGGACTACCACTACTCCGTTATCAGAGGCTCAGAGCTGCCCTTGCTGACTATAGGCGAACGAGGCCTCCTCCGGCTCGGTTTACCAAGCTCCCGAAGAACAGCAGACACGGTCCTGAGGCTGCGCTGCCGTGGCAGGACTGCATAAATCAGACAAGCTATACGCGTGCTTTGAGACAGCTTCCCGGCCTATACTTCACGTCCCCATTGACACTATTCATAATGCTAAAATTTTTCTCCTACGCATTTGCAAAATCCAACAGGCCACAGAAAGCAATGTCGCGTTGTTGTTTTTTTTTTTTTTCTGTCTGAAATGCGTTTCTAAACTTTTCCACTCGACCGAAGCAAATGCACATCATGCGACAAAAGATACGAGGCAGCCTTCTTGCGTGGCCTTGGGTTACGCCTCCAGTGGAAATTGGTGAAAATGACCGCCATCGATATACACGCGCCGTCTCGGTGGGCCCAAAATATAGGGGGGGGGGGGGGGGGGGGCCTCTGCAGTTCCTTCCACTCGTCTGTGCGTTTCCTTCCAGTGCCCCCAAAATAAGCACGCACGCTTGGTAGCTGTATCAGCGTTGTTTCCAAAGGAGGAAAAAAAAAAAAGTTATAGCTGCGCGCGCGGCTGGCGGACAATCGGCGGATGTGATAGGACGGGCTTCCGTGTGCTGAGGTCCGCCTGCGCGGGAAAGTGTCCCTTATAAAATGGCGTTTCTCTTATTCTGTTGCTATTTCAGGGTGCACACGAGTGTGTGCATGTATACAGTGCTTCGCCGGCGCTTCGCGTAGTTACTATATAAGGCGGCGCCGTCGGAATGAAAGCGCTTACATCACGAGCCGCCTCGCTTGTCCCGTTCCGGAACCGGATGGCCCAAGAAGTCCCCCCGTGATTCTAAGATACCCGCCATTAAAGGGCACCGACGCGCATGGTCGCGGTAGCGTACTCATTTCATCAGTATCGTGTCTTTAAATTTTCGTTTTACCCACTCGACAAACAAACTGCTCGCTCGACAGAACTCACGCAATGACGCGACGATTCGTTCGCATGATCGTGGAAATATGCCAGACGGTAAGCGCATACGACGCACGTGTTAGCTATAGACGAGGTATACGTGCATTCTGCGCTGTGTAGCTTTGCAGAAAAGGAAAGCAAAAACGAAGCCAGACTGGAGCTGGGAAAACGCACGGTGCTGTAAGCAGAAGAGTTCCAAGTAAATACGTCCGAGAAGTGACGTCAATATCGAAGCAAAGCTCACAATTGGGCAGCACGTTATTAGACTTATTGGACGAAGCAGGGTTGTTCTTGCACCTCCACCAGAATTCGGCCGCAGTGGAAAAGAAGGGAGGATAGTTAAAGAAACGGCATTACGCCGGGGACGCGAAGTGCCGCGTATACAAAGCTATAGGCGTGCTAGAATGACAACTATAAATTTAAATGAATTTTTGTCCTGTTTCAGTAATGCATGAGGAAAGCGATATCCGGAAATGACCGTATGCATTATGCATGAGTATCTGTAATAGCACCGACGGTGCGCGACCCAAGAAGTGTAATTGCCCACTAGTATTACAAGCGCTAAGAAAGTTTAAAAGTGCAGTATAGAAGCAAATAAAATTTCTCAGCCATTACTTGACGTTGCCATGAAGCCCTATGGTGGCTGTGCCCAGATATATTTTTTCCCCTAAACACATGTAGAGCAATGACATGTAAAGTGTCAAACACTCAATGATGAGGAAATGTCGCTTATATATATTAGAGTGCACTGCTAGTAGTGCACTCATACCGCACGATGTGGCACATGCGTAAACATTAAAGCTCAACGTAATCAATGGAGGTAAAAGGGAAAAGAAACTACGTCAGCGGGCGCCGTGAGCTTGAGGATTCACTTTTCTTTTGTGTTCTTTGACCGTGCTCGCGCACTTTCGGTATAATGACAGCTGCTGAGCACTTAGTTCACCGCCAGCACGGGCCGAACTTCGCGGCGGCCGCGGTAACTATACGCATGCACACGAAGCGCTGTAGCACGGTAACCTTTAGCTTATTTTATAGGTACACAAAAATGTGAAAATATGCTGCTTCATAAAGGTTAAAAGCACTTTAACCTTTATAAAGGAGCATATTTTCACATTTTTGTGTACCTATAAAATAAGCTAAAGGTTACCGTGCTAAGAGTGTATGACGCGTGCCGCCACATATGAAGGTAAAGGAGAAAACAAAACATTACACACAAGACCGTTTATCGAGACCTGACGTACTAAGATGAGTTACTTTTTCGGTGTTTCTGAAGAGACGTGCCTTACTTATTGGACTCGAAACAAACGATATAAATATTACCGGAGATGTTCTCGCGAACATGCAATCTGCCAATGACTGTGTCCTTTCCTTCGTAATTCTCCGAGACGAGATCAAGCGATTTCTGTCTTCGAAACTAAATAGCAAATCCCAAGCTACGTGCAGTTAAGTGTTCACAGGAGCCTTGATGGGCAGCGTTTCTGACTATGTCAGAAAAGTATTGCAGGGCCCCCTTTAAAGCTCGGTGGAACAGCTTGACGCCTAACGACGACGCGGCCTGCCGGACCTCACGCAGCTGCCGCACATCGTGCACGACAGCTATGACTGGATTGCACACTTGCCACCCTCACAACAATACGCTCCAGGAATGCAGCCCTCCCCTTTTTGTTCCCTCGCACTGCGAGGTGCAAGACATGGCCACTCGGCGCAAATGAGGCATATGCCAGCAAAAAGAGACCATGCAAGGAATTCAGAAGACTCGCACATGTACGAAAGAAAATAGAATACGAGTGGCCATCTCTCCACCCGACCTTCGCATGAATACGCGAAAGGGCACGCGAGAGAAAGTGACGCCACAACTCTGTCCAAGCGTGAAAAGATTCACCTCGCAAGCGACACAGAAATGAATAAAATTTCATCAACACCATTCAGATCTCATAATACGTGTTGGCAGTCTCATTCTACTTGCTTCCGTGTCGTGAATTGCCTCGCGGTTGGCGTTGGTTGCCTCCAATGTTGTAACGTGCAAAATACGGAGCGGCTATCTCGCGAGTGACGGCGTCAGGTGCGCGACTAACGGAGTCCTTGGCCTGTTTTGAACGGCTTTTTTGCACGCTTTGCGCTGCGCAATTCCGGCGTCATCAACGCAAGCACGGATGCACGCGGATAACGGGAAGCCCCTCAGCCGTTTACGGTGGGCCAAATTTAATCCGTTTATGCCCTTCGGGCGCCTTCTTTGCCTCGCTACTTTTCGCCCATCAATGTTACGAAGGGAGAGAGCGTGCAGTGTATAGGGGCGCGCTTCTCGCGCGCATGGTGCTCATCAGAGAACCATGCACTGAAGGCCGTATACCCTTCCGAGGTGTAATGAAACCCGCATGCTTCCGTATATGCGGAGCTTCTTCTACGGCGCCCAGTTAGACGACGTACGTTTGCGAAGCAAGCAGTACAGCCAATGATCAACTTTCTTTGCACAAGGCTACAAAAATACCGGGACTAAGCAAGGAAGAAAAAAGAAAACACACGCTGGAGACCAGAAAAAACTATCAACTGCTTAATAAGGCGAAAAAAAGATTCAAGTTGTAGAGAACACCCAAGCGCAGGAATCCTTTACAACACCTGCACCGATGCCATCTAATATCGCTTGGTTAGTTCAATCTCGCTTGAGCTGAGCGCTGTATTGACTGCGCGCTTACACATGCGCCATGGGCGGCCGTTCTAATACTAAGGGTTCCAGTGACCTCTTTTTTTTTTGTTAGTGCCTTTCGTTTGAACGATTTCCGTCCCTTCGAACATGAATTCGATTGCGCTTGCACCTGCTGCGCTTAGTCGCCAGATGTCCCGGCCCTCGCCATTTGCGCCGGTGCTCACACAGCCTCTCGTTGACGCATCTTCTATGTTCTACGTATTAAATGAGCGGCGCGGGACAGAGGTATCTCGTTACCAACGTTCCTTGCAAATTCTAAGGAACTTTTTAAGTATAGCATATCTAGTGGAGTTCTAGAGGAACTAAGAATCCGCATCGAAACCCAATAAGCGCTGGGAAAAAAGCGCACTACTTTTCGGACACACTATATCCATAACGGGAAAACCGAGGCTGTCAGGGACAATTTAGCGAGGAGGCGCCAGGCATGCGGGATTAATGCACGTGTTGTGAACCTTTTGAAGAGCTGTTAAAAACGCATGTGCTTTATGGTGATTCGTTTAATAGCTCTCCATCTCAGCGTTCCTCGCTATAGCCTGAACTTGATCGCCCTGCTCCGAAAAATTTCGACTACGTGGGGTTCGTTAACGTGCACCGACATCGCGCAAGTACGTGGGTCTCGACATTTCGCTTCCCTCGAAATGCAGCCGCCGCGGCCGGGATTCGACTCTTCGACCTTCGGATCAGCAGCCGAGTGTCATAGCCACTGGACCACCGTGGCGGGGTAACTCGAAAGAACAGCCGACACGCTTTGAGGTGGCATGAGTGATGGTGGTCGTCCTGATGAATGATCGAACCAGACCCGTGAGTGACGACATCTGGACAGATTATGCGGTTAGCGAATAAATGCATACGGAAACACGGGTGCACGCAGCATACTAAGCTCGTCGGCCTTCCTTCACTTATTTGGAGTACGGGTTCAACTGGATAAAGTACTGCCGTATATCCAAGACAGGCTCACTCCGATCGGTGCGCCCACTATGCACACAGTGTCGCAGTAAAATTGGTAGATCATGGAACAACTACAATGAGCGTAACAAGGGTCACGTACTCAGAGTATCCGCGCCTGGCGCCAAATTGATTGATTCATTTGTGGGGTTTAACGTCCGAAAACCAGCTCTGATTATGAGAGACGCCGTAGTGGAGGTCTCCGGAAATTTCGGCCACCTGGGGTTCTTTAACGTGGACTGACATCGCACAGCACACGGGCCTCAACATTTCGCCGCCATCGAAATTCAGCCGCCGCGGCCTGGAAACTGGCGCGAAATAAGTGCCACCAGAAATTGCTACGGTGCGAAACGTTTTGCGAGATACAAGTGCCAAGCACAACGACCCATTTCGCACTCGACTTATTTTTCACTGCCGCTTTCGCGGAAGCCATGGAGCGCGTGAAATATGAAGACTTCACTGGTGTTCTCTGAAAGAATAAGAAAACTTCCGCGAGGCGGCTCGTGCCACCATGTACAACGGCCGCTATATAGAACACATATCACGTGTGTTTTATGTAGCGGCCGTGCATGTACTATACAGACAGATTCCCTTAGAGAGCCGCAACGACTCTGGAGCCTTAAGGCTGTTTCACATGCCGCGATTGCAGCGACGAAAATCGTTCCAATCGCTCTGTTCGCTCCCGTCGCTTAATGGCGGTTTCGTTTCAGATGACTTGCGATTGCAGCGACTGTTTTTCCCGCGACAGGAGCGACCGGCTATCTTCAAATGTGTTTAAATAACCCTGCGTTATAATATTATTAACTTTTGTTTTACAGGATTGAAGAGCATGCATGTATTGTAATTTAAAAACAGCTGCAAGTGGCTAAATTATTTTGGTGTGCGCAACAGCGGCTCCCGCATATCAGTAAAGACGTGAAAATAGCGGTGGCAGTAGCGCAGCGGCACAGCAGCTGCTTCGGCTGCTTCGCGTCGTGAAGAAAAACTTTGCGCCATGGATGTAGCCGCGTAGGAAGGGTCCGCGTATTCTTCGAAGTCGTCGTGTGCGCGAAGCATGATCCTCCGTGTTCAGCATCAAGTTGTCAACGAATGGTTCGTGTATCTTGCTCGCAAGTGCCTACTACACTGTAGTGCCTCCGAACCGGACGACGCCGGCATCTAACCAAAGCCCACATTTATGGATCTGCAAATGATGTATATGTGTGTGTCTGTGCACGGAATACGGTTAGTTTGTGTTGTGACCGAACGCGGCAACACGCATCTAACCGAAAACTCGCATCTTGAAAGCCGCGAGAAATGACGCCTCTGTGTGTGTGTGCGTGCGCGTGTGTGCTTGCATGATGTGGAATAGTTTGTTTTGTGAACATCGATATCACGGACCGTCCGTCGTGGAATCCGTGGTGTGGATGTGTAACAACTAGCATCACAAATTTATAAGGAGCTGCAGTCACCTGTGTTGAAGCCTGCATGTTGCGTCACTACATTGTGAAGATACGGATGTCGTTTAGTTTCCTAATCGTAGTAGGTTACTGCGAGTCTGACCAAAGAAGCAAAATACGTTGCACTGCCCCACGCCGTGCACGAAAGGTATTTTTGATGTATAGTCTTATAACGAGTTAGTAGCGTAGTCATGCACTTAGAGCTGTAGTAGACTGTTTCCCTGCTATGCCTCTTTTCTGCTAGAACAGAATTGTTTGCAAAACAAAAAACAGCCAATAAGGGCCTTAAGTACTATTTCCAAACAGACTGTATTTGGAGATACGTGGTTTTACTGCAATAAAAGGATTCTGTCGACGAGCAGAAATATTAACAGGGCACACTGTGTTTCTGTGACATGCATTCATTGTCTAATGGTTCAGAAACTGCTCTCCATCCTGTTCCATCTCGGGAGTCCCTCGAAGTTTAGAATGTTTTCTTGCCATAGCATTTCCTCAATCAAATGCGCTTGTTGGAATTGAGAAGCATTTGTGTGATGGTCACCGCTATAGAGAAAACTGCTGTATTGGCCTCGACGCACAGAGCATTTCTTCAGACGGCGAAACAGTACTTGTTTGGGTGGCTCAGTGAAGCTCAGTGAAATCACGCTGTAGGGCATGGTGCCAACACACCCTCTGTTGTGCGAGTCGGCTTTCTGCAGAAGCTTGCCCGTTCAACCTGTCAAGGCTAGCCAGTGCCGATTCATTGTAATTGATGTGCTTCTTGTGTGACCTTGGTGGCCGCAAATTATTTGTTATATAAACGAAAAAAGGTGTTGCCTGCATGGCAATTACCTAATTATTTGCACAGTATGTTTTTTGGAATGCAAAACTTATTTATTCAATAACTCTGGTTCGACTGGTTTGGTCATTACCAGAACTATTGGTACAGTGTCGTTCCTTGTCTTTCCACCACACATATGCCGTTTTTTGCTTATTGTTCAAGGCATTGGACTTACAGCAAAGGGAGGCGAGAGGATGCACCATCTCATTTTCCTCAAAGTGGCAAGCAGCAAGCATATTTGTGTCATTAACCACCAAAGTCTGTCTTTGGTGGTTAATGCACTTCACGCCAGGTCCAATTGGCTCATTTCTTTTCTCTTTTTTTTTGAGAACAGGAGACAGGTAGCTGAGACAGTGCAAAGATAGTGACGGCACGGCACCTAGTAACAAAACAGGCCGCTTGGGTTTGTCAAGAGAGATGTCACCACCAAGATCACCTTCATTGCGTCTCCATTTCACTGTTTGAGAAATGCTTCTAGCAAACGTAGTTATGGGGCATGAGATCTCGACCTTTCCTTGGTATTGTACAAGCCCATGCCTCCACTTTCATCGAGCCACTGGGAACGTCGAAAGTAATCGGCTTCACTTTGCTGGATGCGCTGCTATTGTAGTTTGGCACAACACATTTTCTGTCCCATCCTAAAATGGCACTGGTGGAAATCCCAGAGAGCGCAAGCCTTTGTTGCAACACAAAAAGTGCACTTAAAAGTCTGAGAAGCCCGTGAGAGTTGTAAAGTCAGCAGATCACAAAGACTATGCAGCATCCTGCACGCATTTTCTTCCCAAGGCCATTTGCCCATACCTGTTCACAACATGCGAACGAGGGACTTACAGCGGCAGGTGTCACCTGCACTGGAGTCACTACATGCAGCTCATTACAAGTGCTGTATGGCACATATTTATTACAAACTACAGCCAAAATGCCCACAGAGTTTAGTTTTTGATGCTGCAGACAGAAAACTGAGAATATTTGCAATATATGAGACGGTATCGCAGTTTTTATGCATTGCACCCATAGGATGACATGTAAAAGATGACCACTTGCCAGAAGTTTCATCTGTCGTGATGCAAAGAAAATTCAATTTCCACCTTGCCAAACCGTTTCATGAATGAGCCATGGCACGCGCTGCCACAGCCTAGCAGATTCCTCTCCTCAAACTCTGCCTTCTCCATGCCTCGAGGACATACCATTTCTCCACCTACATTGTCACTTTGCTCGTAGGATGCCAGGTTTTCTTGTCTGCTGCAACCAAGCTGCTCAGTGCGACTGGCAAGTGCTGAACTTGTTCCTGTGCATCTTGCACACTTCAGCCACTTTGTCTAGAAAACACACCTTTGAGAGCTTGTTAGGGGCATAAAAACAACATTCAGATTGAATTCTGATGCTTCTTTTTTGACGTTGCATGACAACCTGTGTGGGTAAGCAATCGCCAGCACTCTCTTGATGTCTTTTCCATTTCTTTGTCCTGGCAAAGGTTTTACTGCCTGAAGTAACTTGCATAGAGAAGTAATCACCAATGGTGAGTATCATGAACCTGATAGGTGCACATTTTCAGAGGAAAAACCCCACTGCACAATGTCAGCAGAATTTCTTTAACGAGCCACTGGGACAAGTTAGGGCAGCATTGTAAGAAGACTCTCAGGCCTTTGCAAAGAACAGAGCACAGTGACAGTGTAAGCTTTCCTGCATGTGCTCTTATTATTCTCTTTAGGTCTTATTCCATTCCTGCTTCTCCTCCCCCCTCTTGTTCTTCCTCTTACACTGTCTTCTTTTTCAAATTCCTTTACTTCTCATTTGTCATCTGCATCCTCTCCTTCCTTGCCGTCGTCATCTCCTTGCTCTTCTGTATTTTCTCCCCCGCCCTCCAATTCTCCTCGTCTTTGTCGATGGAACCATAGCCGACGACTGACAACTTATAAGGCCCAGAGTCTGGGGTGGGTGCTACTACTCCTGTTGGGCTGGGTTCAAATGTGCACAGGCGTGCAGAGAGGGAGATAAACATTACTGAAAGATTGCTAGTTTTCCTTCAGGTGAGATGGGGATATGGACTTTTTCTCATTATGAGTGATAGCAGTTTCGGACACCTGCTTCAGGCACCATTGTCACCAATTTTGAGCATTGTAACAAGCCCATACCGGTTTATGCTGTGTTGTTATACCAGGTGCTTAGAGACTTCCAAGGGAATGTAAAAGGCAAATGCCAAGTTCCATTGATCTGCTTCTTGGGCTGCTGCTGCTGCTGCAGTTTCACACATAGCTGCTTTGTTACAGCAGCAGTGGTGAGAAATGGCATTTTGAGTTGCTTAAGGTTCTTCTGCAGCGCTGTGCCTTCTCGGTCTTCCTCGCTTGCAACTAGAGCCTTGTGCACCTTCACCTACAAGGATGTGGCAGGAGATTTCACAGCAAGACACGGTCAACTTTGTTGTAATACGAAGGCAACAAAGCTGACCGCACGAGCAAGATATACTTAATCAACTTTACAGTGAAGTGAGAGATGCACTCCACCTATTCGATGCTCGCCTACACTCTGGTTTTTTGTACTGTGCAACACAGCCTTGAAACGTAGTAATATAAGGTTTTCGCCTTAATATAGCGTTAGCTTACTTTCTGTTTTTGCAAACTGGCACAGCCACCATGGCAAGTGACAGATTAAAACAATATATAAAAATGGCAAGTTGTAAAAAAGAATCATTGTATGTTTTGTTGCCTGTACAGATTGTCAGTTATCAGCTATACATCAGTTATGTTATATGCACCAGAGACGAGATTGCTTGATTGTTGGATGGTATGAGGTTGGAAAGGGACCGCGCATGCTTGCTGTTTGTATACATTCTTGGGTTAGCACCTTGAATAAAGTAGCTGGAAGTGCCACTCTTTCTGTTGTTCTCTTCTTGTTTTATATCAACTAGGCCAACAGTCTTGTGAAAGACAAATGTGACAGTTGAGGCATCACTGCTAAACTGTTGTTTGCAGCTCCATAAGAACAAGCAGTGCAAAACCCTTCTGTGTGACATAATATTTGCATTCAAATGTTATAAATATTGCAATCTTTTCCTATACTTTAATAGGCTGGTAATTAGGCCTTGGAATGACTTCCATAAAGATGCAACTCTTAAAGAGTCCCTCGACTAACATGCACATTTAGTGCACATATTTTTTAACACGCTTGTTTAAGATGTATATTTTTTTCCCAGGCATGGCTGCAAAACAGCATGCACCGTCAAGACACACCATTTCCGCCATGCATCCCTAGTGCATTGTCCCGTACTTTAGTTGGGTCATGTTTGCGCATTAATGCACACTTGCTTTTCCTTTATGAATTTTAATAGAGAGATACATGTACATGTGTTGTTCTCACAATTTCTTTCCTGGTTGGACCTTTATTTGTTTGCAGTACGTATTACATAGAATTAAACTACATAATGTGCAAATGTACACACTTCATTTGCAGAAATGAGTTTTATAATGCCATGAGAAATTTACACGGTGCTTCAATTTCATCAGAAGATATGTTCGAAAAATGCATAGTTCTATAAATTTATTTACTTGAAAAAGCAGGATTTATGTATTAATGAAACCATTCTCAAATATGTCGGCAAGCTGTTTCTATTTAATGTGGCATGGCTTCACACCTAAATATGCACGTTCACACCTGAATGGCTATTGAAGTGCAACACTGGTCCATACCCAAGAGGAAACTATAACCTACAGAAAAAGGATGCAACAAGGCAACTTCCCTGCATGATTTTGATTAGCTGTGATCGTTCACATTTTCTTCTATATAACAACTGTATAAGAACTTTGCAGGGTGCTTGCCCGCTTTTCTTTTTTTTTTGTTTCTTTTTAAGTGATGTGCTATAATGAACATCATAAACAAGAGAAAACAAGTACACTGCAAGCATTTACGTGCACAAGTAATCTTCTTTGAAGTGTTGTTACATGCCATGAAGGTGTGTTGTTACATGCCATGAAGGTTTTACAATTAATTATAACTATATAAAGTGAGAACCGGTGCAGGAAATATACAAATCCTATAAATATATGCGTATAAATATATGTGAAGGAAAAAATGTTGTCCACGAGATAAGAAAAGAAGAAAAAGCTGCTATTAATAATACTTGTTGCGCATCAACGCTTTGAAAGTAAATCAACGACGCTGCTAGCATTCCTGATATGGTACGTTATAAAAGCACACATTAATACACCAAAAATTATCTAAATTTAGTTACTGGTCGCATAGTCAGTCCAACAATGACGTGCCCGATTTACGGCATCGGTGTAAGGCGAAGTATTTCTGGTTAATTAGCGCGCCCCGTATCCATGAAAACTGCATGCATTAACAGTTCAGAAAGTTCCGGCGACATACAAAGGTCTCGGCTTCTTGACAAAGCACTTTAATTGTAAGTTCGTGTGTCGCGCTCCCGATATCGCGCCGCTAGAATGTGAGTTCGATTTCCGGCCACGGCGGCCTCATTTCGATGCGGAAGAAAAGCAAGAGCATTCGCCGAATTGGCGCACAAAAAAGCAGCCCGCCATCGGATGCCTCGCGACCACGTCGTGCTCAATCATTATTATCGCAGGCTCATAGCACTTACAACGCGCAATGCGCGTTTGAGTGCACGCAAAGTACGTGCTGCGATACCTTGGCTGTGCGGCAATCACAAGCGATCTCAAAAAGAGAGAGAGAGAGAAAAAAAGAACGATTGTGTATGCAAGGCAAGTCGCAAACATTCGATAGCGTCGAGTCTCAACTCGAGTACATCAACCAGCGGGAATCTTTCTCCGCGCACGGAACAAAATGCGTTCGTGTGTTGTACTACGTCGAAGCGAAAGCTCGACGTAGTACACAAGAAAGCTAAAACACCAACCCACTGCTTCAATAAAAACATACAAGTGGAGGAATGCCAAAGTACGAGGTTTTATTTTTTTCCTTCTCGTGTCGCTATTAATAGTACTACATACCAGATTCGGTAATCCACGGCTCCCCCGATCGCTCCGATCATAAAACACACACTTCACCGCCATGACAGCGAAACAGCGCGGGGGCTGCTGCTCGGCGCAATTTCGACGGGAAATCGTTCGGATCGCTGCGATCAGAGCGACGAAGTTCCAACTTTTTGGTCGCTCGTCGCAGACCGTTGCGACAAGAGCGAGAGCGATTTTTTTTGAAAAAAATCGCGATCGCTCTAGTCGCCGAAGCAAAATCGCTGTGTTTCTGCGTCATGTGAAACGGCCTTTAAGAGAGCTCTACAGCGCAAGCGATTCAGTTATATTTGCTTGTGAGAGACTGGGTAAGGCGCAGGAAAGCGAAAAAAAAAAACAAAACAGAAAACTAGCAAAGCATTAAACAAGCGCTGGAAAGGTACGTAGCAGAGCTGAATGCGACGAGACGCACGAAGTGCAAACTATCGCGCAAGAGTGCCGAGGCGCGCGACATCGCCGTATTCATGAAGTCGGCTGTCGCGAACGAGGAAAGCAGAAGCGCCGGGGCGTTCACCAGGTGTGAAGAACACACAATGCGTCTTCAAGGAAGACCGTCTATGGTCAAAAGGCTTCTAAGACATCTTGGGCGTGGGGGCATTCACTGAATGAAGTCCATTTACGAGCCTCTCCGTCATCGCGCAGTCAAACAACGTGGGGCTCTGACGTCAGCAAGCACGCAGATATACAGGCATTACCGGCCGTACACACGCTTTTACGGAGAATTTCAGGGAAATACTCAGTAGACGTTGCAACTGTTCTGGTAAATGCCGAATGCGGTTGCTAGATGTGAACGCTGGCCGCGCGCGATGTACGGTGCAAATACTTGACCGTGTCACCTTTGCTTCATAAGGGAACATCTTTTAAGAGGATAGTTGAGAGGCCAAATGGACACCCAAATACACCCACCAACTGCAACTGTGTGGACGGTTGTATTAACTGCACAAGACCTGAACGTTAGTGCGAAATGTCCGCGACGTTTAGGCTTATCCCCAGCGGTGCATGCAACTGCGCAAACGTCAGTAGTTTGTACAGTGCATGCACCTTGCAGCAGCTGTACGGAACGTGCAAACAAGGAGAGCGCGCAGAACGGCAAACACAAGAGGAAGGAACGAAAGTAGCTGACGTCAGTGGGCTTTCGCCGGGCTGCGGTGGAGAGAGAGAGAGAGAGCCAGCCCTCGCGAAGCCGGCTCAGGCGAGAAAGTCGCGTGCGAGTGTGTGCGAAAGTTTCTGGGGACCTTCTTTTGTCCCTGCGCTGGCAAGCGTTCAGGACCACTCACGGAGGCTCCGTGAGGAAATCGCTGGCGACTCGTTTTTCGGCCATTCTTTTTCCCCTTCCCACGCAACACGGTGCCGATGCGCGCCGCGCTCGCGACACGGGCGTTTCGCACGAGCCGAAGTCCGATCACGCGCGGCAACGAGGAAAAACGCCCAGTAGTGGCGGCGCGAGCCCTGTTGTTTCCGCGCACACACGCACGCTGCTCAACACCAGAACCGGCAAAAATCCCCACGAACGTCGCGTGACGATAGCCAATGGTCGCCTGGGCAACGCTACGCGGTGACCGTCTACTCCCACTCCAACAACCCCCGCCGCCTTTCCCCGCTTCCTGTCTACAGTGAACAGCCAGCAGCGCAACGCGCACAGCCTGACAAGCTAACGCTATACTACCGATGTTCATATATAGATGTTCGTGCACGGTTTCGAACGTGCGTATTTGTTAACTATATATATATATATATGTTCAATACGTGAACTCAAGTTGCTGAACAACTTTCTCTCACGAAAGCGCACATACTCGAACGTCTAAAAAATAGTACCAGAATAAAGAAGCAGGAGAAAGAATGAATGACGTGGCAGTAATAACTTGACTGTAAACAGTTCACGTTGGACTGTAAAAAATACAGTAACCTCTCACATGAGTGAACTTCCAAGGATTCGACAGTTCACTTAAATGGAAGGTAACTAAACTGTATATTCACTATACACATGGGAAAGCACAGGGCACAGCGGAGGTAGAGTCGAAAGTGTGTAAGTGCAATTTATGGAGTTATGCACATCAATATGAAGTGTGCGACGGTTACATCGTTGCCTATCTCCATTTGTAACAAAAGAAAAAAAAGAGAACCTGAATTTTCATCGCCACCGGTGCTCTTAAGGAGCAAGAAATAAAAACATCTATTCAGAGTCCCCCCTTTCCTCCCTCCCCCCCCCCGCACGCACACACACACACACACACGCGCGCGCGCGCGCGCGCTTTTTTTTTTTTTTTTTTTTTTGCACGTCTTCCGGCACAGGTTATTGCTGAGACAGGAAGCCTCCACGCCATCCTACAGCTCGGGTAAAGGCACATGATTTGAATCTGCCTCTGCCATTGTAACTTCCACTCTTGGTTCTATGGGACTAATGCCAGCAACACCGGAAACAATTTCTATATTTTATAGTTTAGCACAGGTGATTGTCACATGCCCAAAGCCTACAAACGCAGTGTTGTTATAAACATCCAGCTGGTAACAGACCCCTGATCACAATCTGGAGGTCGACCACCTCGTCGCGCTGTTCCTCTTGCTTCCAGCGCACAGAAGGAAAATTCTGATTTATGCCTGCAGTTTAGCTGTAACTGTCGTCGCTGTCCACAACGAGCCTAGCACCACCTCGGCCGCCTGCCTGACGTTGATGGGGGACTTTATTGTCAATCCTTGCGTTGTTCGAAATTCTTTGTTCGAAGACTTTGTTGAGCCGACTCGGAGTGCGAGTCCGGGTCCACTGATAAGCTCGCTCAATTGAAGCGTTCGCTATTGAGAAATTCGCTTAAATGAAATATTTTTCATAGAATGCATGGAAAACCTACCGGATATTTTTAAAACTTCGTTATAGTGGAATATTCGTTAAACCGCCGTTCGTACAACTGAGAGTTTACGTAACGTATTAAACACATAAAATTAAATGCTAAATCAAACCAACCCCCCCCCCCCCCGCCACACACACACACACTGCTGAGAGAGAGAGAGAGAGAGAGAGAGAGAGAGAGGTAATTGCGAGGTGTTACGTCAAAAACCACAATCTCCTTATGAGGCTCGCCGTATCGGAGGACCACGGATTAAGTATGGCCGCTCGTGCTTTCCTTAACGTACACTTGAATTCTAGCACACCAGGTCTGCATCCCACTTCGGTCGAAATGCGGACGCGTTGCGGCCAGGGCCGCATCCGCGACGTCAAGCGCAGCAGCGTCATACAAACTGGGCTAATATGGCTGATATACAATTCGGCCTGATGTAGTGCCGCACGTACAGTGGCAAAAACAACTCTTCCAGAATGTGCCAGCGCATTGAGGCGTTCAACGCGAGTTGCTGAAGCCGGCGGCCTCGCATCACCATGGCTAAGACGAAAAAAAAAAAAAAAGAATATCCGGAGAATGCACTAATGTTTTTCAGTAGCGATAGACACAAAATTTAGGCCGTCCTGGTCGATTATAAAGCCACATCACCCACTGACCTGTGTAGAGTATTGGCCAAAAGCGTACGGGCTGCTATGCGCCTTGGCCAGAATCAGAATCAGAAATGGTTTTATTTAGTCGTCAAATTAATTAGAAAATATCTGTATACAGAAGGAGGTCCCATAGCTATGTCGTTCGACTACGTGGTCCGGTTCTCATGGCGCTCTTGACACTCAAGGTATTTCGTGAAGATTACGAAAGATGTTATAATCTAGCAGAACGTTTCAAGTTACGCCACAGCCCAGGAACCGTTTTTAACAGCATAGAGTGAGCCAGGTGGTCGCATATGCAAATGAGCGCGAACATGACCCCGTAAACAAACCTGACGAGTCGGCTGGTCGGGCCGAAAAGTGGTCATCGGGTTCATGTAAACGCTTACGGGGCTGTGTTAATTCACTGGATACGCGTGTAAATACGCTCTGGGTCAGCCTAACTTCAAGCTCTAACTGCTCACGCCGGGTTCAGAGAAGCGAGGTTACAAACTGGAAGAGTGTCGAGTCAGAAGTACGCCTAAGCCAGATCGACGCGATCGTGCTTCCATGCATTTCACTAAGCTGTTCGATAGAGTAAACCCAACTCTATAGGTGTTGGGTTGACCCAATGAAACTATGAACTCGGTAACTAGATTTCGGACCATTGCTAGGCTTAATGATTAGAGGAAACATAGCTTGGAACCGCCTTAATTTAAATATTTTTTTCACTCTGTTTTGTGAAATCCTTCGACACCGTATCAACACACTATAACACCTTGCTCACCTTTACCAGGTATACGCACTGGTGACGATGTGTAAGGTTCGACTCCAGTACAGCAACAGCTAAGCGTTTCGTGCTTGCCTGTTGAACTCGACAATGAGGTCACGCCCGGATTAATACAAGCTTACAATATCAAGCATGTCTCGATAAACTAGGCCTGCCAATGGGTCTGCACGGCTGCCTCCGCAGCTTTCTCAGCCTCGCGCAGACAAACGTCTGGTCACGAGCCACAGGACTTCCTTGTACTGCCGCGCACAGTCAGAAAAGCAGCAATCGAAGGTTCGCATCCGGAGGAAAAGTACCTCGGGAAAGAAGAAGACTTCTGCGATCTGCAAGGTCCTCAAGAGCACGATACGGGTGCTACGAATGCTGGCGACTGCAAAGATCGGTAACGGTGGAGATAACACGCGCGCGAGAGGAGTGTTACAATGTCGCGTTGTGAAGACCACGCCATCCGCACCGTGGCGCAAGCGTTGTCCGTAGGACAATTTTCCTGCCCCGAACGCTCGTACTGTATAACCGCTGTAACGTCTTATTTACGCACAGGGCTTTCCAAAACTAAACAATTGCACTATGCCGAACTGCCAATGAATGGCAACCTGCGTGCTGTAACGGCCCGCAGCTATAGGCCACCAGCCATATCATGCAAGCTCGCCTCCAGCACGCCGCAGAACGACGTTTTATTTGTGAGCCCTACGCTTCAGGCCCCTGGTTTGACGTTTAACATTCAAATAACTCGCAAGTACTAAGTTTCTGAGATGGATGGTTGTGTACAGCATATCTATACAGAGCCGAACAAACGAGAAAAAGATAGGGACAGATGAAGAGACATGTGACACTGTCCTAGTTTGTTCGCGTGCAACGTGCAAGTGCGAAGTCAATGCGCATCAACTCGCCCAAAATACCACGCTTGGGAACCTGACGCGCAAGGAAAGTTTTGCCTGATATTATTCCCGGAGCGGGATTTACAAACCTGCTGCGTTAAATGAACATACTACGTACATCGCGGATTAAGCGTAGAGATCCATGTAGGGCCATGGATGCTTTTAATTCGTCGTTGACGCCATAATGCTGCGCAACTAGTGCGGTGGAAGACGTGAATGCGACAAAAAATGTCGTACGCGACGTTACATGAATACTCCCTTGGTCGTATTATGAAGCACACAAATTGCAGAGCACATTGAAAGAACAGAACGCGGCCAATGTGAGTAAGCATATAGTGATGTGCAACTGCGCTGCGTCCCAACGAATGGACGCGACTCGACTTCACCAATCAATACCAGCAACCGTGACGCTTGTCACGGAGCGGGTAGTCGCTTCTGGCAAGTGCAGTTGTTTATCGCAGAACTGTCAGTACATATGTGTTCTACGGCGACTAAGCAATATATCTAAGCCATATATATTCAGCAATATCACTTACTAGGTAGCTACAGAAGTCCTAGAATAATGGTCGATACTTTATCGTGTCAGTGCCTCCTCTGGAGGCACAAACACGATAAAGGACCGATCAGTACTTCCTCTGGGAGCACTGATCGTGTGAATATGCTCGGCGCGCCTAACATCACGAAGGCGCATTTGCGCGACGCGAACTTTCTAGGTTGGACGAACAAACCTTCTTCCCGACATGGTGCCAACTTTTATTGTTTTGTTTATGTGCATTAGAGAACGCAAACAACTTCAAAACTCTGTATAGGCACAAGTTAATCTGAGTGCTAAAAGAAACTAATAACAACAGGTTGACGCAGAACAGAAGCTCAAGGCAAGATGCTGGCTTGAATTGATGAAGGGAACGTTCGAAACGATGAAGAACAGGGAATGCCGCTGGACTCTAGCGTTTCTACAAGTACACGTGTCTTCGTGAGGGCAACATGACAGGTGGTTGCCCTGGCGAATACAAGTCCACTTGTCCAAACGCTGGCTCCAGCGTTTCGACGCTGACCCCCAATTATTCATCGTCTTGAACGATCTCTTCATCAACAGGGTAACATGCAACATGTGGTGTTCCTCTTTTCTTTTTTTACAATGCAGATTAAAAAAAAATAAAACAAGCTATGACGGTAAGACATCCATCGTCCTCGCACACAAACTCTTCGCAGTGGCGAAAATACTTTGACATGGCTAAAGTTACCTTGGAATGATTAATTAACAAAGGATTGTTAATTGTCCTTTGATTATAAACATGAGGGCCATGCGTGTGTGTACATGGGATGGCGTCAAACACGAAAAGTCGCACGTCATTTTATATGTACATCATCGAACTTGAAGGCCCCGTACAGAAGATACTCGAACCAAGGGGATTGGATGCGCAGAAAGGGCTGCTCTGTTACGTCAGACGGAAACAGCCTAGTGAAGAAAAAGTGACCAAATTTGAATGAAAACGGCGCCGCAGTAGAATCTGGTCCGGATAACAAGCAAGTCATCTAACATATATATTCACAAGTGGTCCGCTTATTTTTTGCGAGTGGTGCGCGGTGCTTACCTCTGTCCTTCTTGAGGCGCAAAGCACAGTTTGTAACACTGTCTGCACGAAAAAGCGCCGCAGTGGTTGCCCCTAAGTTGAGCGCTTGACAGTGAAAGAACACGTGAAATTGCGGTCTCTTTGCGCGCATCTTGAGATAAAATACACGCCAACGAAAGGCGATCCACTGGTGCAAGTAAGACAAGTTCATCATTTCTCAGCAGTGGGAAATTTTAGTTTGATATGTGTATATGGCCATATGTGTATACATGGCTAAATATGGCACACGTATATGGCCGTATTTGCTCACTAAGTGTCAAAATCATAGATGACATTCCTCGTGTAGGTCTTTCATTGCCGCATACGCTTCTATCACGATTTGGGCTAATGCGACCACATACAGACACGTGCCATATATAGCCCGATATGGCCAATTCCTGATATCGCCACTTATGGCATTTTTGTCATGGTAGTAATTAAGAAGTTAATTAGCAAGTTTTTCTGTGAATTTACGTCTTAACTGTAACTTAAGCAGTGGAAAAACATGTTCATCTCGACATACAGCGTTGCTCTGTGAAGACGACATGGAGGCGCTTGGCTATCACAGTATTTTTATAAAAATTTATAAATTGCCCTAAGACAAAGCAAGAAAGCATTCTACGTAACCTCACGCGAAAGTTAATGTCGGCCTATATCGTCCGCACTTTACAACGTTCGACTAAAGGGACTATACTTCTTGTCTCACATATGCGGGTGCCAATATACTGGGCGTCTCCACGTATTTTTAAAGATATGTCCAATATCTGACCGTATGTTTACTTGATTCAGTAACATTTGTACTTGTTTATGCGAGTGGATGTTAGCAAGCTATTCTTGCCCCCTTAGACGCTTTATTTTCAGGAACAAGGAATGCCAAATAACCGGCGTCTCCTGAAACGACCACCACAAAGCGCGAGTTTGTCTCTAGCTGAGCATTTGCAGCAACAGCAACGGCAGCAGCGTAAATTTGCAAATTGGCCACCTATACAACGAACGAAATTCAACCGATTCGTCGCGGACAGACCTTCACGCTTCGTAAGCACACTCTGCCGCTGTGAGGCGTAACAAAAAGAAAGAAGCCATGAAACAGATGCACTCGACTCAATGCGCGCCCGGAACGCACGGTCGCGAAACAGTTCATGCACGCCGTACGTTTGTTTACTAAAGGGTTCAGATACCCTTGCAAAACTTCCTCGTTCCTTCGCGCGCCAAGAGGTCAAAATGCAGCTCAAGGCCTTCGCAACGGAAAGCTTTGCTGCCAAACATCATCGAGCCGTGTCTGACAAACAGTTTGGCGATCAGGGGCGGTGAGGAAAAACGCAAAGACACGAAGGGAATAGAGTAACGCGAAATTAGTCGCGAGTTAAGTCGAGGGTCGCGTTTGATAAGGCGATTTTGGCGCGTAACACCCGGAGGGATCGAGTTACTTGGCAAGGGCAGTTTATTCCTTGAGGTGAATGAACTTTGCAAATACGGGTTTACGTTCAAGTGGGTGTTATATCCCGGTTCAGCGGAAACAATTGTAAATAGAAGGAGATGCACTCTCTAGCAGCCAATAAAAGAGTACGGTGTTATACACACTGACATCATCGGCGAGATCTTGCGCAGAGATTACATAAAAGCCGTGTGTTAATATGCAAATGTTATAGCGATAAATACGCTACAATAAACGCTTACGGGAAACATACGACCGTGTATAAGCGGCCACGCAAAGCAGATAGTGGAAATATATATACTTGTGCAGCTCCATCAAGTCAGCCACGCCTTATACGAAGCAACAGCATAACGTCGCTTTCACCCATTACACAGTCACGAGCAAAAGTTTGGAGACCACTGGTATCGGCAAAAAAAAAAAAAAAACCGTTGAATTTCTATGAGCAAACATCAGCAACGAGGCACTGTTTTAATACACTGCATTGACCGACTGACTGTTGGACTGCCTATACACTGAACTGGACGGACTGACTACACTGGACTGACTGTTGGACGAGTTCGTCTGGGCAAAGTCTTTTTTCGACAAGGCACCACACAAGAAAAGCAACAAATAAACCCACACGGAGGACCACGCAGCGACACAAGTGGCGCACATATCCATGCACCTTCGGAGACATTTCCTCCCGAAAATTAGGACACTGCGCAAAGGATCCGCCACATTCACAGGCGCTTCATAAGCTCACCTCTTCTTAGAGGTCAAGAGCCCCGCCACGGTGATCTACATGGCTATGGCACTCGGCTGCTGATCGCGGGATCAAATCCCGGCCATGGCGGCTGGCGAAATGTTGATGCCCGTGTGCTGTGCGATGTCAGTGCACGTTAAAGAACCCCAGGTGGTCAAAACTTCCGAAGCCCTCCACTACGGCGTCTCCCATAATTATAGCTGGTTTTGGGACGTAAAACCCCAAAAATCAAACTCATAGCTCAAGAAGGTATCTCGAATCTATCATTCGCTCAGGCACTTACGAAGAGAGTGGGACACTAGCACTGCATTGATGTTTTTCTGTGGTGCTTTGTGATTAACGTTCGTTTACACAACTTGATTTCAGCCGGCATGCCAAGGCTGCGGAGAAACTAGCGCAGTTGAACAGCTTTGCGAACGACTGTAAGCTCGGCAGCATCAAACGAGGAATATGAAGAAGAAAGTAGGATTCTAATAAGTATTTGTTACCGTCGGACTGCCCATACGAATGGCATGATAGCTCCACAGAGCCAGCAACAGTAAATGCAGGCCGTATATTTCGACACACCTGACAACGAACATTGCGGGGAAGCAGCTCACGGGGTCCGAGAGAGTTAACTTTAATGACAAGAATGGTTATACGTATGATATTTGTCTTTTTCTATCTCATAAATCGCGCCTCAAAATATCGTTCGCGCTGCGCACCGAGAGCTTGGATTCACGGGTCTCCGGCAGCGGGATGCTCATTTACGCTTCACAAGTGGTGTCAAGGGCTGTGGTAAGCAGCGTGCACCTTGATACAAGCTGGCAATGTTGTGTGCAGTAACCGACAAACGCCAGCGCTCTCCAACCGCAGGGTCTCTTCCTCGGGGGTTCAATTACGCTATCACCAAATCCGCATTCACCTCACACTGTGTGGCAGAAGTGCATGCGCATTTGGTTCCAGCAAGGCAAAGCGTGTAACAAGAATACAAGCGTGGTGGTTACGATGACACTGAAACGGCATGCACCCTGAACAGTAGCTTTAACGCATACATAAAGAGCACGACCAAAATCCTACAGCGTTCACAGCGTGCTCCACTTAAAAGTATTTTGCGCTGAATATTCCTCAGCGTTTACATTACACTCATCGCGAAAAAAAAAAAAAAAAAACAATCTCCTCCGTGCATACTGACCAATTGAGCCTCAATGTCATCATTTAAAATATAGATAAGCAGCCAGATAAGCGAACCGGCCGGTGCGTTTCACTGAGATACGTTCGACGATGTCCAATAGAAAATGATAACTAATGCCAAGGTAGACATCAGCATTCACTTGCCGCCGTACTGTCACAGCACTTTTCCGCCGCTTCCCCACGAATGGCCTCAAAAGGTTAGAAAAAGAAAAATGAGATTGTATAGTACACCAATCTTGCAGCGGCAGTCAAAACGCCCTCGATGTTGCGTCTGGATAAGAATACAGCATCAGACGCCCGAGATGGTGGGAATTGACTTGCGGTCCGGCAAATGCTGCGGCCACGTTAGCTGTCCCGGCAAGCTCAGGTAGATGCATTAATTTTTCACGACACTTTCTTTTTCACACAGCATTTCGAGCAAGCCACGTAACGCGCTGCCCATAACCACCATCACGCAAAGCTGAACCATCCATATATACAATGAGGTTCGGGCGTGCACGCAGAGGAATGCTCCGGTGCACCGTGCAGGTCAGCAACACCACTTACGATAAGAAGAGCGGTGTGGCAGCGGCGAGTGGTCCGATGCGGTTGCCTGCCGGCGGCAGACAGATGCGGCCGCGTCCGGGCAAACTGCAGTCCCCGAGTCAGCCACACAACCCGCGAGTCAAGGATCCACAGGTGTGCGCGCGGCGCGATCGCACGACAGAGGACAAGTGTCCGAGTCGGATCGTAAACGCGCGCTGATCAATCGGCCGCGTGGTCCGATGAGGAGGGGGACCGCCGGCGCGAGGGCTGCGCATGGCGTGAGCCGCCGCGGCAGATGACGTCACGCACCCGGCTGATACCCCGCTCTCAAACGCACGCCCTCGCCACCACTTTCACAGTCCTCTCGTCCTCCTCGGTCCTCTCTCCTTCCGCGGCGTCCAAGGTAGAGATTAAAGGGGAGCGGACAGGACGATTGCGCTTTCTTGCCTTCTGTTTGCGTCGCTCAGCGACGGCGAGGGAGACGCACGGCGCTCGGAAGCGCTTCCCTCTCCAGAAGGAGCAATCGAGAGGATCGAACTTCGTCTAAGTTGCAGCCTTACGCCGATTTACGCACACATCTGCTGAGAACGAACTTGATTCTGCAACACCAAATTGAGTTCCAAGTGGTCGGCAGTGGCCATCGTAATACTTCCACGAGCGTAAACGACGGAAATCCCGCAACGTTGTCTAATGGCTAGAGTACGCCTGCCAAAACAGCATTATGAAATGCTGGTGTGTGTGTGTGTGTGTGTGTGTGTGTGTGTGTGTGTGTGTGTGTGTGTGTGTGTGTGTGTGTGTGTGTGTGTGTGTGCGTGCGTGTGTGTGTGTGTGTGTGTGTGTGTGTGTGTGTGTGTGTGTGTGTGTGTGTAACCTGTGCGAATAACCTCCAGCAGATTTCAGGGCTGGGCTCCCACCTAGGAGCAAGTGGAGAGACCGGGTCTCCCAGCAGCTTCGTCGGCCTCCTGAGCGCCCAGAGTTGTTGGTCCAGACCTAAACTGAGCAGCGCAGTCCGCCAACGCGCCACTGGAGGCCGCGACCCCAGTAGGGGACTCCGAAATAGTTCTTATAATCCAATGTTCTTTAAAGCTCACTTTACAGAAAGCACAAGGGCGTTGTCGCATTTCACTTCCACAGAAATGCGGCCGTCGCGGCTGGGAGTGGAATACGCGTCCTCGTGCAGAGCTGCGTAACGCGAAAGCTACTTAGCCACAATGGCGGGTCCGGTAACGACATAAGTCGTTTGACGTACCGCGCTTCAATGCAACTAATGCAGTTAAGCGCTCTAAACAAACTATTACTATATGCGGCGTGTCGTTTCGCGGGAGAGAAAAACGTAAATGCTGCCGAGAGCACATTGCATGGCTAGAACTTGCATTCTCGCCGCACAGTAGCCGTCAACGTATGCGACACCGATGGATGCATTAGATATCAGCCGAACAACGAAGCGCATATAACTATATCATCTTTCGCTAACTGCCTCTCACACCATTTTCTACGCCGCACTAGCTTTTTAGTTTCACGTAATATAATTTTTGCAGCATGACGTCTTTAGCAGAGTAAACGATCACTGAAAAAAATAAGGACCTGTCGACTCTGCGATCACATGAGGTGTATGGTCCCAAGGAGGAGTAAAAAGTGGACACACACACACACACACACAATATATATATATATATATATATATATATATATATATATATATATATATATATATAGTGCTTATTTCTTGGTAGAAGTAGCACATGGGTGAAACGAAGTGGCAGCTGACGATAGTTTGCTGCACTTAGAGCAAGAAAGATACCATGTGGAACTAGAGAGTCCTGGAATGCGCGCCAGGGGCATTAATGCGTTGAAGAGCGCCTCAAATGCATGAAGAGAAAAATGAGGCTGCGCAGCTGTCGTATGCTGCTGCGTACAGAGAGGAAAAACTAAGCTCGGTCTGTTTAACGATGTTCACAACTGCATGTAATCTCTAATCCGTATCACGTACGCGCCTCAGAGGAGAATGCGTCAGTGACGTGGCACGACAACGCACAATCAAATGTTTGTCGTATTACTGGCCGAATAATGAAAACATCAGCCACCGTCTTATCTACCCCCCCCCCCCCGCCCTTTTTTTTTTTTACATTGCACAGTGCGGAGAGGGGAGGGGAGTATTTGCAGAGCAATAGACACCAGTCCAATTTATTTCGCTATGTCATAAAGAAACACGAACAAAACACTGTCGATGACTATACCAAAGAATGTTCACATTTCGGACGTCCAAACTGTCATGAACACGCTCCCCGATGTACAGATTTCGCCGAGAGTTCTCGAGGTCATAGCTCGCGAACGATCCCAGTCCCCGCCGTTGTGAGCCTTGCACCCCTGATGCCCCGACGCTTAGAAGGACCAGGGGCACTGGCTCTCCCGGTACACTATACTGGTACTATTTACTGGCTTAGAAACAACTAAGCTCCTTACCAAGAGGGCCCATTAGGTGGCAAAACGATCGCGGTCACGGCACGCACGCGATGGCTCAGAAATATCTGAGAAGGTCTGCACGCAGACGAAGTAACAACACTTAGAAAAGGAAAACCCAGCAAGGAAATAAAAAAAACGGTCCGGGCTATTTTGGAAACGGCACTTTCCCCACAGCGGGATGAAAAAAAAAAATCAAAACTGCAAGCGTATAACACTCTTGAGACCGCATGCATGTGGTATACAGCCGTGACGAATGACGTAGTTAATCGGTGGCAGTTATTTGCGTTGACTTTGTGACCCTAAGCTAAACACTCCCAGTATAGGGCGAGGATTTGATTATCAAACGCGTCTTTTATTCCCAGTTTATCTTTCAATGTCGCCTGACTTTTACCTCGACGTTTCTTGCCTTCAAGTGTGTAGCACCCTTGGTATGGTATACGGCCTTCACAGACTAATGATTTATGTCAAACGGTCTTCGAATATATAGACAGCCGACAACGAACACAAAGTGAGATATACTTTAGGCAATCGATGCGTTTTAAACGAGTTTGAACGACCTAATTTTCGTAGTTTCTTTCGCCTTTGAGCGGTGTGAGCTCTAAGCCTTAGTAATACCACTGCAAAGTAACCTTGTTTATTATCGTTTTAATAGCAATAATTTGTGGGGTTTTACGTCCCAAAAACACTGCATGAGGGACGCCGTAGCGGAAGGCTCCGGAAATTTCGACCGCCTGAGGTTCTTTAATTATTATCACCTAAGGGCAACGTTATCATATACGCATAGGGCTGCCGACAACGATACATTTCGCTCTGCGTCAAGACGTTACGACATTGTCGGTAACGCACAAGGAGCGGCATCACACACAGGACGATTCGACGTTCGTACTGTGCGTACTGTTTCTTTGTCCCGTCGTTATAAGCGGCGACTTGACCATGTTCCATCAGGGCATTTTATGTCATTAGCGCCACATTAAAGCGCCTTGCAAGCGCTTCTCACACAGTTTCTACAAGCGTGATATTTTTCGATAGAGAGACGTGTGGAGCGAATATTAAATGTCCTGGAGCAAACCTTTAACGAGCGAAAAAGTATTTTGAACAAGGCTACACAGAGTTCCGGCCTTCGTAACTTCACGATGTTGTATGATGTAACGCTTAAACTGCACACTTTAGTTTTTCTGCCCCATACATGTACAGGAATAACGTATAGTGAATTTTCCGACGTCTCAAGGTGCGGTTAGTTAGGGTGCATCGCCGTCGGGATAATGTAGCACATATACAGTCGAATATTCTCCTAAACACAAGCAAGTTCAAGGCCAGATTAGCACAGCGGCAGAGCGATGGCGGAGGACACGTGCGCTTCAGTGGCATTTGAACGAAACGATTGGGCGAAACCAAGTGGACGCGGTTAATTGCCTTGTGCAGTAAATGATATTGTAGATGCTAACGGGCGTGTATAACTGCAATACGCGCTTAAGACCGGCCAAATTTTAAAACAGGCACGACTTGATCGCACAGTGCAGGTAATTTGAACGTGATTAAGAAACTACCGCATGGGACGTTAACGAGAGTTTCTGCACCAACCTTACGTGCGTCGATCGATATCAATGTAGATGAATCGAAGAGATGTACCGATAATGATAATCGATGAAATTAAGAGGCCGAGCAAGAAGTTGGAGGACGCTTAAAGGGACACTAAAGTGCGAAACGATTTTTCTTTATCAGTAAATCACTCTTTCTCAATACCAAAGGAACCACTCTTTTCGGGAGAAGACGCTTGATAAGCAAGAAAATGCACAAAAGGAAAATGCAAGTGGAGACGCTACCATGAGGTTACCGCACAAACTCGCTGTGACGTCATTGATTTTGAAGGATCTTGCTATTGCCCACATAATTAATGCCTGGTAAAACTGAACCGCGTTGTGTTTGTACGTAGCCAGACAGTTAACGTAGCAAGTTTTGTGAAATTCGATGCAGCCAATTCAAACAAAATACTAAAGAAGACAGACATCCATGACGTCATGCTTGCGTTGACGTGCACATGTTTCCGCGCGAAATTCAAGCTATGACACTGTGACCTTCATTTTCTCCTTTAACGTCAAACCTATGGTGACTAAATCAACGACAATAGAACTATCAAAGTCGATATAAACCGATCAATTATTTCACGTTATTGTCCCTTTAAATTTCGCCTTGAAGAGCGGAACGCTATAGCGCTACTGGGCAGGGGCGTAGCCAGAGTGGGTGTTTCGGCGTCAAAAATATTCTGGGCGCTGCATAACCGCCCTCTCCCCCTACTTTCCACCTTTTTTTTCCGCCCACGATATTTACGCACAAACCCCAAAACACATCACGCAACCCCCAAATCACATATCGTATAACAGCCCCCGAAAAATAGTTCCGGCTACGCCAGTGATATTGGGACCCGTTTCGCATCGCATCGTCTTCTCATAGAATACTCATTACAAGTTGCGCCTTCTCTATAGAATGCAGAAATTATTTAGGCTCCCCCGTAACAGAATTACGCTGTCTCGTACATTCAAATTGCGGTCTGAGCTATCATGCGTGTAGAATTTAGTTATGTCGTAGTTTAGAATTTTTCTCGCGGATTTCACTTTGATAAATTCAATTTTGTTTGCCTCCACTAAAGCACCTGCACAATGGCGGAGGGCTCGCGTGGTCGAATATTCCGGGTGGCTACGGCGGTTGCTTGAAATGATTATGTCCGCTGTGGATGCCTACGCCGACACCAACGCTGATTCCGACGTCGGGATTTCTGAGACACAAGCCTCTTGACGCTACCGCGTGTGATACAAGGATATACACGCTCAATCGAAGGAATGATGCGTTTGTAGTCGTGTTTGTTATAGCGAGAACTTATTGCATTGTGCAATCTCACGGAGAGTAAATAAGTGAGTTACTTAGCGCACCTACAGAAAAGTAACTGAAGTACTTGTATGAAAAGGGAATAAATGCGTCTGCCACTTTGGCATGTGACACCATGTAAATGTGCAACGGCAGCCGATACAGGACCCATGAGTAGTCAGTAAGAGAAAAGCGATATATATATATATATATATATATATATATATATATATATATATATATATATATATATATATATATGTAGAATCTCGGTGATACGATTACGGTTGATGCGAATTTCGCGATGATACGAATTTTAATGTTGTTTTGGACGGACTACGTTGTATAAAATGCGCCGTCATTTGGTGTTATACGAACAGTTTTCCCAGCTATTGCGGATGATACGAACGCGCGAAATGACCGCTTCACGCGAGCCACTGACTCAGATTTTTTACTGCAAGTTTGTTCCACGAGCTCCTTACGACTTTGGACCGGAAAATGGCAGCGAAAAACAGAAAAATTTTGCTTTTCGTCGACCAGTGCTCGGCCCACCCCAAAGACTGCAACTTCAGCAATGTCGCCGTAAGGTTCCTGCCCCCAAACACCACGAGCCCTCTACAGCCGCTGGATGCGGGAATAATACGAAATGTGAAGCACCATTTCAAGGGATTGCTTGTGCGGAGGCTCCTGGCGAAAATTGAGCACAAGGATGCAAACTTGCGGATTAGCCTGCTTGACGAGTTATATTTCTTGGCCATATCCTGGGATAATGTGACCCAGGACACGATCGCGAACTGCTTTCGCAAGTGTGGATTCTTTCGCGGAATTGGATGCGGCTCCGACGGAAGAAAACCAAGAGCCTGACGACGATTTGCACATCGAGGGTTGGGAGAACCTTGAAACTCGAGCTTCGGCGCGAGACTTCGTCACCGCGGACGACAACGTAGCGACCTGTGGGCTGCGATCCATCGAAGAATTGGTCGACGAGGCAAAGGATACCGAGTCTGAGAGTGATGGTGAAGATGCCGGTGAGTGTGATCTCCTACCGTCAATATGGACTAACCTTGACGCCTTTGCGTCGCACCGTAAGCACCGGCAGCGTGAGTGAAGAAACCGCAGCACGGTTTTATTCCTTTCAGGCGGCTTTCTTGAGGGACAGCGAAGTTAAAAAAAGTTCAAAAGAACATCATGGAATTTTTCAGCAAGCATAGTTGACCCCAATAAAATTCTTGATCATCTTCATGATTAGCTTTAACTTGTTTTGGCTCATACGAATTCGGCATGATACAAATATTTTACGTGCTCCCTACGAATTCATATCATAGAGATTCTACTATATATATATATATATATATATATATATATATATATATATATATATATATATATATATATATATATATATATATATATATATATATAGTTCGTGTCACGCCGAGGGCAATTACGTTTCTTTTGCACACCGATACATATGCCAGCAGGTGTGAAGCCGAGACGTTAAGTTATGACTTTGTACATGCAAAAAAAAAAAAAAAACACGTAATTTCGAGGCACGCCATAGCGGTGGGACTCCGGTCTGACTAGCCGGCGTTTTTAAACGCGCGCTTAAATGAAGAACGCGAGGCGCTATTAAACTTCGCCCCCATCGAAATGTGTGCACTGCGGCAGGAAAGAAACGAACCGACGTCCTCATGCTCGGCATGAGCGATGATGGAAGCGTGAAACTGGTTCAATTTCAACCTAGCAGAATACGGCACAGCATTAACGATGATAGTAAGTCGACGGTGCGGGACTCTGTAGGAGAGTAATTATTTACTCAATCATAATTAATTTACCGCTCCGGAATAGTACGTATGGTATGTCTATCTCGATGGCGAGCAAACGGTAACACAAGTGCAGTGCAAGCGATGCAGCGTGGTATTTATAGGGGCGTTAGCCCCTGCGCACTTTTGTTAAGGTTGTCTCAAGGTGCTCTGTCGCGTCCTTGAAAACTCAAGTAACAGCGCGCAAACATCTTTCATCGAGGCGCCGGTTGGCACGTATCAACAGGAGGTTGAGCAGACGTCTTGCGCACAGAACGTCGCGGATGAGCTCGTCGCGAGGGGGCCTTCGACACTCCCGTTGGCTAAGGAGTCCTATAAGGCTTCTGATGCAAGCAACTATACTGAAATAACATTTAGCGACTACTGCGGTCCTTGCAACAGCACGTGCCGTCCACACCTTGAGTATATCGAAATTTCTGCCACCGACTGCCTGCCACGAAAACATTCGACGGAGAAAACCCGTTTGCTAGGCAAATAATATTAACACGTAAGGGTAAACGAGCACAGACAACAGTTTACATTATCTATACCAATGAAAACTAAAGGGGCGCCCACACTACCGGCAAGCTCGCCGTAACGGCGCGCCGGCCTCCGGAGGTTGGAGACGGCAGCCGAGCGAGCGCTGTCCACACTGCACACCGGCGCGTTTCACCGGCGCGGCAGTCACGTGACACGAACAGACGGCGACGTTGTGCGCGCTTCGAGCCTCGCACAGTCGCTGCATGATCGTGTGCAGGCGACGTTTCACTCGATTTGCGTTGTCTACGCGTCGACGCCGCGAACTTAGTCGGGGCTGCTTTTTTGTGTGACAAATTGTGAAGCTGTGACGCCTGATGACGGCACGAACACGGATATATCGTAACGACGGTGGATGTAATCACCTGGCGTGCTACTACGCGATGTCGTAGTAGGATCCCACTACGACATCGGCGTACTCTTTAGGCACGACGCCGAATGGTTGAAATGGAACCAAGCTGGATATATCGAAACATCGACGACCGTTCAAGTTTAGTTCTGCTGCTCGACTTGATTGAAAAACAGCGCTGTGCGTGCAGTAAGTGGTGTTGTCAAGCGGTGTGTTCTATACATGCAGGAAAGTGCTGATCGCGGAAACAAAACCACGTGCGTCTGTGTGTTCGTGTCGTATTGTAGGTCTGTGTGTGCCACAACTGCGCACTGAAAGGTAAGTGCCACACGAGCTAGTGCGCTGTCTCCTAGTATGCTGTCTCTTGTGGGCTAGAGCGACCAGTTTGCTTTCGTTTTGCCGGCGCCACACCGGTGGCCGCTTCCTGTGGTCCGGTCGTCTTCAAATCTAATTTTACGCCACCGATCCTTGCTCTTCTGAATTTCATAATAGCATGGTGACGTACAGCACGTACTGTTTCCAGCACCCCGAGCACAATGCCACGGCACGGGCAATTACAATGTTACAATGTTACAATGTGCATGTACTTTTCTTGTAAATAAATTCTTGATCAACATTATTTATGTGTCTATCTATTTGTAATCTGGGTTTATTTTATCCTAATAAAAGGGGTACAAACGTCTCTGAAACACTTGTCGCGTGAAATTTTCTTTTGCGAAGTCGAGGATCGGGTACGAAGAAAAGAAAAAAAAATGCGAACCGCTGCCAGGCTGACGACGCCGTCTCGGCGGGTCGCAAGTATGGTAATAGCAACCAATCCTCGGTCGCCGATTGGTCACATCGCCGCCGGCGGCCGGCAACGGCCGCCGGCTGCCGGACAATTTGGGTCTCGGCACCAAATTCTCCGGCAAGCTCTGCGGCGAGGAATACTAGCCGTTTTTGAGGACTATCGCCGTCGCCCGGCGAGTTACGGCAAACGGCGAACGGCACGCTGCTTTGCCGGTAGTGTGGCCCCACACAATTTCTCTCTCTCTCTCTCTCTCTCTCTCTCTCTCTCTCTCTATATATATATATATATATATATATATATATATATATATATATATATATATATATATATATATATATATATATATATATATAGCTTCACAATTTGTCACACAAAGAAGCAGCCCCGACTAAGTTCGCGGTGTCGACGCGTAGACAACTCCAAGAGAGTGAAACGTCGCCTTCGCACGATCATGCAGCGAGTGTGCGAGACTCGAAGCGCGCAAAACCACAGAGCCGGTGAAACGCGCCGGTGTGCAGTGTAGCCAGCGCTCGCTCGGCTGCCGTCTCAGGCCTCCGGAGGCCGGCGTACCGTTACGGCGAGTTTGCCGGTAGTGTGGGCGCCCCTTAACACTTCCAAGGTGGCAAACGACACGAACTCGTCCAGGCCGACCTGCAGGCCCACACAGATAGGCTGTGCCAGGACGGGAGCGTGACAAGGGCAATAAGACGAACCATGCAACATGTCACGAACGTGAATCAATGAAACAAATGTGCTACTAATCGTATCGGCGATCACTGGCACGAGCTCCGACATCGACCACAGCAGTTTATCGGAAGCTCGGCCAAGAAAGTTAACTTCAAATCCCCTCTCCCTAATCGGAGACAGTCATCGCGGAGATGCCGTATATGATATCAATAAATCCGAACGCGGTGTTGGTTGGTAACGACAGCGCACAAACACTCGCCTTTTACTGGCCGTTCCTTCTTCCTGGTTTGCCAAGTTGTCGCCTTCTCCGCGCTTCCGTATTGCAGACGATCACTCAGCCACGTGGCCATTGCCGCAAGAAAACGAAAACATCGGCGCGTACACGATGAGACACACTGAACTATTGGCAACGACGGCGGTTAAGGACAAGGGCAACGTGCCAAACTATTTGCGTGCGGAGTGTCTGCGGTCTATAAGGGGCTGCGATGAAGGAGGTGTAAACATACGGAAGCTGTCAGCGCTGACAGAGGCCGCGTATACTATCGGTACGCACTTAAACGCATCTTTACCGAGTGCTTAATTTTCTTTCTTTCTCTCTTTCTTGGCTGTTTCCTAATCAGTGCGACAACGCAGTCAACGGCAGGCACCTTGCACCGACAAAATGGCGACACAAGGCTTTATTTATGACGCCAGCATCACCGACTTTGGCCACTAGCGAAGGAAATGAGGTGACCTTTAATACGACTGCGAAAGCAATTTACCGATGAACAAGTGGCACGCTGGATTGCATGTGATATGACAGGCATTCCCAAATGAATTACCAGCGGTTTTCCGCTGTCCTGAACACGGAAAATGGAAGCTGCGGCGGTGGTACACAGTAGTTGCGGTGCTCGGTTGCTGACTCGAAAGGCGCGGTTTTGACCTCCCGGCCGCGGCGGTCAGATTTCAATAGAGGCGAAATGCTAGAGCCTGGTTTTGTCTACCGTGCGATGTCTGCGCGTATCGAAAGAATCCCGGATGGTGGACATTTCCGGAGCCCTCAACTACGGCATGCCTCATATATAATCACATCATGGTTTCAGTGCGTAAATTATTATAGGGCGGAAAGTGCACGACCATTGCATTTTGCCTGTGCTTACATACACGGAAAAGAAACACAGATCATAAGAATGGAAACTAGACAGGAAGTTAAAGACCACACATCGCGCGCGAGAAGGAAAAATAAGCGCGGAATTAGGATATCGGAAAGTTATGCGTAAAACAGGCGACCGACTGTGTGTTAGAGCGACGGAATGGAGAGCGAGGGATGAGGAATGCAGCCAAGGACGGAAGAAAGCTATAAGTGATGTAATCAAGCAATTTGCAGGCATAAAGTCGAATCAGCATGTGCAGGACAGGTTGAATTGGATATTCTTGGGAGATGCCTTCGTCCAGTATAGTGGCTGCTGCCACTGATTATAGTGGTGATGATTGCGATGACAGCGACCTATGCTCCATCGTTGGTCTAAACGGTATGCACGCTATGCTTGGCAAAGCTAAAGTTTATCGATGTGCCTGCTTGGAACCTCTTCTATGGAGTGTCACGACAAACGTGCATCGTGTCCCTCCATTTTCCTCCCACCATACATGATAGATTACGGCGTTGGCGCGCGTGCTGAGATCGGTCTTACAGCATTATAACGACGAGGAGCAAGGCACAAATAGTGGGTGCGATGTGCGCGCGTGTCCGTCTGATTAGTACAGGGGACGGTGGTCGAGTTCCCGGTGAAAACAAGAATTTCGATCGTAAAGGTGCGTGCGTGCTTCGACCCAACTTTTCGTTTCCCGCTGCCGCGATGCAGCATTCGTGACAGAGAAGGCGCGTTCGAACAATCGCAATGGAACAGCGCGCCGTTAATTAGTAGTAGTCGGCAGTTAATATTAATGCGCGCTGCATTTATACTTGGCGAGTCGGTAGGAAAAATCCGTCCAGCCGTGGCATATATCAATGCAGACCGGAAGGTATACTTGCAATGGCCACCCGAGGCCCGGTATTGACCATTTTCCCATTATAATTATGGGCAGAAGGTGCAGTTCCAGCGTGGTGTGAGCGAGTCTGAGCGCGACCGCCACATATGTCGCGATAAAGACGCACATAATTACGCATTATGCTTTAGCACCCATGGGTGCTACAGTGCAATATGTGCTAAAGTAAAGTACGGGCCTATGCTTAGACCCGTACTCGGCAACGTGCCGGTATCGAACACATATTCAAGAGGGAAACACGAGGGTGAAGTATACAGGTCCCACACAGTATCACAGTGTGGGGAGAGAATATAGTGCATATACCTGTATGGATGCGCATCCGGAATGTGAAATAAGGCTGAGTACGCGAGCGTATACGCGTAAATAAGTTGTCTTTAACACCATAGGCACACACGCAAGCATTTTTCGCACAAAAAAATACGTACTACCACACAGCCGCAATAGCAGCCGACGCCGGTCAAACGAACAAGATAATGCGACGCATCCTCACAATTCATGTTCACAAATGTTCCATTTACTGTTTTCTTTTTATGGCGTGTCTGTTAGCTTCCGTAGTGTCCGTCGGAATTAATAGTTATTTGCGTTATCAAAAAGAGAAAAAAAAGAAATATTAAACGTTCACTTCTGGCGTGTGCTCTCGCGTCGAAGGCAGCCATGTGCCGACTGTCGCATTTTCGTTCGCGAAACACGCCCTATGCGATTACATCCTAATGCGAGTATCGTCGACGTCGACCGCACCGAAGTTACGCGCATGCGCAAGCTCCGTCTGAATCATACGACATATAATTTTTCCTTAAACCGTGCTCCCTTCGTGAAAACAAGCCTGCGCCGAGATGCAGCACGTGAAACCACGCCAAAGGAGACACCCATGCTTTTTTTTTTTTTGACGTTTATGCAGGCTTTCCTAAATAAAACTTGTTGCACACAGCCCAAATCCAGCTTAGTGACTCGTATAAAGGTGGAGCTCAATGAAAAGAAGTATGAGCCATTCCAGTCTGTGAAAGCGGGTGATCGAAGGAACTGCAGCGACGGAATGCTTCAAGGTAAGTGTACCTAAAACGTTTTTTTCGCAACCGGAGTATATTATTTGGTTTACGCGATCGGTATACGCACGCAGCGCCCCGCCACGGTAGTCTAGTGGATACGGTATTCGGCTGCTGATCCGAAAGTCGCGGGATCGAATCCCGGCCGTGGCGGCTGCACTTCGATAGAGGCAACATGTTGAAGCCCGTGTACTGGGCGATGTCAGTGCACGTTAAATAACCCCGGGTGGTCGAAATTTCCGGAGCCCTCCGCTACTGCGTGTCTCATAAGCAAATCGTGGTTTCGGGACGTTAAACCCCAGAAATAAATCAATCGAAGCATGCAGCGATCCGCCGGAAACTGGCGTATTACATCTCCGCTGTAAGGCGTACGTATACAAGAGGATCTACGCTCCGAAAGCAGCAGTCATCTGTTCTTGCATGTTCTGGGTTCTCCTCTCCCTACATGGTGGGCGGCGGTGGAAATGCCGCCCACCGCTCCGCTTCACCGCCCACCCTTTCTATTCGTCGCCCAGCGCTTCTATTAACCCGATGGAAATTACAAATGTGAGCATGGAAAACCAAGAAAATGGTAACTGTATGCGCGTTACACCAGAGGGCAAAGACAAGTCGCCTTCCTGCCCGAATGGTCGCCGTCTCTGGTGGGAGCACTGGAACACAAACGCCCTTTCTTCAGTGTCCTATAAATGTGTAAATCTCCTTTCGGAGTCGTTGCTTATGCACTGCACGTGATGCGCGCATCGTACAGCTGTTAGAAACGCACGACCAAAAATCTTGCCCGCGCTTTGTTGGTTTCGTTTGAAAGATTTCAAGACGTCATAGTGCATTGAACTAGAAAATTTTTATGGTGAGATCTGTTCGTGACGAAAAATTGTAACTTTGCCCCCCACCCCCTTTCCTCCTCATCGCAATATGCCCAGTGCTCAAAAATGTCTGGGGCTTGAGAACCCTGATAATAATAATGATAGTGTATTATATATATATATGCGTCTGTGTGTGTGGTGTGGTGACGCTAGACATGGGAGACGTGGTTTGGCTAGTACGCCAGTGCGCCATGCCTTTTATTCCAAAGCAAGCGCACTTAGTCGCCGTCTTATCTTGCCATCGCTTCCTCAATACGCCAGGCGCATTTAATCACAAGTGAAATTCACAACTCCTTGAATGAATGTAAAGACACAAAATAATGGGCTTACTTTAGGACGTTTCGCTTATAGAATTATTCATTTCTCGAAGTGTCTGTTTCGCCAACAAAACGTTCTGTGGATTACAATCACTGGACCATATATATTAACTTTTTGCGCAATTACGTGTGTGCGTATTTAGAAGTTCACCGACGCGCAGCGTTACTTGGGACATACCCGGAGAAACTGCAGTGGGGTTTTGCAGCCACCGCCACCACCATCTACCGCCACGGCGACAAGATGTAAAATCTTCATTAACTGATTTACGCCTATACAAAAATCGCAAATGTACGAACGCGTGCTGCAACGTAGAAGGAGAAATAAAAGCGTCGTCGCTTCATAATCTTGACAGCCAAGCTGAACCTTGTGGCGCACTCGCAACGTATTTATAACGCAGCTGCGTCAGCTTGAACGTGGGCATGTAGCCACCAGACGAACGCTGTGCGTGTAACCAGTATTTAAAATTTCCCTTCCCTCTGTCTTTTTAGGTTAAAGTTTTCGAATTACGCCACAGCGACACACAAATCGCGATGTGCTATCGCACTGCGTATATACAAGGTGTCACATCTAACTAGCTGTGACCACGATTTAAAACTCTCTCTCTCTCTCTCTCACACACACACACACACACACACGCACAACGACGACGACGACATATAGCAAAACCTGACCATCTGTATATTAGCGTTCGTCGTGCGTAAACAGCATTAAGCAAGCAATTGTGTCTAATTGACCAACGATTTATCTACAGCTTGAATCGCCAAAGTGTCAATCATAAATCTGTAGGACATGTCAAGTAACCTCGGAATAAAGCGTTCATCTAATGCTGAAACTCACCTTTTTTCTTTTTTTTTTTCCGAGCAAAAAGAAAAGCTCGCGAAATACGACAAGTTCGAAATGGATGCGCGGTTGCACGCCTCTGTTAGAGCGCTTCCGAGCGAAGTTTGGAGGATACACGTCTGCATTCGTTTATCGCCGCACACTACAAGGCCTCGCTGTGCGGGGTGGTTCGACCGACTTCGTGACCTATAACTGGCCGTGAGATAAGCGTCAGCATCTCTTGACGCAACAATGTCCTCTGAAGCGGCTGCAACAATGTCCTCTGAAGCGGCTCTCGGCACGACTTCAACCTTCGGCAGGATCCTGCCTCACGAAACGAGAGAAGCGCACAAGTTGAGCGTCGTAACGGTTTCCCCGCTTATAGATCGCCACCAATCTTCCTGCACACAGTTCTCCAGGCGGAAGAGCATCTGTACGCCTATTCATGGTCGAAAAAAAAAAAAAAGGCACGCGTTGACACGCAGAGAATGAGTGGTCCACTTGTGCACTCCAGTCTGCTTGCCGTTTTTTTTTTTTTTCCTTTCTGTGCAGGTTCTGTTACGACGAGCCATTATTCAAATTTCATGTTCGTCACGAAACGTTTCGGTCTGACCTAACAGAGCGTACGGACTTCCGGTGCGTCCGGTCCTTGCACTTTCGATACCGCCATTAAAACTCGGCGATGAACACCTCCTATAACGCACTGTTTTTCGGACTTCTCAAATAAAAACAAAAACAAAACGGATATGCCACATATTCTTACGGCTTACATCTTTTCCGCATAAACAACTGTCCTCAAGTTTACAGTTCAGCAGCTACAAGCTTCTGTTAATTGGTCATGGCAATAGCCTTAGTATAGGGCGAACATCTGCCGCCTCGACGTACAGTTCGTGTGCGAAGACGAATGAGAACTTCTATATATATATATATAGAGAGAGAGAGAGAGAGAACTCCATAAAAAAGTACGCCCTGTATGCACAAACACACACACTGCTGAATCTTCGCATTATATAGGAGGTAATCTTCCCGAGCGACAAGGGGAGCTTCATTCCGCGCTCCAGCCCACATAGCATATACAGGCACCCCTAGTATCCTTACAAGAACAGCGGACGTCGTAATGCGCAACGGTGTTCAAGAGCTCAATAGTTCATTTTACCCACACGAAGCTGGTTAATGCGCATCTAAATTTAATCTCTTGCAATTCGCCGCTTGACAAGGTGGCAACGGCGCTCATTCCAGGGCAATTTATACGAGACCTTTATGTAGCTCTTTGACCCGCTGTGATGTGCCAATATTAACAGTTTTACGGCCGAGCGCGAGGCCGCGTGTTTGATTTTCCAGCCACACTGGACGCATTTCGGTAAACCGAGCAACGTGACACAGCCCGGCCTTATTCTCCGCTCGTGCTGATCGCGGTCATAATGCCGCTGTCGTTCTTTGTCTCGCTAACTCTTTCTTGAATGGGAGATATTGATTGATTTGTGGTGTTTAACGTCCCAAAACCAGCTCTGATTGTGAGAGACGACGTAGTGGAGGTCTCCGGAAATTTCGACCACCCGGGGTTCTTTAACGTGCACTGACATCGCACAGCACACGGGCCTGAACATTTCGCCTCAATCGAAATGCAGCCGCCGCGGCCGGGATTTGAATGGGAGATAGCCAGCTAACAAAACCACTTGAATGCTTCTCATTGATTTAGTGATTTCTGGGGTTTAACGTCCAAAAACCATGACATGATTACGAGAGACGCCGTACTGGAGGGCTGCGGAAATTTCGACCACCTGGGGAACGTGCACTGACATCGTACAGTACAGAGACAAAGCCTCTGTTGTAATAATTATCGACGAGTCCGCATTTACATCGGCCACTGCATATATCAGCACACAATTTCAGCTTTTTAGATGCGAAGCAGCTCTTTGACTAGCCTGTGTAACGCTGTCCCTCCGTCCGTACGAACGCGCCGCAACGCGCTCCCCTCGCCGCAGGTGCTGGAGCGGTGCCAAGTAGGTCACGCCGCAGCTGCGCGTTGACGTCACGCTCCCCTCGCAGTGCGCGCTGACGTCACTTCTCCCTCGCCTGCCGCGCGCTCGCCGCAGCGCCCGCAGCTGCCGCCTGACGGAAATCTTCGATGAGCGCTTTCCCAGCTCGCAAGGAACGAGAACGCGCCCTCGCCCTCGAGAGACAACGCTGACGCAGGCAGCGTCTGCTAGCGTCAAACCGATGCAAACGCGACACCTAGTCAAACCGATGCAAACGCGTTGTGCACCCCCCCCCCCCCCCCCCCCCGTGCTGCTTCGCATCGCCTCATGGTCCCCTTTAGCGGGAGATGGTGTAATTTTTTTTCTTTCTGTTCACTCCTATCTTCAAATCCTAGGCACTTAAAAGATGCAAACAAAATAAACGGCCATAAAATATGGGGAGAGTAAAGCGTGGGGGGAGGGGGTTGCATCGAATACGATTTTCGTCAGTCGGGTCAATGAAACATTGACCCAGCGGATTATAATCGTATTGCCGACGCTCACATGTACCCAGCTTCCTTTTTTAAGTAAGAGGACACGGGCGGGTTCATACACCGAAGTAGCTGAGAAATAGTTTCGTCGCCAGATGATTGATTCCTGGGGTCTTACGTCCCAAAACCAGCTCTGATTATGAGGGACGCCGTAGTGGAGGGCTCCGGAAATTTCGACCACCTGGGGCTCTTTAACGTGCACTGACATCGCACAGCACACGGGCCTCAACATTTCGCCTCCATCGAAATGCAGCCGCCGCGGCCGGGATTCGATCCCGCGACCCTCGGATCAGCAGTTTCGTCGCCAGGGCACTAGCCTTCCTTCTCGGGCAAAAGTCGGTGATCCATTCGGAGGTGCCCTCTCTTCGGCCCACCTTTATCCTCATCTTCCACCTCCCTTTCTCCTGGCCTTTTATCCTACCGACAGAAAACTATCTTGCCTTCGAACTAAAGTAAAGCAAGGATCTTCGGGTCGTATATGATTTAAACTGCCTCCCACAAAGCATACCCTTTGTTGTCTCGTGTGTTCGCAGAACCCACTTCAATGTGAAATTCAAGAGCGCGTGCGTCATCTGATCCAGTTCCGCTGTGAATGATCGCGATTCATCACGTTCACCCCATTTCAATTTCAGGGAAATTTAGACGCGATACCAGCCCTCACCTGCTTTTGGCTTCTTCAATGTGACGAGGCGGAAATCATTTATGTATGACATTTCCTACAGACGCCCGAAGAAAACAGCCGCAGTTGTGAGCGGGTTCAAAAAAGGAAAAAGGAAGGGAAACACCTCGACATTGGAATAAGTAACACGCGTGCTGCAACGCCCGGATATCACACGATCTCTAAAAGAGCCAAATTCGCAACCCTCTCTGCGTCACCTGCGGCCTTGACATCCAAGGCGACTCTCCGCTGGGTACTATCATCGAATCAATTTAGGCGGTCCACCGGAAATCCCATGAGAATTTTTTTTTTCTTTTCGTTCTGTTTTCATGGCTTTGGAACGAACGCTTTCTGATCTCTCTCTCTCACTACGCGTGTGTGCAGCGAGTGTGCGCACACACACACGTATGTGGCGCAAGTAGCATAAACTTGACTACTCTGGGAACTGAACTACATCGTATGCTCGAACCCTGTGGGTCGGTCACAATCTGAAACAGCGGCGCACCGGGCGCAAGACAGTTATGGGCAGTTCGATCAACCTCTCACTGCCTCTGCCGCCGGCTATCTTCAACAAGTGCCCCGCACTGTGATTACTGCCACCGATGTAACAGCCTATCGCTGCTTTATATTACGAGAGATTCGGTCTCGCTCGAAGTTCGACGACGTTTCGAGGAGGCTATTTATATATGCCCCGGGCAAGCGGGCTAATCTAAAGTCACGGCGGGGCGTCGATATATAGCGAATGTCAAGGTCAAAAAAAAAAAAAGCGATTAAAGCTCTCTCATAGAAAGGAGTTCCGCCGCTGACATAGTCTACGGCCCGGTCTGCTTTTATATATTTTCAGCAAGTTATGCAACACAGCGGTGCGCCTTGGAATTGGAACGAACAGAGCCTTCAAAACATTTTTGCCATTCGGGTGAAACTGTGTCGCTGCCAGCTGTGCCATCGTTTTTGGAAGCACCAAAATTATTAATCGAGCATCGCTTTTATGTCATCCGAGTTTTGTGTTGCGGGGGAGTATGCGCACGAAGCTTTTTTGCTGAATAATGGAGGTCGGATCTCCTTTACGGAATGTGACCGTGAACCGAAGAAGGAGATACCCAGGTGTGTCGTTTGTCACCTCTCCCGGGGACATTCTCCAGTTCAAAAAGAGTTTTATGTGCTCATGTATCGGGGGTAAAGGTTCTTCGGTGTTCCTTAGCCTTTCCCTTCCTTTGTTTCTTTCTCTCTCTCTTGGTTCACTCGATAGCACATTTTCGCAGCGACAAACTTCGAGGTGGTAAGAAATATTTTCAAGCTGTATGTACCACACGTAAACGTCGGACGGCGCAGCGATATCGCTTGTAATAAACAAACAACAATGAGTGGGAGCAGAGCGTACATGCGTTCATTAGTGGCTCCGAAGCCGTGCACCAAACGAGGCTATTTTCTCGCGCCATGGGTTCGGCGCTGCTTTTCGCAGTCGACAAAAAGCGACCCGCCAGCAGTAGTGCCCGCATACAATCACTGCGAATGCATTGCTCTTGGAAAAAGCACCGCCACGTCGAAAGTAACCCGAAGACGGATTCACACACGTATGTGGATTTTTTTAATACCCCAGGATGGATGGTGATTTTCGCTTTTTTCTCTTTTCCTAAAGGTTCTTAAGCCTCAGGCGGATAGTCCACAAAAACAGTATTACTCGGACAATCAATCAGTCAATCCCATTTATTACTTTATGTCTTCTCTGCCCTGAATTTGGCACCACTCGACGCTATTACCGCCAGCAATTCTTGCACAAACTGGGCGAAGCGACGGCTGTTTCGTATTGTTTGTCACTTTGCCCCAAGGACGGCGGCAAGCCTGCCTCAAACGCATGGAGGGCAGCGCCTAGACCAGCTCGACATGTGTTGTTGCGCAAGACGTATACGGCTGGGGCTGTCCCGGCCGGATTACACGAGTTTCCCTTGCCGCAAGGGCAGTTGTGTTCGCCTGCCGCTGACGTTGCGAGCGCAGAACTTAAATAACGGCTCACGCGAACGTTCGAAATATGTGTGTAATCTTTTTTTCCGTCACGTCTTGCGTCCGTCGAGGTGCGGTGACGGAAACGACAGTGCGAAATCGAGCGTCGCAACACCTATGAAACGGCGACTGATAGCCATACCTTCGAGTGACACACAGAAAGAGCACATTCCCAATCCCCGTCAAGTTCCAGGAAATTACTAAGCTTGACGGCATCGCACGTTACGCTCACGAGTATACCTAACAGGTATTATAAATTACGACCGTCTTAATAGGCACCGTACATTGGCCGGCGGCCGCTACCTTGCTCTCACTGTTTACCAACCTTATCAAGATCGGGACATTAAGTACGAAAGCAGGCTTCGAGGTTCATGGAACATCGTGCATTTGGGCGCTAATATTAAGGACACCCTTGACTGATTTTGGGGTTTTACATCCCCAAACCACGATATGAGCCTGAGAGACTCCTTAGTGGAGGGCTCCGGAAGTTTTGAACCCCTGGGGCTCTTTAACGTGCTCAACATTTCGGCTCCATCGCAACCGCCGCGGCTGAGATTCGATCCCGCGACCTTCGGATGCGCAGCCCAGTGCCATAGTCACTGGACCACCGTGGCACCTTTGCCTCCCGATAAGAAATGCATCTGTCACGGCTAATGTTTATTCGCTCAATTGTGCTCCTTCCACTCACTAAGCTACGCGTTCTGGCGCTGCTGTCACAGGGGACGCTTTAGCCCCGGCCGCTCGATTAGCAAAGCACGAGTACGTTTTTATCGAGCGGCCGTACTCCAGCCACGTTGCATGTAATGGAAAACCTAAAAACTGAAAGAAGGCGCCATGACCACACTGTATTACTCGACAGTTGTGCACGTAATGGTCTTGTGCATACTTCTGAGACATAATGTGCAGAAAATAAGCTGCGTCTGACCTTTTCATCTCATTCCCCAGAAGATCGCGTTACATAACACCGAATAAAATATGAACAGAACGAGCGACAAGGCAATTACTTCTAAGTGGTTGGCTTTCAATCGGTGATCAATCCGCATGACTTTGGAAAGTCGGCATGGCCTGCAAAGCTGAAGTTATGCTAACACGTCTGTAGTCATGTTAAGAGAGAGAGAAAAAAAAAAACTTTGTTATCCGAACACGTATTCTACCACCGTCAACTCTGGCCTTCACCCCAACCAAGTACACGACCAATGATGTAACTCATCCTGTTTCATAGCGCGTAAAACTGAGACGCAACAAACAGCCTACTTAAGAAAGTGGAGTTTCTCGCTCCAATGACAAAAAAAAAAAGGAGAAAGAAAGAAAGAAAGAAAGAAAGAAAGAAAGAGAAAGAAAGAAAGAAAGAAAGAAAGAAAGAGAGAAAGAAAGAAAGAAAGAAAGAAAGAAAGAAAGAAAGAAAGAAAGACGCTTCAGGGTAACTCTTTCGGTGGCCAAATAAAACGCTAAAGTTCACAGAAGAAAGCGATAATTTATTGTTGTCCCAGAAAGCAGGAAAAATGTCCACAACGCAATCTGCGCATTTTCGAAATTCTTGGCTCCAGTTGGACGCAAAATGACGACGTCCCGCGGCAGAATACGCTCGCCACGGAATCCTCCGTGGGTTTACTGGAAGTTCAAGAGAGCTCGAAGTGCGTGCTAACAAAGCAGGAAAAACGAAACACGCCAAGTATGACAGAGTGCCCGGTGGTATTATCAAGGTCGACAGGAGACGATCAGAACGCCGAAAGACAAGGGGCATAGCAAGGGGCATTTAGGGGAGCTGTCCTCGAAAGTCACTCAATAATTCCGAGGTCGCCGGTTCAACTCCCAACCACGGGCGTACACGAAGCTGGGCGAAATGAGGCACCAGCTAACTTCCGAGGCATGCGGATTCACCAAACACGCAGCGTATACAGCAGAATGCGCCGGGCAGTGATTCGCATGCGCTCGGGAAAAGGCAAACGCCCACCATTTAGAACGCTTTTTTTTTTCTTTTTCGTGAACTCTTGGCTACAAATCAGCATTGAAAAGATAAGAAACACGTCAACAAACTGTCCTGCAGAACATGTTATAAGTATACATGAGGCTTTTACAACGACAGAGTACGTCGACACACACGTGCTGTGGTAGTGAACGGAGCCGCCAGTGCTCAATGTGACCGAAGGAAAGCGCATGTGCTGAAAAACATTCGCGAAACGTCTGCACAACAGCGAGTAGCAGGGGCAACACGAGTTCAGTTTGTTGTAGCGATAGGGATCAGATCAATCCCCATTAATTAGGAATCTTTGTTTCTTTTTTTTTTCCACATGTTTAATCTCTTGCATTCTTCTCCGCACTGTGCCATTTCGAAAACACCGGATCAGTGTATGTAGCAGGGCTGAAATCTTGAGGAAATTTTCCATTGAAGCTCTCTTTTTTCTAAACAATGAGACGTGTGAAATTTAGGATATGAGCGTATGACAGTTTTTTTCCCCCCTTTTGGTCAAAAACATGAATTTGAGCGGTCATACTTAACCCAAACATGGCATAAAATTAAAAAAAAAACAGAAAAAAAAAGGAAACAGTAAATATGTGTCGAAGCAGACGCGTGAGCGAGCTTGGAGACACAGCGGAATATTGTTCGAATAATAAAGGAAGAACAAGAACACGCCCACAAAGCTGGTTTTTCAGGGGCGCGTTTATCGAAAACAGATATAGCTGAAAATACCTACCCTAAAACAAGTAAACAAAGTTGTGATTAGTATCTGCACTTTCCTGCTTCCGCTCCCTCTTCATTCCCGGGGTCGCATTTATGCTACACGCCGCACGTATTCTGACACATAATACCGGGAATTCGCAGCGATTCTTGCGACTTCTTCAGAGAAAAAGAACATAAACATTCGGGGAATGTTGAACATTGCGCCCGTATTTTTAAACAGCCGGTCATTTAGGGCCGGGGGGGTCTTTGGGGGTTTCACGTGCCAAAGCGCCCATCTGGTATTGCAGCGCACAGTGTAGCATACATAACGAATTCCCGGCGGTTTCATTGTGACCGCCTATAGGGTTCCTCAACTACAGGGTTCCTCAACCTGCAGCGACAGAGGGACATAAGCTCCCCCCCCCCCCTTTTTTTTTCTTTCCTTTTTTTTTTTGGTCGCTAACTAAACGCGGCCACCCGAGGAAGAGATCATACCCGCGATATGTAGCCTCATCACAACATCGCAATGCCACGTATAGCCACTAGGTTACAGGCCCCAGTGGTAGGGGTGACATAGCTTGAAAAAAAAAATAAAGAAGAAAAAGGAGGTACCCATTTTGTGCAGTGCGTGAAGAGACAGGGTGTCGTGAGACTGAGCGGAAAGTTATAAGCAGGACTTCAGGGAGTGGCGATATCCGACTACATGCACGAAAATAACTTGTTTGTTTACGTGTGGCGTGCCTCTTGCACTCTTATGCAAATAAGTTATGCCGAAGGGCAACCTCCCGAATAAAAAAAAGAAAAAAGAAAAGGGCGTGCGACTCCAAGACCACCGCCAAGCGTGCGCTAACGACACGGGAGCACAATAACCGGCAACTAAAGTTAGAAAAATCACGCACTTACATACATATAGAAGGCAGCAGAACGGCAAGACATGAGCTAGCACGTTCTCTGGTTCTCCTTTCTCTCGTTCTTTTTTTTTTTTTCGCCATCGCAGCGCTGACATCCATGCAGCTAAACAAAATACATCGCACACTCTTCTGAAAAACAATATCTAGACGCTTGCCAGACACGAGTTTGCTATAGCATGCGGCAACAGTCGGGGCATGGATATAACTTAGTCTCGAGATTGGAAGTCCTAGTTTTACAGTGGCTTTCAGCTGTGGCAAAAAGAGAGAGAGAGAGAGAGAGAATATGTGCCCACGCAGCCGCACAGCTATGCAGTGAAACGCTGCCAGCGAATGTTCGCTTCTTGCGGAACGCTATAATAGCAACTCGGCTATAACGGGCATTTTACGACGCAGTGCCTTTCCATATAGAGGTAGAGATGCTTGGTTTCTGGGGTTTTAAGTCGCGAAACCGCGGTATGTCTAGGACAGAAACCGTAGTGGAGGGCTCCACAAATTTCGACCACCTAGGGTTCTTTAACATGCACTGACATCGCACAGTACATGGGCCTCAACATTTCGAAGTGCAGCAGCCGAGGCCGAGATTCGATCCCGCGAGCCTCGGATCAGCGGCCGAGTACCACATCCACTAGACCATCGTATGGGGCAAAGAGGGGGAGAGAGTGAGAAAATAAACGGAAAAGAAAACATGCAGGATAGAAACCGCGCCACTGAGGCTGTAGCTTCCAGAGACTATCCACAAAAACCTTAAATAGAAACAATAGCAATCACTTTTTTTTCTTGAGCGAATGTTTTTTATTTTATTTTGTCTTAATTTTTTGTTTTGTTCGGAAGAAATATTCTCCACTGACACTTCCACAGAAAATTTCTTTCACTCTGTCAAAATGCGGCAAACGCGCCAATCCCGCGTCAAACCGGCTCCTATACGCTTAACGAGAGCGACGCGAGAACATCAGCCGAAATAAACCTACAGAAAAATAATAATAACTGTGGGAGGCAAGCTAAAATACAGAGGTTTTGCTTGCGCAATAACGTCTTGGCGGTGGTGGAGGAACGCGCACTAACCCCCCCCCCCCCCCCCCCCCCCCCGAGTAGGCTGAGCGCATATCGCAACAGACCTTTCAGGAAACCCAGAGATTTCTACCCGGAGGCTGCTTTACGTGCGCAGAGTATCGCTTAGTGTATCGCGGAAAGATTTGCAAGTGTACAACGCAGTGTGGTCGTATAAGTCTACAACATGCTCACAGGGAGACAGAGGAGAAGCACTTTCCTCAATCAGAGCGCAAGCAATGCTCAACTCACGCGTTTACGTATACTATCGGCGGCAAACGATACGCGAACGGTGGTGCGCGCGTGCCAAGCATAACGTTGGGATAGGGCAGAAAAGCTTCGACGGGGGCTAGTTAGTGTGGCATCGTTATACGTGTCTCTGGTCTTTACGTGCGTGGTTTTTCGTCCCTTGGTAATGGTTTAGCGCAGCATAATAACGGGGATCGGGGAGTGCTGCCAGACCTGTTGTACGTACCTGTAACGGTCGTGACTAGACGGCGTGCACTATCACCATCGCTATTGCTTACGCAAATCACTCCACTGATCGCGTTTCATCTGGCGCCGAGAGTACGCACGCAGTTGTTGTGACGGCGCGGAAACATGCGAGCGTCAGGGGCTTCCATGGAAGGCGGAGAAAGATTGCGTGCGGCGCTCAAATGAAGAAACCGGAATGATGGCCTACAGGGAAAATAAATAAGCCAAATGTTTTGGCCGCTTCAGTTGTAATCATATAATACTAATTATATTTTCGGCCGCTTCAGTTACAACCATATCAGTCTAATTATAACCAAGAGCCTTTGACAGTTCCAGCCGATGAAAATTTTGTAATAGCCTTACGTGTTGCCTCAACGAACAGTCAGTGCAATTGAGAACAACAACGCCTGTTAAGAGAAGTTGCGCGCTCCAGCGAGAAACAAATACTTCTCTGCGTCCACATCAATTGAATACAAGTTAAAATTTTGCTCTTCCATGGAATCCAAACTGAGCACGGAAACCTGATGACGGGACCGTAAAGGACAATCAGAATATAGGGGGGAAGAAAAAAGTCGCTAAGTTATCTTTCCTGAACACTCTCTACACTAAGTCAAAAATAAAGAAAAATAAAGAAAACGCGGGAGAAAACAAATACCAATCATTACTTTCTGAATTCCACATAAGAAGAGCCGCGTTGCGAACGGGTGCGTGCAAAGTCGCGAATATCGACGTAATGTTCGCTGACGGTTACTTTCTTGTTTACAATTCCGAGGCAAGTCATCATGCATGAGCACGTTAACTTTTCACTATATCTGATTTGCCTCCTCCAACAACTAAACCAGAAAACATGCTTCAGACCGACGGCCTATGTGACGAGCTCGCACCGTATGCGAAGTGGATGTTTTATTTAAAATACGGCCAATCTCTGAGGCTGCACCATCTTGCAACCACACTGTGCACTGATTCGTTGTTTCACAAATGAACTGGGACTTCGTCTGCACACGCGATACAGACGCACGCGCACGCACACACGTATACAGAGCGATGATTCGTCGAACGCGCAAATGCACTCGAGCTTCGCACGGACGCACTAAAGAGCGTTACCAAAAATGGTTGTTAAAGCTCCCACGGGGGGTTGCTAACCACGTTACGTGAAACTGCGTGGGAAGTATAATAAGGTCATGGCGCCTTTCTATTCCGATGCCTTGCAACGGTGGCAAAATTAAGACATGTGCCGTATTCATTCCGCTCTGACGAAGTAAATGGTAAGGGCCTGGGAGTGTTTGGGGCTGATATGCTGGTAAAAGCTCCCATCTCGGGTAATTTATGCTTACAGTGTAATTTATTCGGATGTCCGACTGAGGTGAGCTTTTCAGCCACACAACAACGTCGAAGTAACTGTCAGTGTGAGAACAGGTGAAGACAGCTCCTGTCGTCTGGCTCGGTGCCGGAGGCGTTCCGTACGGCTGAGCACAAGTATACACTTAATACCCAGCTGCGGTGTGAACTTTAATGGGGGCGAAATGGCAGACAAATGGAACGCCTCTCTACAAACACATAACCGCACGAACCGCAGATGATCCAACTCAAATCGAGGTCGACCGTTACTATAAGGTGTCCCTTGCAGCCCGCTGCGCCAGCAACTATGAGACGAGCAGTGAATTAAATTTATAGAAAATTAATGCATCGTGTCACGCGTGCCTTTATGCACCTTTCTATCTTTTGACATGTTGCATATTCACATGCCGTACCTATTTGTGGTGAGAGGTGGTGCTCTGAAGATCACACGATAACCTTATTATGTGTTCCTTTTGCAGTTAGCGCTACCACGAGATTTGATGATGATTGATTTGTGGGGTTTACCGTTCCAAGACCAGCTCTGATTACGAGACATGCCGTAGTGGAGGCCTCCGGAAATTTCGGCCACCTGGGGCTCTTTAACGTGCACTGACATCGCACAGCACACGGGCCTCAACATTTCGCCTCCATCGACATGCAGCCGCCGCGGCCTGGATAAACTGCTACGAGACTTCTCGCGTGAAAAAAAAAAAAAAAAAAGGAGTACAGATATCTCCAAGACATCTTGTGTTATTCATCTAAGAATGTAAATACACCACGGTAGACAGAAAGGAAAAAAAAAAAAAACGCTAGCTAGAAACTGTCTTGAAGTACTCCATGCCCACCCATTTCAAAGGGAGCAAAAAGAAAGGCAGCGACCCAGGGAAAAGAAGAGGGACGTCGCCTGCGTGCAAACAAAAAATGGAAAGGAAAAGGCGGAATACGACACACCACCCGCCAAGTCCACGCATTGCAGACGATAGTATAGTTTCGTGGTTGGTATAATTCCAGCACAGCCTACGTGCACCTCGCACGCCTAATTTATGTACGACCATTTAGAAACCAGAAATCATTATGCGCTGTTCCACCAGGAGTCGGTTGCTAGAATTTAGTTAGCAGCACACAACGCGCAATGCAGAAAGTTGGCCATTCTTCCAGGAAATGTTGGACGCACCCGCCTGCAGGGTGTAAATAACCTTGCTAATTCGTGCCAACAACAACAACAACAACAACAACAACAACAACAACAACAACAAAGCAGAGTTAACTCCATGGTCAAATCACGATCACACCTACGTCGTTGCAATACAACGACGTAGCGCAGCATTTTCTGGCGGCGGTGGTATCATAGTGGCCAAGATGGCGCTCAGCTAAGTTCAAAGACGCGGATTCGACTCGATCCCGGCCACGGTGACTGGGACAAAATACAAAGAAAAAAAAAACAGATTTACGTGCCCTTCAAAGAACCACAGGCGGTCAACGTTAATTTGGAGTCCTCCTGTACTACGGCGTGCATCATTAATCATGCCGTGGCTATGCCGCGAAAAAACAAAAAAAAAGAAGTTCATAAAATGTACAGCGACATTTTCGATTTCATCTACTGATGGGACTTTAGAACGCCGCGCGGACGTCGCCGTGTTTGCGCATCAAGCCGGAGCACGAACGCCTCGTGCTCTGCAGGGCGAAGGTCGCTCCGCTGTATACACTGTGGGAAGGTCTCCCGAACATGTTATGTAGCAGAGGCCTAATATGCACTGCTGCGACGCTCTGAAGCGGAAGGAAGCGCGCGGTCGACAGGTGGCCGCGGCCCGTGATAAAAGAACAATCGCAAAGCTCAGGAGCACGAGAGAAACAATAGAGAGCACAGCGCTGCGCGCCACCACGGACAGCACACTAATAAAAGTTCCTGCATATATATATATATATATATATATATATATATATATATATATATATATATATATATATATATCGCGCGTAAGGCCTCGCATATACACACTATAGCACTGGGGTCACAGCTGCAGATATTCACTGACCTCTGTCGCGCGCATCATAGAACAAAAAAAAAAAAGGCAGTGTGCACTGAGATATATAGTAGGATGCAACTTAAAAAAAAAAAACAGCAGTTAGCAACAAGGGCCGACGGACCGCGCGCGTCTGTGTTACTCCGCTAGCCAATCACAGAAGCGAACGCAGTCATCGTCATGAAACCTTTGTAAGATGGCGCCGTGTTTATGCCTTCGGTACCTACGGAACGTCTGCTGTTCTTTAGTCCTTTCCTCGGCATAAGCCACGATGTGCTCGGGAAGCATGGACAAAAATGTGTAGAGTCGCAGCGTTTCCGTCTGCAAAAGGCCGCGGTACAGTTCATTTCGCTTCCAAGCCTATTTTATGCGTGCAACTTCACCGAACTGAGTTGAAACACTCGCGTGGCGGTGCTTTTGGCGCGCTGAGCTTTTGCAATGCAAGAGCTTGATTTCTGCTCAGTAAAGAATTATCCTTCCCACATTTTATTCTAATAACTGGACGCGAACATAAATATTTATGGACCTATCCATTATTGCTGCCACCCTCGCTTTATTTTGGAAACACGGAAAGTTGAAAGAAGGAACTATTTGAAGCTTCGCGGAGGTACAATGGCTGGCGGTTATAAGGGCGAAGGAGGGGCTTCGCTGCAGATTTGAGGTGTATCCGACTACAGTAAAACCTGCGCGGAAAAGAAAAAGAAAATGGCGGCTTTGTATGCCTACGCGCACCGCTAATACGTGCACACACCCTTGATTTGGTATGCACGCCCGTGCCGGCAGACGTGTCGCCGAATCGAACGGCCAGGATTGCTGGATGTGTGCACATGTATACACAGACTGCCGCAGCGAGCGCGGGACTGGGTTAATTGCATAAATAAGGGGGAGAATGCTGCCCTGCAGCGGACACAGTCAGGCTGATGGCACTGATGATAACTGGGGAGTTTTTTTTTTGTTTTGTTTTTTTTTTCAAGCGAACTAGTATGTACAGCACTATAAGGTACTGAGAAACACCTCAAGAATCGACAATTCCGCTCATTCTCATCCTTCTGAGAGACGTTGCCGGCGAAAGTGGAATATGATGTTTGCGGCCAGCAAAGGCAACGGCAACCCCGAGCGTGAGGATAAAGACATTCGTTCGCGGTATAAACTTAAGCGCATTGCACGCAAAGCAGATACATAGTCACTAGGTGGTATTGTATGCAGTCAATGCAATGCAACCACACTACCGCTTTTTTTTTTTTTTTTGACTTAGTAATACCGTGGGCGCATTCAAAGAGCACACAGTTAGCGCACACCGTAATACGCACATACATTCCCTCGCTCTAGCGGCTCTATATCATTTGCGCAGCGTGCATAATGCATAATTTTCATTGTAATTGCTGCACGGTCAAACGCAGCGCGTATCGCGGGAAATGTCACTGAAATGCAATGAAGCTGTCTGGATACTTGCTAATTTCAACCTTAACGTTTCGCGAACGTTGTAAGCACCCTAGTGGAGTGCGCTAGAATAACTAAAGTGGTGACCGGTATACAAAGGATCAAGCAGCACGTAGTGCTCAATAATATGCATCCTCCGACGTTGCACGTATTCAGCCATGCATGAACAGCCGGATGCGGATGTTTATGTATAGTATAGAGTAAGCCATAAAGATCGGACCCCGCAGAGCATTTACCTGCCGTCTCGCGGACTGACACCACTAAATAGCGTGCACTGTTTTTGCTGTTGAGCTCTTGTAGAGACCTTTCGTTCGTTCTCGTGATTGCACAGCCTTGCATTGCATTGACTGACCTCACGCTCGGGGTTGCCGTTGCCTTTGCTGCACGGATTTAAGCGTTCGGAGTCGGATTGACAAGAGAAACTTGTCAAGCACACGCCGCCGGGGGAAGAAATAAATGAAGGAGAGAAACAACGGCAAGTTATACTGCATTCGCTGACGTGTGCCAACGGGCCAAGGAAACAACGACGCGCATTTGAAAAGTTCGTAAAAGAGGCCCAAATCGGGTGGCTAAATCTACGCTGCAGGGAACTATTAAACGGCGCGTCAGAAACTGTCGTTCACTTCTGTGGAAAAGCCGAGGAGAAGAGATAACGGGGCCACGCTGTATAGACCCGACCGTGTCCAGACTCAGGAACAATCACGCGCCACGAGGGCAACTGACTGCCGAATTGTGACGTCAGGGCTCTTCAAGGCGGAGAGGGAGTACTGGCCTCTTGGAGGCACTGTAAACAGGCTCTCTCGGTGCCGTTAATTTCGGTTGCGAAACGGCCGCAGAGCAACGCCGCTGCGACCTTGGGGACTCCACGGTCGGAGAACTATTGCACCCGACACTCGCGTACAACGGCCGCACAGGTGCTCGAGACGCACCGACACAGGTTAGTGTTACCACGGCTGCACAACAAGGTGCAATCATCCACGGCCACCGCTACGGCGCGGGAGTCTAGCGCTGATTTCTACACGTGGAGTGAACGGCACAGCAGTCAACAACAGCACAAAAAGTAAAATGCGCTCTGCTAAGTTTGTACAGCTATAGGGTATACTGACAAAAAAGACCTTGAGAAAAAAAAAAAAAAAGGCTGAGCAAAGGCTTGATTTCGCTGATAAAACCTCTCCCCTTAGAGTGGGAAAAGTGGTATTGAAAAGGAGGCGTGGCCAGTATACGCCGTCACAAATCAAGCATTATGTGTATACCTAAAGCTGGACCAAAAGAATATTTCTAGAGTTACCACCGCCTCAGGGGCACTCAACAGCATCACTGCTTTCGCCGTGCGCGAACCTCTAAAACATAACGCAACCGTAAAGCAAACTGGCGTTGCGCTACCAAGCTGGAAGACGCGGATTCGATTCCCGCCGCGGCCGCCGCATTTTGATCGAGACGAAATGCGAAAACACACGTGTGTTTAGATTGAGCCGCACATCAAAGTAGCAGATGGTCAAAATAAATCGGCGTTTAACGTTCAACGGCGCTCAACCCGATAACCTTGTTACGACAAACAACTCCCGCAAGGCGACTCTCAAGAACCGATGGCCCGACCACGCGAGCGGGAAAACGCGCGCGGCGTACCAGCGGCTCAGAAACGCTTTGACGGCGACGAAACTGCTACACCTGCTCGCGGCGAGCCACGGCGGCAGCCCCCGCGAAATCCATCCCGCCTCCTCCGGGATTTTCGCGTGGGTGCGAAGGCACGCGCTCTCCTTCGTTTACCTGATAGCAAAAGGACCCTGCGTAGTTGTGTTTACGTTCTTGGGCGCTCCTCACGAGAGTCACGCGTAAGGTGCTAATCGGGACGTCGTTACAACTGCGAGCGTAATCATGCTGGTGTTCTCCATTCCGATGTCACGCCGCCGCGTCAAGACGACGAGGGAGCGATACTGACGCTGCCGAAACATCGGACGACTAGGGAGGGCTTTGTTGCCTCGATTGCGCGAGACACCAGACGTATATATGAGAGAGTGCGATAGCATTCCCTCCAAACGCGGCTCGTGCGGGTTTCGTTCAAACCAGCAGTAAAAACAGTCCTCGTGTCCAGATTTCTGCACATGCCGGCAAGCCCGTTCGACCGATGATCGAGCGCCAGGACACGGCATTCAGCAGAAGACCGGCTCGCAGTGTGTCTGCGAGGTGGGCGAGGAAAAAAAAAAAAAGGAATAGAAAGGACATGCCACTATGCCAAGGCAGTTTCTCACGCTATGAGCAAATCCCGTAAGGTCACTCCCATAAATGTGACGTGACCTCGAAGTATTCCAGTGCATTATTTCAATTTCAATTCAATTCTTTATTCATAATTAGTACAGAAGGAGGTCCCAGAGTTACAAATCTGTCAGGGGACCTCCTATTAGTCATTTGACAATATCGAAAAACAGCATATTGTGGCAACATAGAAGTTAAATTGTAATTTACTTCATAATATAAAATTGTAATATTTTTACTTCACACGATATACGCAGAACCATTCACACCCTCTTCGCAATGCGCACACGACCCCGAAAGAGCGAGTGGCAAGCAAACCTCCTCACGGGTACGAAACCACGAAACCAGCATCCGGCCAGGTCCACATGACCCCGCGATAGAGTACGTATGTCACGGACGAGGACTTTCTGATCGGTCTCCTATACGGCGGCACGCGGCGAGAAATCGCGAATGGATCCATCCCTCTCGAGGCACGAGGATCCTACCGTGCGCCAGCCTCGGAGGCTTGCGTTTCGTCGGAAGTGTACAAGCTTGCAGTAATTTTTCGAGTGGTCGCTCCTTCTGTACGCGAAGGGACGCCGGCAACACTGGCACGTCAGCTACATACCACACACACCGTGCGTTTTGCAGGTAGCGGCCGTGACTATGGCTCCTTTGCAATATCATTTTAAAAACGAAAGTTCCTCTCTGTCGTGAAGGGACGCTACCAGATGTGTGTCAAACACAATTGTAAGTAATATTAAATGCGCAGCATTTCTTAGCGAACTTCGGCGACTTTGAGCGTATCTATCTATCTATCTATCTATCTATCTATCTATCTATCTATCTATCTATCTATCTATCTATCTATCTATCTATCTATCTATCTATCTAGCCGCCTACGATTTTGTGCTCTCCTGGCCGTTTAGCTAATGGGATGTTTACGAAAATTGGTATGCCACAACATGACTGCATGATGAACATAAATGACAGGTCAAAACATGAAAATCATGACATGCATGTCATGAGCGGCATGATTTACATGCCACGGTCTTGGTGCTCTCCCGGCCGTTTCGCTAATGGGATGTATGCGAAAATTGGTATGGCACAACACGAGCGCCTGACGAACATAAATGGCAGGTCATTACATGAAAATCTTGATACGCATGTCATGAGCGACATGATTTACATGCGACGTTCTTGGTGCTCTCCTGGCCGTTTCGTTAATGGGATGTATACGAAAATTGGTATGCCACAACACGACTGCATGACTATCATAAATGACAGGTCATAACATGAAAATCATGACATGCATGTCATGAGCGGCATGATTTACATGCCACGATCCTGGCGCTGTACTGCCGTTTCGTTACTGGGATGCATACGAAAATTGGTATGCCACAACATGACTGCATGACGATCATAAATTACAGGTCATAACACGAAAATCATGACATGAATGTCATGAGCGGCATGATTTACATGCCACGCGTTTCGTTAAGGGGATGTATACCAAAATTGTTATGGCACAACGCTACTGCATGACGAACGTAAATGACAGGTCATAACGTTAGAATCATGACATGCCTGTATGAGCGGCATGGTTTAAATGCTACAGTCATGGTGCTCTTGCGGCCGTTTCGTTAACTTCATATGTACCAAATTCGGTATAGCGAGACAACAATGCAGATCCATTTTACGTTCCTGAAGCGTGCTTCGCATTTCCTTGATTTCCACTGCACGTGGGATCGGCCAATTTTCTTTTATGCATGATAACCTATACGTGTGTACCTTACGGTTTTTCTCTACGCTTGGAGATTGACACTCATCATCGAGGACGGCGCCACCTATCATTTTTTTTCATGACTTTCAGGGCCAAGTTTAAAATAATATTCCTTTTTTATGGGGTTATAGGGGACAAGTATACTTGCTTCCGTCAATGCGAGCAACAATCTTATCTTCACCGCAACCGATTTTTTTTCCGAGCGGTAAATAGTCCCTTTAACGAGTTTAACTTGTTTGAATGGTACGTCTCACTATACCAGGGCTAGTCTGAGGTATAGTCTGAGGCATGCCATTCATTACACTAATGAAAGCGACACGAGTAGACGGGAGGAGAAATTCCTCATGTGTACTTCACGGAGAAGTATAACTTGGCCTTCTTTTTTTTTTCAGATTAACACGCGCCCTGCCGCACATTAAAAGTAAAACAAATGGCAGATCCCACGTGCAGTGGGAATCAAGGAAATGCGAAGCATGCATCAGGAATGTAAAATGTATCTGTATTGTTGTCTCGCTATAACGATTTTGGTGCATATGAAGTTAACGAAACTGTCGCAAGAGCACCAAGAGTGTGCCATGTAAACCATGGCGCTCATGACATGCATGTCATGATTGTAATGTTATGAGCTGTCATTTACATTCGTCATGCAGTCGTGTTGTGCCATAGCAATTTTGGTGTACGTCCCATTAACGAAACGCGTGGCATGTAAATCATGCCGCTCATGACATGCATGTCATGATTTTCGTGTTATGACCTGTAATTTATGATCGTCATGCAGTCATGTTGTGGCATACCAATTTTCGTATACATCCCATTAACGACAAGGTCAGGAGAGCACAAAGACCGTGGCATGTAAATCATGCCGCTATGACTTGCATGTGATGATTTTCATGTTATCAGCTGTCGTTTATGTTCGTCATGCGGTCACGTTGTGGCATACCAATTTTCGTATACATCCCATTAACGACAAGGCCAGGAGAGCACAAAGTCGTAGGCGGCTAGATAGATAGATACGCCCAAACTCGCCGAAGTTCGCTAAGAAATGCTCCGCATTAAAAAAAAAAAAGGCATTTAGCGGGAGGTCTCGCGTACTGCGCCCTGGCATTACTTCTCTTTTAAAGGCTAAGCATTTCCACACCGGCTCAATAAGAAAAATGTTTCCGTCACGTAAGGCGAATCGATATAAACAATCACGTGTATGAAACAAAAGAAGGCTTTGTTTAAATGTTTTGTGATGGTGGAATGAAAATCCCTCTGTATGACAACATTTAAAAGTGACAGGAAGTATGCTAGATGCAAGGAAAATCTGATTTTGCGCAAATTCTATGCCAAACGTTCTATGACACCGAGGAAGCCCTCCCTGTTGAGCCGCGGCACGCGCTGAAGGACGTCAGAAAGACCAGAGACGCTGTGCCTATACCTGCAGGACTCGTCAAAAAATGTCGCAAGCAAGTCCGTGACTCTGCGCAAGCACGCGAACTATATACAACAAGCGTCTGATACTAGGCGTCGTCGGGAACAAGGAGGTCACCGCTCACCTCAACAGATCACACGACGACGAAACAGCAGGAAAGGCTCACGCACGCGTAGAAGACAACTTCCAGAGCAGATTCAATGTGGAGTTTTTCATTGCGTGAGAATTCTTTGGCAAGTACCTCCCATACTGATATGTGTCTGCGATGCGAAAAAGCGTGACACACTGTATATCTACGGAGTAACTGGCAACTGGTCAAGTTAACACATTCATTCGTTACAATAGCGTCACAGAGATGACTCTATACCAGCGGCAGAAAAGCAAAATGTGTCCGTAACGCGAATTCCCATATGAACACACAGGGTTCCACAGAAAACACCATTTTGTGTTGCACGCAGTCAATATAACAAACAAAAGCCACGCATCTCCAAGTGCGTGGCGACTCCAACTATCGACCCTCAAAACAAGGGCACCACGATGCCATCGCCTATAAGATCATTGCCGAACGCGCGGAAACCAAATGCAAAGGTGCCTCGTGGCTTCAGGAACACATGGTCAACAAACGTGGTCGTGACAAAAAGTGAACTGCTCACGGTTATTCCTTCTGGGGATGACGACCTCAGCTTATACCAAAGGTTTAAATGCCGCAAACAGATAAATAAACAAGGGTCGGAATCCCAACCAAATTTTAAATTGTCATTGACGAAACAACATATTCCCTACCCCCCCCCCCCCGCCCCTACTCCCCTTACTAAGATAAGAAAAAGAAGGATATCGCGCGTGAAAAGTTATTTATGCATGACACGCACGACATCCCGGCCACAGCGGCTGTATATCGATGGAGGCGAAATGTTCAGGCATATACTGTGCGATGTCTGTGCACGTTAACGAACTCCAGGTGGTCGAAATTTTCGAAGCCCTCCACTAAGGCGTCTCTCATATCGTAATTTTGGGGCGATTAACCGCAGAAATCAGTCATCTATCTATGACAGGCACGATATCACCTGCAGACCTAGCCAACATGTCAATATCGAGATGTCACCCTCGGGCCATAGCTTCAGGCCAATGAGTTACAGGAGCAGCGCGCACGCACGCACCATGCACTGCAAATGTCTACGATGGGTATAGGAGCACAGAAGACTAAAGTTGACTTATAAGATAAACATGAGTTCACATCAACTCCCGCGAGAACGTCACGACACCCTGATCATGCGCGCTTGTACAGTTGCAAATGTCTCATCTTGTAGCATCGGTGTTTAGTACTTTAGAACGACTGAGTGCCAACTGTCAAATTTATCGCCTGTGATTCGTTCTGACCGCATTAGATACATACCATGTGGAGCGTCTTCGCGCACTTAGTAATTTGTGAAACTGAAACTCCCAGTGGCGTAACAACATCAAAACAAGAAATGCACCACACAGAAAGCACGAAACCTGGGAGCCACGAATATGCCCAGGTATCCTGATTCTTGAAGTTACGGGCAATTTTTACAGTATACTTGCGACGAGAAAAACACAAATCGCTATAGGAGCCAAGGGCTCCTGGCCGCCATCTAAAGCTCCTCTGACAGTCGCCGTTCACAATGAAAGTTGCTTCATCCTCGATCATCCAAGAGAAAAATACTCTAGCCGAAGACTCGAGCCAGCAAAACGTACCCTCAAGAATAGTCGCACTCGATCCAAAACAGCATTTCATTCACATTAACGCGGAGAGCGACGCTAAGCGTATGCGTGAGTAACTGCATAACGTTTATCTGCCTGGCGAAAGACGCGAGCCCTTATCGAAATCCGCCCGTGACGTCCTTAGAGAAGCGACAACAGTGGTTCGATGCAACGCGTGCTACAACGCATACCCGACGCGCTGATGCTGAGCGACACCGCTGACCCGCCACTCGGTGCGATAAAGTGGCAGACAGGTGACCTTCCAGAAGACGCGAGCAACTCGACGCAGCCACTCCATTTACTCGCACTGTATCCGCGTGCAGACAGCGCTTAGCGAGTGCAAAGCGATACTGGGACGGAGTGATGGGCGGAGCATTTTGCACTGCTGAAGTGCGCTGGGTCATCACAGAGAGACCATCATTGAGTCACAATGCTTCAAAAAGTCTCCACAGCTCTCACTGAATACCAAAACTAAGCAGCTCGGTGTGCCCAGAGTAAAGCGATCGCGCAGAAAGCATCGGTAGCCGTGCGCTCTGAGTATCGGGTTTGTTTCGCTGAGCACTGTACAGAGGGGTCCTATATTAAAGGGAACACCGGAGCGCGCGTTCCTCTATGTTTTAGATGCGCCACCGCCCGCCGCCGGCTACAACGCTGCGAGTTTCGCGCAGTCGCAGTGAGCGATGAGAACGGTGCTATTTCGTTGTCTGCTACCGTGTACAGCCGCGCTAGATCGCCGGAAAGCAGCCAGTCCACAGTTATGAAAGGTGGCCGGTGGTTGCATGGTCGCACTCAGATAGCAAGCCGTTGCAAGGTTGCAAGAAAATTAGACGGGGTAGATATTACCTCGCAAATATTTTTGCCGCGTAAAGGAAAGTGTTGGCTTTTAAGTACGACACACGTGGGCTGCTTTCTTCGCGACCATCCGAAGCGCGGCAGCAGACGGTAGCAGGTGACGAAAGCATACCGCATACTACGTTCACTGTTTTTTTTTTTTTTTTTTTTTTCTGAGCTCTCGTTGCAGCCGCCGGCCGGCGGTGGCGCAGAGCAGACGCCACGCGACCCAGTGTCCCCTTGAACAGTGGACTGCTCTGTAGCCCGGCCCATGCAAGCGAGCCGTCGGCAGGATATCCATACGAACCTCTTCATCTCGGTTATATTGCTAATCATGCATGCAATATAACTTCAATTAAGCTTAAATGGTTATGACACTCGCCTGCTGATCCGAAGGTCGCGGGATCGAATCCGGGCCGCGGCGGCTGCATTTCAATGGAGGCGAAATGTTGAGGCCCATGTACTGTCCGATGTCAGTGCACGTTAAAGAGCTACAGGTGGTCGAAATTTCCGAAGCCCTCAACTACGGCGTCTCTCATAATTATATCGTGGTTTTGGCACGTAAAACCCCCGAGCTCAATCGACCAATTGAGCTTGCGACTGACGTACAGAAGGTCTCCACTGTGCTCCTTAACATCAGATACCGATGTTCCGGACTTCGCGTATGCCGTTGGAAAAAAAAAAGGGGGGGGGGGGAGGGGGGGTTGTCACGGCCATGCATCTAGGAGGAGATTAAGAAAGGCCACGAAGGAGTGATGCCGTTCCGCTATCACCTTGCTGCTGATGGGGTCACCTCCGCTACTCGAACCGCCGAAAGACACATTCGCAAGGTTCCGGATGCTGCGTCCTCAGCTGCTCGAAGGATACACGGGCCTTTCAGAACACGATCAAGTATACCGAGATACGCCCCGCCACGGTGGTCTAGTGGTTATGGCACTCGGCTGCTGATCCGAGGGTCGCGGGATCGAATCCGGGCCGCGGCGGCTGCATTTCAATGGAGGCGAAATGTTGAGGCCCATGTACTGTCCGATGTCAGTGCACGTTAAAGAGCTCCAGGTGGTCGAAATTTCCGGAGCCCTCCACTACGGCGTCTCTCATAAGCAGAGCTGGTTTTGGGACGTTAAACCCCACAAAACAACAACAGAACAAAAATATCCCGAGATACAAGTTACAAGGCTGTAACGTGTTATATGTATATATATATAATATAATGTGATACCTGATGAAGGCCGGAGACCGGCTGAAACGTTGAATAAACGCTTTCCGCATTTTTGTTGCCAATTTCGAGGGGGTCTACTACTCTGTCTTCAATCGCCTCCGGCCTATTCACCACCATGACTGCTATATATATATATATATATATATATATATATATATACACGTGCGTGTGTGTGTGTGTGTGTGTGTGTGTGTGTGTGTGTGTGTCGCACGCTTTATCTTTATTTTGCCATCCAGAAAAAGAAATGTTACGAAAAGTGGCGCCTTTTTGTTACAGCGCACGGTGACGTGTAAGTGCAAAACTGAATGTGAACTATTCCCGTCTGCGTTTGTTTCCTGTCTTCGTTATGGTTCTAGAGCTATCTCTGATCTCCAATCTTCCCGAGTTAAGAAAAAAAGAAGCACACGACGAGATAAAGGTTAGCACACGCTACCGTGGAAACGATAAAAACGGCCTTAGACAGCGAAACGAGGTCAAGAGCACGGTGCTTCCAAACGGCAGGTAGCTCGCGTCCCATGGTTGTATACACAGCACGAGTTATTATGCAGTCGAAGAAGGAATGACGAGCTACAAGTGTACCTGCATTTCACTATGTTCAATGTGAAAACTTGGAACACTTTAGCACTGCCGCAGGCCTTTCAGTAAAATTACGGAGCAATCCGAGATTATCCACTTGCAAGAGGCAAGGAGGGGGTAGTATAAAGTATGTCGCCACGGGGCCTTTTGCCCGGCAGAGCCCACGCAGGCAAAAGTAGCCACGTGTTTATTACCCTGTGAGGAGCTTAGCGCGTACTTTTTTGTTCCACAGTAAGCCATGTAACAACCAGCCTAATTGAACGCAATTCATGAACTATACTTCGCCTTAACAAAATAATGTAATAATAATAATTATTATTTGATGGTGTTTTAGGCGGAAAAACCACGATACCATTATGAGGCACGCCCTGTGGTACACAGATCCGAAGTAGCTCCTATATCACATGGGGTTCCTTAACGAGCACCTAAATCCAAGCCCACGTTATTTATTTATTTATTTATTCATACTTCATTTAGCCCCCTTTGAAATGCGGCCGTCGTGGTTAGGATTCGACCCTGCGACCTAGAGCTTTGCAAGCGAACACCTAACCGCTAAGCTTGCACAGCGGGTCACTAATATCGCATAGGTCATTTCAATCGGGCAAGAGCTTCCATTTTTTCGAAGAGATTGGAGCTCATGACTCATGACGACAAAGTATGCGCATACGGCTTTGTCAGGTTGTAATGATGTCCGTTCCTTTGTTCGAAGTATTTATTCAATGGGCAATCAAGTGCGTTCATAACGTTCAGCCTGCTACATCCCCCACGCCGCTTTCTTTCCCCCCGCTGTCGATCGCACTTGCTTAAAACGTACTGGCCGAATAGCCGGTTATGCATGACACAGAGACACCAAAGGGAGTTTTCTTTACGATGAGAGGACGAACATCTACTACACACCACATAAGCGCTTGTGCTGCATGCATTGTATGTTCGTCCTCGTCTCATAAAAAGCTCTCGCTGGTGGTGCCGACTGCACGAGAGGCCGTTACGTATGAACACACAAGCTGCGTGGATAATGCCATCGCCGGAAGTTACAGAGCTTTGCTCGCTACCGTAGCTCAACAATGAGCGGTGAGCACCTCACCCTGCGCATTTTACGTGGCCATTTGATTATTTATTCCATCAATGCAGAATGGGAAACACCGCACTGCCGTTCTTAACATGTGCCTTGAAGTCATTCACTTCCTCTAACGCGCGCGTGTGTGTGCGCGTTTAGAGAACGTGGTTTAAGCCTTATTATACGTTAGCAGTACGCGCAGCAGTGCAGTCCTGTTAACATATGCTCAGAGTGGGTAACACGCGGTATGAAACGGCCGTGGCTCGAAGGACCAGCGAAAGGAGCCACTCTCCTCAGGGCGGACGAAGGGTGGTGGTGGTGACCAGGGTGGGCACGGCAGAGGGTGCCCACCAGTCAATAGGCGAGAGCGTGATTGCGCGCCCGCGCAGAACTTCTCGCCAACGTCACGAGCGTAGCGTCACCGATGCGAAAAAACGCAGCGTATATATACTACCATCACCAACCGCCAGCGGAGCGCATCCAAGGCCGCCAGCCCTTCCTCGCTGACGAGCGCTCGTTCCTCTTCTTCCTGGCAGCGCCGGAGGGCGAGCGCCACGCGGGCGGCCTTGACGCCCAACGAAAATGAAAGGCATCCAAGCGGCAGGGCCCACGGTGACGCCTGGGAGAAATCCCACGTTCGCTGTCCGACACCATACGAGAGAGGGCAGCCAGCAGACCACCACCAGGAGAGCGTAAGGAGCCGCGGCAGTGGCGCATGAAGCGAGAGTGTGCGTTTGTCCACGCCTCGGGGGCGCCACTTCATCTGATTCCTGGAATGGATGCTTCACCGTCTCGCGTTAAAACGACACACGCCGCCGCCGTAACGACTATTGCCATTGCACTTCCGCAATGGAGCACCACGTGGAGTCGTACACTCCCTTCTTCCACACGTAGGAATAAAAAAAAAAAAAAAAAACTATCGATAACGTTTGGGGACGCGCCATGTAAATGATAGATGTGACTTGCATGCTTAGCAAGAAAACGGCCTGCTACCCGGTATTTGCGTCAGTGGGGTTAAAGAGTGTGCAATAAATTAGCGACACTGAATGCGCGTAGCGCCGAGTTTAACTCCACGTGTCTTGCGAAGCAACTGCTACGCATAGGATCAACGTCTGCGTGCAAATTGGCTGGTTACGTGCGCATAACGTGAGCTTACCAGGCTCGGTGACAACGGGGTAGCTCACAGTACGACGTAACGTCAGTATACATACGCACGTTAGCGCACAGGTGCCTGTCGGAATATATCTACGGTTCGAGCAAAGCTGGAAAAAAGCATGCTGAGTGACAGTGGTCAACATAAACTGCAACAGCAACTGACATTAGACAAGCGTCACCACCGCAACTATGATGCAGTAACTTTACAATATGTATACCGCGTGGGAAGAGCAGCCGCGGACGAGTGGAAGCGTGTTTGCTTGGCCCCTCGCTGGCCCGGTTTAAAGTGCTATTTTCGGTCATCACAGCATCCTTGTCTGTATCTGCCTGCTTGTTACGTTTACAACAAGCGGTAAAGTGTGTTCTCATCAAAATTTCAACGTCTATTCTTCTTAGCCCTTGACGGAAATTTCGACCACCTGGGCTTTAACGTGCAGTGACATCGCACAGTGCACGGCCCTCAACATTTCGCATATATCGAAATGCAGCCTTCACGTGTATGGCAAGTGTATCAAGTTATTGATGTCGAGATGAATAATTCATGTTTGTCATACGTTCCCGCCCTACCATCCCAATGTTCGAGTACACCAAGTGAACGAGACGACAAGGAGAGCGCTGAGACCTCGGCGGCTAGATTTGACAGATACGGTCAAAGTTGTCGATGTTCTCCAAGGAATTCGTCGCATTTAAATGAAACAACCTTCAACACGGGATACAGTTCGTTCTCCAAGGGGAAGTGCTGCATACTTCTTGTTTGCGGAAGTAACAGAAGGACGCTGAAGCACTTCTCAGGTGAGCGAACAACTTTGACTATACGTCCTTCCATACATGATTAAGAAAACAAAGTTTGCTGCGCTCCAGTACTTCCAGGTCACGAGCGGCGTGCGCGTTGCGAATGAGACTTCGTATACATCATGTACAGGAAAGGAGCGAGTGCGTAGTTTGTGAGCCAGAAAACGCAAGTAAGGGAAATAGCATAAACGTCTTTACAGCATACACCCTTTTATACATCATTTCGACAGCACTACACAGTGACGGTATCTGCAACAGTAAAAAAAAAAAAAAAAAAAGAGAGAGAGAGAGAGAGAGAGAGAGAGAGAGAGAGAGAGAGAGAGAGAGAGAGAGAGAGCGATTGTGTTCTTTTTCAGAACTCGAGGGTTTGTGTAGGCGTTGAAGCATTATTTAATCCCTAACAATGCCACCGCAAAGAGCACAAAGTCAGATTCTCGTAGTAAACTCGAAAAGCTTAACGCAACAAGCATTATACGTTAAACCTTGATCTACATAACAAAAGATTACCAACGCGTTTGCAGCTGCGATCACATACACAGCGAGTCGACCTCAGCATAGGGCAACATTATTTTTTTTCTTCCAACACAAGGGTATGCGCACTATTGCAGCCTCCTGACCGGCTATACGGCCAGCTCCTCTAACTGATAGTGATCGCTACCTTGATAGCTTTTAGCTACCTTCTGGCCTTCGCGACTTTCGATCGAGTGGCGTCATCGTTTACCTTGTCTTTTTATCTGTCGATCCCACGCTCCGCTTCGGGAGCGACAGCTTTGTACTCAACGCAGCAAGGACGAGTGGCGCCAGCGGCACACTGCTCGCACCGAACAGCAGAGCTCTTCCTCACGCGCTCAAGGTTCGAACATCCGCTGTGTGAGTTACTTTGAAATATTCTACGTTCGTTGATCGCACTTTCGTACCGCGCGCACGTGACACCGGTGAAGTATTCTAAAGCATAGACGCGCTGAACTTCCAGAAACTTTGATTATAGGGATAAACAGATATCTAATGAATCGCCACCAATTTGTAACAGTTAATGAGCGGCAATCAGGCTGTCTTCCAGTCGGCTCCGAGGTCCCCAAGGCAGTGTGCTGCGACCGTTGTTGTTTTTACTGTACATCAGCGATATAACCAACTCGGTTCACCGTAACATGCAAATCAGGTTGACTGCTGGAGATCGCGCGGTTCTTCAGGAAATCACTTCTAGCGATTTGAACAATCTTATCTCCGCTCTTGCCAACATCTTTCAATGGTGTGAGGAATGGGATATGAAGCCCAACACTGGTGAAACCGGCTTTCTTCGCTTCTCATGAACAAGAAAAAAGAAAAAAAGAAAGAAAAAGAAAGCTGTCCTTACATACAAGGGCCAGGTTCATCACAACTTTGGGAAGAAAATGAGTATAGATACCTAGGTGTCACACTCACTAACACTTTATCCTGGAATTTACATATTAGTAACACTTGTTCAATAACTCCTGCGGTTTTTCGTCTCAAAACCACGATATAAATATGAGAGACGCCGTAGTGGAGGTCTCCGGAAATTTCGACCACCTGGGGTTCTTTAACGTGCGTTGACGTCGCGCAGCACACGGGCCTGTATAGCACTTCGCCTCCATAGAAATGCGGCTGCCGCGGCCGGAAAAATGTCAACGCAACTGTATTTCACATACAACCATGCATAACCGCACACGGTTGGGCAGCGCCTTGAAGTCTCTGGAATTTTCGTCATTACCGATATTTACCAGTCCCCTTGCAGGATTCCACCGAGATTACTCATTCCATAATAATTTTTAGCGCCCCTGCTCTTCCAGCATTCGATTAATTTTCTGTCGCCTGGCGATCTGCTAGTCTCCACCTTCAAAGGCGTTGGCCCCAGGTTCGATTCTCGAACCACGTTGTCTTGTACGGCGATGCGGTTTCTGCGAAAATCCTGCGGGTTCCCTCTGCAGCATAGTGATACTAATGAGAGTACGACAGTTTTTCCTTTCATGGACATTTCTCCACCTTGCGAACTTCTCGCAGAGCTAGTACAGCGAGTTACGATTTCACTGCCTGAAGCCGTCACGCACACTGCAGCCTACTCGCAAATACCGCATTCAAATCAGTCCCGTCACACCGCACTGCCGTCCTTCGCTTGTCAAAGACTGTTTGCTTACACGACAAGGCAGCGGATCGCTGTCACGACCATCGAAGTTCTCTGACACCCCGATGACATATGCGACCTCTGCCCAATGGATAAGGCATGCTGCATGTGGTACAAATGCCTCGTATAGTGCTGTCAGTTCGCCTGGTGTCCCAATCAAAATGAACGAGCACCTCGAAGCAAAGGCCGTGTATCTCTCGCCCTCTGCTACTACTAGTCCATAATTCGCACGAAAATTGTTAGGCAGACTGTTCGCGAGCCATTCTTATGTTGGACACATTGACGAAGGAGGCTGAGTCCAGTAAGGAAAAATATTTGTCAGTATGACCTCTTTAGACCACGCTGTCTAAGATTACATATTGACACACGCGGTTGTTTTGGTTTAAGTGGAAAGCCATTATCACTTCCCTGTGACACGCGCGCTTGTTTCGGTTGTTCGCGGCGAGCGCCGTTATCACTTTCTGTTAGGCGCAGCGCAGGCCGCGTTTATCTTGCATGTCGCTTCGGTAACCGTGTTGACCGTTCTTGAAAGTTTGCAAGCCTGAGGCGCACATTTGAGTGTCTTCTAGAATTTCATAGATAATGTGAGAGCGCGTTATGACGTGTGTATAAAAGCCGGCGCATTTTGCCGCTTGTCAGCCTTCTCGTCGACCGACGACTGTTCACGCCGCTATTGCTGTGCAGTGTGATTGGCTTTGCTTTGCTGGGCACAAGTTCGCCCAATGAACAGCTCGCCTGACATCGTCTAGAGTTCTGCTGCTTTCAAATAGTCACGGCCACGTGGCAATATAGTATACCTCGTGTACCTGCCTTCCTCGAGTGTCTATGTTTTACCTCTTTACCTCGTTACGTGAACAGAAAGAGCATATCGTACAGAAAGCATGCATCAACAATGTGCTGTTGATCAGGAGAAACGCCAGCTGCGGACCATCGATATTTACATTTATTTTTTATTTTTACAGCGAAGCTATCCTAGTGGCCCCTGTGTCGTAGTCGGCGTTGTAACAAGCAGTATTCCCATTGGCTCAGCCGGCCGGTCACGTGAACTCGCTTTGACCAATCAGGTGTATGCGCACATATTTCAACACGAACGGCAGATTCACTTCGCACATATCACATGAATGCCTCAAATTTTCTACGGAAGCAAGAAGTAAAAGAAGAAAGAAAGACGAGAAGAAAGAAACAAAATTTGTTGCCGATGCTGGGGTTAGAACCGGGGTCCCAATCCTCGGAAGCCAAGTGTCATAACCACCACGCCACATGCCCGCACTAGCAACTTTGACAACAAAGGAAATACTTTAATGAATGGGAACGAGAGCTTTATTTCCCGGCGTCACGGCGTTGAACTGGCGTTGCTACTTGTTTTCCCCGTGAAAAGAAAGCATAGAGCTATAAAATAACGCGTTCCACAGGCCTTGTCATATAGATCTCATCTTTTTTTTTTTCTGGAGATTCAATTACTTCTTGAGTGCTATACTATTCGTGTCTCGTGTGTTGCACCACCGGCATATGGCACACACACACACACACACACACACACACACACACACACACACACACACACACACACACACACACACACATATATATATATATATATATATATATATATATATATATATATGAGGAAGAGGGTAACAAACATTCGAAACACAAATTTTTACTAACGTTTCGGCAGGTGGGCCTGCCTTCGTCAGAGTAACCGACGAAGGCAGGCCCACCTGCCGGAACGTTAGTAAAAATTTGTGTTTCGAACGTTTGTTACCCTCTTCCTCAAACACATATTACACCGGATCCATCGATATATATATATCTATATATCTATATATATATATATATATATAGATAGATATATATATATACACACTCACTCAAAGACGGGCACCAATGTCGCTTCCGCCTTACTGCGCAATTAATATCCCCTTTAAGAAAAAAAAGACTGTGCTATATGCAACAGGCCATTACGAGGAGTTTTGTGCACAGTATTAAATAAACGTGAACAAAAGTGTGGAAAAGACGCAGATAAAGAAAACGAGAGCGGGCTTGGGTAGTGGGAGGGAGACAGAGAGAGAAAGAGGTGAGAGACGCTTATCGTCAACCACATACTGCTTAAGTCACATGGGAGAGCGGTAATCACAGGGAGCATTAGAATGCAGATGTATAGGAGGAAGAATGTAATGAGGCCGGATTACGACATACAAGGAATAGACTGACGCGGGGGGCAAGACTGGCCAGTCTAGACGGGACGTAGTGGTGCGAAGATAGAAACAACCGCGGGCGAACGGAAAACCCGACAAGTGCACGTGATCGGCGCCGAGCCAGTGAATTTGCTAGCGCCTGCACGTAAAGAAGCCATTTTGAAACCGCTCACAACGATCCACTTCCCGCATGTGTGTATATATATTCTCTCAGACAGTTCTACTCCTTTTGTAAATATAGCAATCTTCAATCGCAGACTCTCGTCTACCGACGCTTTATCTTTCCCATTCTTATCACGCGACAACCACGCGAGCGAGCGATAACAACCGCAAGAAGCTTTGGCGGGGCGGCTTCCTAGTAAATAACAAAGGGGTTTTGTATCTGGGAGCATTGTTGCTATACGCCACTCTATCTCTCTCATATATATATATATATATATATATATATATATATATATATATATATATATATATATATATATATATCGAAAGGGAAGGGGGTCAAGGGCTCGCTTTATTTGTTAGAAACAAGTTAATGATACAACAAACACAGAAGCCTAGGAAAGCATAGGGGAAGTTATTCCAATTCGTAATTATGATATTGTAATTTTTGGGGTAAGTAGAAAGGAATTAAAGTGGACGAAAAGACCTGCCTACGGTGGGAACCGCCGCCACTCGCCGCCATGGCTACGAGTGGCGCTGCCTAACACTCCCAGGATTCCATACACATAAATACTCAATAAAGTGGACGGAGGGGCGACCGCCTTTGTAGCTCAGCGGTAGAGCATCGGACGCGATATCCGAAGGTCGTGGGTTTGGTTCCCACCGAACACAGGTTTGTCTTTCCGTCCACTTTAATTCCTTTCTACTTACCCCAAAAATTACAATATCATATTACGAATTGGAATAACTTCCCCTATGTTTTCCTAGGCTTCTGTGTTTGCTGTCTCATTAACTATATATATAAATATACACACACTGTTTCGAGCGCCATAGCAGTAGGAAGCCTACGGCTCAGCTTCCTCGAGCTGCTATTTACTATAACAGAAATAAAGACGTGATTCTAAGTTGTTAAAATGCAAGAAAAGTCTTTTTTACTTTTCCAGATAACGGAAAGGTGCATAGTAGCCTAAGTCTAATACCCGTAATTTTACTCAGACCTTACATCGTCAGTCGCTTGCGGAAATACTGCATGGTTACGCACGTGAAAACGTATTGAAGATATGACGGCTTCTGTTCCGACGGTACCCCTACTTGTCATGTCTTACTGCTGCAATACACTTAGCGGCCTGCTTCAGTGAGAACTTATTTTTCGACACATTTTACGAAACCCGCCCCCCCCCCCCCCCCCCCACGGTAGTCTATAGTGGCTACATGGTACTCGGTTACTGACCCGGAGGTCGCGGGATCGAACTACGGCCGCGGCTGCTGCATTTCGAGGGAGGCGAAACGTTGAGGCCCGTGTGCTGGGCGATGTCAGTGCACGTTAAAGAACCACAGGTAGTCCAAATTTCTGAGGCCCTCCACTGGGGCGTCTCTCATTATCACAGTTGGTTTTGGGACTTAAAACCCCATAAGTTATTTTCTGAAACACCCCGTATACGTATCGCGGAAGCGACGAGCGTCGAGTGCACAACGAAGTTTGTATACGTACGTGCGTATGATGAAATCGCGACACCTCGAGAATGAACGTCATTTTAGGCGACAACTCCGGTCTACTAACTTTCTGATCCTACTGCATGCGCTTGCCCACAATCTGGGGAAAACATATATAGTCTTGTACGAGCGCCATAGATGCCTTGAATTTTAAATCAAGGTTGGCAAACGAAGCCTATCGTGTGATGCAGTGCATCACACGATACATCATGCTTCGCACCTCGAAGTGGCGCCCTCTTTTTTTTTCTAGTTTTTTTTAATCACTGTAAAGTATAGAGGAATGAGCCGGAATATCAGCGAGCTGCTAAGAATGTACGATTCCGTGCGTTCAAACATGAAAAAAATAAAAATAAAAGATAAAGTTGTCTGCAGGATTCATTCAATGATTCCTATCGCGAACTCACATAACTAATTTACAGGGAAACGCGCCTGATGCTTATTGGGTGAAACACGTTCAATAAACTAAATGAGTTTTTCCCCCGTCTTCACATGCACGTGGAACTTCTTTTTCTTTCTTTTATTTTCGCAGTTCTGGTTGCCAGACGGAGCCCAAGCGTGAACTAAGAGTGAGGTCTTGTATTATTTTTCCCTGTCTACGTACAAGGAGTTTGCTCCGTCATCATAGATAAAAAAGAATCCACAAGTTTACGAGGTGGCTCTCTCGAGTGGCACGAATAAATGGTCTCTGGCTTCTTTATTTCTTTTTCTTTCTTTATTTTTCACGCCTCCACGATTACAAAAATTAACACCATCTTCCCAAGGGGAACCCTGATGGGATGCGAAGCACCCGCGTTAGCGCCGTTCAACCCGTGACGCGACCCGTTCGCGAACCCGATCGGCTTCGCTAACCCTCCCAACGGCGGCGACGGCCGGGTTAGGCCTAATCGCTTCGGCGGATGTTTCGGCGGGCGAAGGAGCGTCGTCTTCCGGCGTTCTCTCCATCGCAGATAAACGAGCCGAAAGAGTGTTACCACTCGATGTGCACTCGAGCGTTGCGAGCGATGGAGAGGGTGAAGCGAGAGAGAGGTGACACGTACGTTAGGCGCGCGTCAGGTTTCCGTCAGGCGGCAGCTGCGGGCGCTACGGCGAGCGCGCGGCAGGCGAGAAAGAGAGTGACGTCAGCGCGCACTGCGAGGGGAGCGCGACGTCAACGCGCAGCTGCGGCGTGACCTACTTGGCACCGCTCCAACACCTGCGGCGAGGGGAGCGCGTTCGTACGGACGGAGGGACAGCGCTACACAGTCTAGTCAAAGAGCTGCTTCGCATCTAAAACGTCAATTAAAAAGCGCGTTTGCCGCTCAATTTCGCTTGTATTTGGGTACGACGACAGTAATGGCCGTCGCCCCAGACAGTGCGTCCGTAACTGATCACAACTGTGTGTCATCTGTACTGTGTGCGTTACACAACTTCGCTGGTGATTCACTCACAGATTGTAATGGCTCATGATATTTAAAAACTGAATTCTGAGACTTCACGTGCAAAGGTCATGGCATGATGATGAAGCACGCCGATGGGGGGGGACTGGGGATTAATTTAAACTTCCAGGGGTTCTTTAACGTGCCCATAAACGTAATAGAAATGCGGCCACCGTGGCCGCGGATACATGCACACAGCAGTACGGAGCGCAAACGTGTACAAAGCAGCCGCAACAGCCGCAGTAGCCGGGCGAACGAACATCACGCTACGCATATGTCGGGTGATATCCGTCCGAGGAGGTTTCTGAGAACATACACCAAGTTAGGCAAAACGGTCCTTGGCCAAGAAGGTAAGCGTTAGCGTCAACGCCTTCAAGACGATGGCCTCATTGCGCGATATACCAGCTGAATGGTGCTCAAGAGCCCCGCTGGCCAATCACGTCCGCAGATGTGAACGTCAATCATTGTGTGTGTGTGTGTGTGTGTGTGTGTGTGTGTGTGTGTGTGTGTGTGTGTGTGTGTGTGTGTGTGTGTGTGTGTGTGTGTAATCAAAGTTACCTTCACCGCGTCCGCTCCGACCACATTCAAGAACAATGTGCGGAACACGCGCAACGAGACCATGGCCAACAATTGGTACCGATGTGCGAAACAGAGTTTCTCAGTGACCACAATATGTGGTCACAGTGACGAGAATGACTTGTGTCGTGTATGGAGTGGCGAATCACGTCTACTTCTTAGCGTTTACAAGTAATTGGACCGTTGGAAAGCTTCGCGTCTACAAACTATATATACCGCAAATGTTACAATCAATTTCAGTTTGCTGGATGATGCCTATTGGCATCACCCAACAAACTCCAACACTGTCCCACGCGTCCACGGTTCGCGTACAACTAATGCAGAGACGATGTACATGCACAATACCCAAGGACGAGCATCTCATTTAAACGCCCACATGCATTAGTGCGGCTAACCGACATCGCTTTCTGGACGCGCAGACTGCGCGCGCCTGGGCGTACACACTCTCGAGAAAAATGAGCCGGTGTTTACGTAGAGCGAGTGAAGAGCCACACAGCGTTTTGCTGCTGTCATTGTTTTTCCGCGAGATGTCATTTTTATCGTCGTTACATACCGCACGTCTACATGCGCGTAGCAGCCAAATGCGCGAAAAGCCAAGCGTCGCTTTCCTTCACGTTCAACGCAATGACTTGTTGCTGTGCGTTGGGAAAAGTCCGCGAGGAAAAGAGACAGATGTGCCCTCATCCTTAAATGGAACACGTACGCCGCAGTGCCTTGGCCCGATTGCGCGCTAATAGGCACAGCCAATACTTTGGAACCATTCGCTGGGGGTCGGAGCGCACCGCGTGTATGCTACACTGTTTTATCTATCTGCGTTGCGAAGTCAGCAGATAACTCCAAAAGCGGAGGTCTTTCATCCGCGATTGGTCAGCTGGACAAACGCGCGTTCACTGAAGACAAGATGCTAGGGCCCCGGCCCACAATGTCTTCAACGCGAGTTGCTGTCAAAGCATTCCTGCGATTTTTCCGAGAAGCCGAACTTTGTGACAGATTGTGACTGTGTTCTGAGAAGTAACATTGACATTAATGTGTCGCCAAGGTCTATTCTCTTCTTTCCCTATTTCACTCCCCTTTCCCCTTCCCCAGTACAGAGTAGCCAGCCAGACGGAGGTGTCCTGTGGTTAACTTCCCTCTCTTTCCTTCACCTTTCTCTCTTTCTCTGTTTGAGAGCTTCCACGTAGCAGACAGAAAAGATAACGGCGCCATAGTGTAGAACGTTTGCGTGATGAGTGCAACATTCTCATGACCATATTAAAGCACTCTGGCGGTGCTATACAAGGTCGTGTAAGACAGCATGGCATGCATTCTCTAGAAGTGACGACTAAAGCTTCACGATCTGTACTGCACTCGATATATGAAACAAAAGACGAACCACGGACTCTACTGGACGTGCATTCGAGGGCTTATCTTTCTGTTTTTTTTTTTTTTGGTGGCACAGCTGGTGTAGCTGTTCGTTTAATCACCATGAGAACACATTTGCATGCAGAACTGGCGAAGATGGTGGGAAGCACAGCAGCTTAATTGCTTAACGTCTCTTTTATCACAAACCAGTCGGTTGACCTATAACATTATTATATAGACGATTTCCCCCTAAAGGGGGACAGTAGCCTCAAACAGCGAGATTTAGACGCTGCACCGCAATCCTCCCCGCAGAAATATTGCATGCGGACGCGACTTTTCCCGAAGGAATCCTGCAGCGGTACAGCGATCAGTGAAACATCAGTGGATCAGGGTCAGTGGAATATTCTGCGATTCCAGTTCGTTCCGCGTGCAACTGCTGCGATGTCACACCGCTCAAGATCAATGTGCTACCACTGTGCTTACTTTAGGCGCTGAAGTATCTTTCGGAAGCGAAAAATACGAAACTGAGCAGCACCTCGAGGCTCGTCACCGTTTCATATCGCTGAGATTGAAACTCACAGTTCAGCCGCAACACGCCAAGAGCTTTCCCAATCGTAAAAGTTGGTCAAGATCCCTCACGAAAGATGAGAACTTGCACTCCCTCGGTAACACTGCGTTCGGTGTGCAGCGTCCAGCGCTACTTCACACACCGCAGCACGACCACCGGATGATAGCCGGAGATGTGATTGCAAAATTATGGCGCCCATAAAAAAATCAAAAAAAAAAAAAAAGCAACATGTATGCCTTAGGGCTTCATAGACAATCTGTCACTTGTAAATTTCTGAACCGCTACGGCTGCGGGTTATACCCAAAAATTTATTGCTTGAACTTTTTAGTAGTAGATGATATATCCAAAGGCCCCGGAGTCGTCAACAATTCGGGCCTATCGATTATACAGTCGCATATGTTTAAATTCATGCATGTGCAACGCATGCATGTATTCTATATATATGAATGCTATATACTGTAATGCTTCGTAACAATATATATATATATATATATATATATATATATATATATATCTTACTTAGCTTTGGGGCATCCCTGGACGTTTGCATATGAGTGATAATCACTACAATGAAAAACAATACAACTCGACCTCGCTAATTCGAAATGTTCACTTGAGGTGATGTGTTGCAAGTGCAGGGGTGAAACGAAGCGGACAGAGCCGTATACGTGCGCACTCAGTGAGCTATAACATCAGACAGCCTTCCCCTGCAACTGACCGCAAAAGTACCTTTCCCAATACGCCCTTTACCAATTATGGCCGCCGATAGCGTCTCTTCTTCCTCTCTTTGGGCGCCGGTGCGGTTGTAGACGCACACAAGGTGTTTCAGTTAACTTGCGCCATCGCTTTAAGACATTCACGTGCGCTTTATGAGAATGCAACCAACTTAATATTGGTTATCTTCTTGACCATCTGGGACTATTTTTAAAATAATCTCGGTCAATTAATATTATTAATTAACCAACTTAGCAATTGTTGTTTTAAACACAAATGTTCGATGGAAAGTTATAAAGCATACTAATTAGTGTGCACATAATGTATCTCCTTGCTAATATAGGAGCAGTGGCCTTAATTTTTCCACACTTCTAAGAAGTTGCCCGAGATTTGAAAACGTACCGTGTGACTAGGCGCTTGCGCGCTTAAAGCACACACTTTGAAAGTTGACTAATTAATAACAATTATTCCCTGACGTCATTTGAGGATGAGACCACCAATACAACAGCAAGCAATATTAAGTCGGTTACATGCTTGTAACGCGCACGGGGATTTTTTACAGCGTAAGCTGTTATGAGATCACAACAAGGGCCGTTTTTGCGCCGTAGTTGTCCGCCGCCGCCGGTGTCAGTGACCGCTATCGCGGCAAATTTTAGAAAAAGATAAGCAGGACCAAGGAGTATTCCAACTCGTCCTCTGCGTGGATTCGAACCCACACTCTCTGCGTGGCAGTCGAGCGTTCTACCACTGAGCTACCTACGCCTGTGCTTCAAAAATCATCGCTAAAAGACCTAAACAGGTATAACGTCTGCCGAGGAATCTCATTAACAAATGTAATGTTACGTAGCAGAATAATAAAACGCCACTATACGTAGCGGAAAGTGGATTGCATAACGAGTTCGAGGAATAATTTCGAAGGACACAGGGGTGCATGTGCACCGATTACAGAGGCACCATCTACATCATCATTATAAAACAATCTTCTTCAACTTTACCATCATCATTATTACGAACCGCTGCCCCGTTTAAAATGGCCTCTAAGAACATCGGTCCTCCAGCTTACGCTGCCACTGTCCTGCGGTTCCGCGCAGGCCTGGCTCTTTGTTTAATGCAGCGGCGCAAGTTAGCTGAAACACACCGCAGAGTGGCGTACACACCGTCATCGGCAACTGGCGTTTCCAGGCGGCGCCCGATCTGTAAAAGCATGGACATAGGACATGTTTTTGCTGGTACTAACAGGTACAATCAAGACTGGACGTGAACCAGAGGACGGTCGGACGTCTTGCATTAGGTGGCCATGAGGAGACCACAAATGAGGCTGTTAACGGGGATATGAGGTGTACTAGCTTTTAGGGAAGGGAAGCTCACAGTAAAATTATGTATGAACAGAGAATAAGGCATATGAAAGAAAGTAGATGGGCAGAGAAAGTATACAGATATTTGTATAGGAACCAGGCACGTAGGCAAGGGGGGGCCCAGGGGGGCCCGGGCCCCCCCCGAAATTTGTCAAGTCAGGCATTAATGCAGGGGTATAGAGGCACAAGTTCAAGTAGTGCCGTGCGCATTTAAACAAATGAAAAACAAACGATAGTCAAGGAACTCACTAAAAAAAGCTACCCAAGAACCTTTATTCCGAAAGCACTTCAATTCCAAAAGCACGACTACGCTTGCCGACAATTCAGCGTCCGGCTCCTGAATCAACAGCACAACATAAACACCACCCTCTCCCTTATGTCTCAGGTGTTAGCGAACCATCGGCCGTATTCTCAGAAAAAAAGGCATCCGAGTGACTCACAAGCCTACGAACACATGTTCTCTACATATTGCTAAAGGCCGTTCACCGAAGGAGAGAGCCTAAGGCACTGTATGCAAATATGCGATGCGATCTACATCGGCGAAACGAAAAACCTCAAAGAAACATTTCTTCAGCACAGGAATAACCTCTGCAATTTTGCAACAGATCGCAACACCATAGCCGAACATTCCCAAGGTAGCGACCACCGTATCAATCTACCTGGCACAACGGTCGTACGAAATGAAACTACTGAAACCAGTTATCCGAAACATTTGCTGCTTTGTGATTGGGGGAGAGACAGAAAAAATTACAGCATATCCACGGAGTGAATGATGATGAGTGGGCAAAGCTCGGGATGTTCATCGCAGATCGTGCCGAGTTCCGGATTAATTTAGTTAACGCGCATGCTACGAATCCTCACGGTTCAACTATGCACAATGCACAAGTGAAATCTCCTACCGGCACTTCATTGCAAGTCAAGATTCAGTGCATAATTCGTGCATATATATATATATATATATATATATATATATATATATATATATATATATATATATATATATATATATATATATATATATATATATGGGTTGCCGGTGAGCGCTTCTCCAACGCGAGCAGTCGGTATTTCTCAATCAAGAAACTCGCTAGGAGACGCTGCCTGCGCCAACGTTGTCTCTCGCGTTTGCCGGGACAGTGTCGGGTTTGCCGGGGAGCGCGTGGCTCCCGGCGCTCGCGGCGAGGGCGAGCGCCGGGAGCCACGCGCTCGCCACGGGCGCGTGCGTGCCTCCCGGTAGGCACGCGCCGGTGGCTACCTACTACTACTACATACATCGGGGACGCACGACCCACGCCTTAAGGAGCTTCGCCCCTAAAACTTCGCAACGCGGGACATTTTAATACATGTAATACATGTAAGACAAGCTTGTTGGAAACGAAATTACCAGAATGAACAAAATGTTGCCATACGGCTCCGAAACCAAAGAGAACGACGTTATCTTCCCGTACTTCGGGCGACTTTTCTTCATCGCATCAGTTATGTTTAGGAAGGCGGTTGGTTGGTTGTGCTGGGTTTTCTGGGCAAAAGCGACCATGGCTATACTGGGCGAAACGAGGATTCTAATCTACGGTCAGGGCGCTCGGTAGTTGGATTGCTTCAAGGAACAGTGCAACGAATGACAGGACATACAGAAAAGGACAGCGTTGACGCCACCGTTGGATTCCCTGAAGAAATGTCTTTTTTAACGAGAGGAGCGGTGTTTTTGTTGCTGCAGAGCTAGCAGGCGATATATTGCAGGCGTCATTTATACAGTCGCGTAGTGGCGGCAACTTAGGGAGCATTCAGGTGCTTTGTTTAAAGGGACCCTGAAACGGTTTTGACAGATTTTGTGCAAACATGGTGATCCAGCAGAGCGAGTCATTAGGATCATTCGAGGGCACATTTCAGCGCTGTGGGTAAAGTGGGGAATTTAAAATAAGGTTTTCAACACGTGCGTCGGAAAAGATCGCAGCGGCTCGCCAAAACGCGTTTTCAAACGCCCCCGCCATCGACCGATGGAATGGGAAGCCGCTGATTGGCCCCTAACCAGTCACGTGCACGCAATTTTCCCAACCTAACTGCGAACAACGTGCTTCTACAACGTGCTCCTTCGTTTCAGCCAACGGTATCGTCGCGGCACCTGGCGGCGTACACACGAGTGGCCGGCGCTCAGAGGTTAGAACTGTTGTTGTTATGTGGGGTTTAACGTCCCAAAACCAGCTCTGATTATGAGAGACGCCGTAGCGGAGGGCTCCGGAAATTTTGACCACCTGGGGTTCTTTAACGTGCACTGACATCGCACAGCACACGGGCCTCAACATTTCGCCTCCATCGAAATGCAGCCGCCGCAGCCGGGATTCGATCCCGCGACCCTCGGATCAGCAGCCGAGTACCATAGCCACTAGACCACCGCGGCGGGGCAGAGGTTAGAACTGCCGAGGCGGGCGACCTCAGTAAGGATTTCGGGGCGCTATGTCGCCACGGATGGCTCGGCAGAGCGGCTGACGCGGGAGGCTCTGTCGTCGCTAGCGCGCCCTCCGCAGCTGATCGAGTTGAGGAGAAACAGCAGTGGTAAGGAGGAAGGCAACAGAAATAAGCCCATAGCTGCCTTAGCGCATGATGCTTCGCTTTATTTATGGTGTGAATGATTTCACAATTGTGTTGCCTAATCAGTGACGCAATGTCAAAAAACGTTTCAGGGATGCTTTAACTGATAGCTGCGCGGCGTGGGAACACGCACGCGTGCGGCCTTGCTTTGCAGCATACGCAGAGTTTTTCCACGAGCGTACGGCTGAAGCTAACGGAAAGCTTGGAGAAGGGGACTTTTGTATGGAAGGCGTCTGCTTCGACGACCCATTAACCCGTTCAACCCCGCTGGCACCTCTGCGAATCCCATGCCCCTTTTTTCCGCTGCCTTTGTCGTGGGGCAGGCGCCCGCGTGGCGGAAGAAGGGAAAACGGTAAACAAACAGGGTAACCAGGGTCGCCTGTAGTTCTGCGGAAGAGTATTCTGAGCCACGTTCATTCCATGGATAGATGACCTGAAAGATTCCCTCAAACGGAGCTTTGCAAACCATCGGAAAACACTGCAAAGTTCAATTTGTGTTGCCAAAGCACGCCTGCAAGGGCAAATTTGAATCTGTTCACACGGCCTTCGATTTTTACCTCAGAGATATGACAACAGCGCATATCGTTACGCTAAAAGGTGAATGGGAAATCTGGAAAACTAAATGGCAAGCCACGCAGGAGGAGGGACTTCCCCGCACTGCGACAGACGCTTAACTGAATGCAACAAAGCCCTCTTGACGAACGTTCACACACTCAAGATATTGGCGACAATTCCAGTGAGTACAGCTGCTGCAGAACGCCGCTTCTCGACACTAAAAAGAGTAAAAACATATTTGAGGAACAGAACAGCTGAAGAGCAGTTTAATGGCCTGGCTCTTATGTCAATTCACTGGATGCGTGTCGACGAAATTATCGCTGTGTTTACAGAGAAACCGCGACGCATGAAAAGTGCAGCGTGAACCACTCTTCTTGGCCAACCTGCATGGTCGGTTTTTCTTCTTTGCATTAACTTTTACTATGGGTGTGTTCCAATACTCACGGTAGACAGCTAAACAGACGGCTACGTAACAGCGGCCATCTTAAGTCCCATTCCATTTCTCACGTAGACGGCAAAATAGACAGCTTCGCGAAGACGGCATACGAAGACAAAAACGATGCAGGCTACTTTGCTGTCCAAACAAGATGGCGGTTGCGAGGATTGCTTGAATATCCACAAACCTCGCCGGAGCGGTCGTCTGCTCGCAAATAGGCGCTTTCTTACGCAATTTATGTGAGCTTCATTGAGTTTTTCGTAGATTTGAACACGAAATAAGCAAAATTAATGAAAATTGTGAGCGTTTCTTTTAGCTTTCTTTTGTCGACGCGAGATGACGCCTCGTCGCGCAAACGTCATCCGGACGTGTTCCATTACTCGGACGACAAGGACGCGGAGCTGTCTTTGAAGCTGCCAAGGTAGGCTGTCTACGATGCTGTCCAGAATTGGAACACAGCCTCTATTGTAAAACCACTCTCAATGTCATTCTTTAATATTGCTTCCTAAAACGAATATTAGCGTTCTGCATCTTTTGTGGGATATAGGCATCCGTGTTTTGGTTCCTTGTGCTTCAATGAAATTCTTTTCGCGAATATGTCTGTTTTTTTTTTTCTTTAAGAGTTGCTGTCATAAAGTGGCTCACGTTCTTCTCGCACGCCTGTAGTTGAGACATAGTGTGGGAAATTGAGTATAGAAAGCGTCCGACAAATATATTTTTTTTATTTCCTGCAAAGTGGGCGCCTGATTCCCTTGCATTGCATTTTTCTTTTGTCGCTCCCTTTTCCGTCACTGAGTGTATGGCCCTTCTTCGTCTAGATTACTTGGTTAGAAAATAGTCTTTCTCGTGCACACCCACTAGCTTTACTGCAGTGTCAAAAAACTTGCTTTCCATCTCGGATTAATTCGCCTCTTGGGCTGCATTGCACTCCGTTCTCTTCCTCGTCTAATAATTAAGCGCCTTCTATACTCCCGGGCAAGTTTTTTTAAAGCATTGTATAATAATTACCATGCTGTTATTCACCCTTCAAGGGTGAATAAATGATGATGATGATGATGATGATGCTTTTTGGGCCCCCCCCCGAAAAAAAATCCTGGCTACGTGCCTGATAGGAACAACGCTGACTCACAATGGAGGAAGAGAACTATAGGAGGCTTACCAGCAAGTATAAGGGCAGTAATGAAACGGATGGGGCAAAACAGAACGTTAAGAGCATGGTCGGAGCAGTGGAGAAGTCGGACTGCATAGCACCAATGGAGAAGAAACAGGCATTGAGCAACTGCAGAAAAGGGAAAGAGGAAATCAAGAGAGAAAAATTTTATGATAATTCAAAGGGAAGCGCTTTACTGTTTGAAGCAAGGCCAGGTTGCCCGAGGACACGAAGTCACAGAGCGAAATTCAATAAAGAAGGGGTACATGTACGTGCTGTGGAAAAGCTATAGGGGAACGACATATGTTTAGATTGAATGTACAGATATCCACCCAGGTGTAGGTGTGGACACTACCCTGCAGGAAGCCATGGGTTTCAGGGATAGCACGGGAAAGCTGAGCATGTTGGCGATAAAGATAAGTAAAAGACGCTTAGGGTATTAGTGGCGGAAAGGTATGGAGCAAACAGAAACGCAAAATAGTTCGAATAATATTGTTACATCACAAAGCTAACAGCTAACGTAGATAGGTGCCGAGAAAAATTTGTGGGTGAAACATGTGTGCTCCGGGAAAACAAGCGTTTGTAGAGGATAAAATACAGGTAGAGCTTTGTGGCCCGCGGGCTACCGCCCCGTTATAAAGGGGACGCTCATAACATCCATCCACCCATGCGGGCGCGGTGTAAACGCACTCGTTACGAATGCAGGTGAGGCACCACACTGGGCGAAGATAACCACGCTCAATGCTATATGCAAGAAACCGCCATGGGCGCCTCGCCTATCTCCGGTGAACTCCCGGGCCGCGATGCCTATCCTCGCCGCGTTTACCAAGCGGTGCCGGAGCGCAAGAGGCTACCCGCCCAAGAAGGCCTCGCCGCCGGCCAAGGACGGTGTGCCGTGGCGTGACACTCGGGAGACGTCGCACCATGCATGTGCCTCCCATTGCCGTGGCGCCACGCAACGCCGTGCAACGGTTCAGCCAAACAACGCTCGAAGCCGAGCCCGTGGCTAATGAGCGCTACGTGCGACACGCCCGACGATCACTCTTTGGAGCTGCCTGCAGTTTCTCATCCTCGTATACCGTGTGCGCGGCGCGAGGCTGACAAAGTACCCGTAAACGCGGACTCGCGTCGACCACTAAGTTGCCGTTTGCTTCACAAAAGCACCGAGGTACGAAGAGACATCCGCACAATACACGCAGCTCGGGATTTATAGACCACCAAGGGGCCTACACAAAATGACGCACCACAAAAGATGCCAGAGAGTCGCACATTACACGCGCAACTGTTGCCAACTTGCGATGACTGTGGCTCAAACGGAAGTTCTGAACGTATATCGCTTGCAGGCGGTTAAAAATCGACGATCCTTCCCGCCTCAATAGTCAATCATGTGAACCATTGTACACTGCTTGGCGGAATGCGCTACCATATATACGTATAGCCATGCCAACATGCGCCATAATAAATCTGAACGGCAATGATGCGTCCTCGCGTCTTGAGCTGTGTCTGCGCAACACTGTATCGCATGCAGTGCACTTCAATCGCGAGTTTTGCAGTTACTCGGGTCTTTAACCGCCCGATATGAGTCTGCCTGTCCTTTTTGCTTTCTTTTTTTGGAAAGCTTCACTATTTCCGGCGTGTACTGTGTGGCGGCGTCGCTTCGTACACTATGACTCACATTTACAAAGTTTCGCAGTTTCATGGCCTTCGCAAGCCTCTTCGTTATTTTCTCTACTTGGTTAAACCACCGGCGAAGTCGCACGCAGCAGTATAGGAAACTAATAAACAACAATGCTTTTTTTTTATATATTACATCAGGGACTATAAGCGCTGTGGAAAACGGCAGTTCCAACACAGACCAATCTGACGAACAACGGTTGCCAGTCTCTACTCTTGCCTGTACATATTGCTATTGTTTCGCAGACTGCCAGCGCGGTGTCACGTGTGTGACCAACCATGAAACAACCTTCCTTCCTATATATCATCTCATCATTGATAAATCTGGATGCCCCCTGCTTAACCAGACTACAATGAGACAGATTCAACCAAATTTCCTTCCGTTAATCTCGCGATATTTTCTTTCTCTTCGTTTTACTGCTTCCGTCTCGCGCACTCCAAAATAAAATAAGCGCTGCGTCTGTTCCCACTTCTACAAAACCCGCAAAGTGACAGCACTATGTGACAAAGCCGACTGAATCAGAACGGAGGCAACTTTATTTTCTTCAGATCGCGTGCGTGTGCGCACATACAGGAAACCACGAGCACGCAATGTCAGCTGCTTCGGCTAATAAGAGACGATAGGAGTTAACCAGAGTGGTAAGTCTGCATAAAGCAGAGTTTTTTTTCTCAGAAGGGTTCTAAGCTTGGGCTAGTTAGTACATTCTAACTATTAGGCAAGCTGCGCGAAGACGGGTCAAGGCGCTCGTGTTTGTCTCCTGCTTTGTACCATCTTTACAGTTCGCCTAACCTAGTCTTAGTGCTTCGTTTCAAAAGACCTGCAAACCAGTTAGACCAAACATCGAAGCAACTGAGCCGCTGCTATTACACCCTTATTCTTAGCTCTTGCCGTCAGCATACTGCCAACTGTTTCTCTCTTCTAGAGTGAAATTTCGTTAATACGATCCCGCTTAATGCGCTTTCCACAAGGTCAATACCATAGCCACACGATGTATACGGCTGATACGATTTTCGGATGATATGTTTCATTTTCCGGTTCCCGCGAGGATCGCATCTACCACATGCCACTCTATATTCAGATTACTCGACCAAGCGCTCTGCCCATCCATTTCCTCAAACCCAGCCCTACCTCTCTCGCGTGGGCTATGTGCACTACAAAGTGCAGCATGCTCGGAGACTACAGCGCCCTCTGCCCATGAAAAACACAATCGTAAAGAGGCTTACAAATCAGATTTTTTTTTTTTTATTTAGGGAGTAGTGTTATTTGGTGCCTTGTCTCCGTTCGGCAGTCTCCGGCAGGCATTGTCTTCCGTTTCTACGCGTCACATAGGGGGTGGAGAGAGAGAGAGAGAGAGAGAGAGAGAGAGAGAGAGAGAGAGAGAGAGAGAGAGAGAGGTGCTGCCTTAGGGGCCCGAGTCCCCCCGAAATTTTGGTTCGTGTTGATAACATAGTGTAGTGCTAATAATATAAAATTTACGCCTATTAATAACATTTCATTTAAAAGGTCACTTATTGTACTACTGCTATCTTTACCGAAAATAAATAATGAAAATAAATGTTTTCTTTTTTCTCAAATAGTCAAGGTCTTCAGCAAGTGGGCCCTCCTCGAAAAAAGTCTCTGCTTACGGGCCTGCTACGCGTGCACATATTTCCATCGGCTTCTTTCTCTCTACCCTGTCTCTGCTAAGTACGTCCTGTCCGTAATGCGACTGCGTCGCACCAATAACGGCCAGCGAGAGAGTTCGGGCCAACCTTCTTCCAGCGTGTTTCGTGCATACCCTTTGCAAACTCGTTTTGCGCCGGTAGTTACCTGCTTTTCGTGTATGCGAAGGGCAATGCACGGCGTGACGCTTCCGGCTACGCTCAGGAATGTCGCAATAACGGTGTAACGAGGGTCTATAATTCAGACGGAGTATTTGCGAATATAAACAAGGGGAAAGGGGGGGGGTAGTGACGGTGCACGTGACGCCAAAGAAGCACAATAGAAAAAAAACAACTCAGCGAATGAACACGTCTAACAAAGATTCTCAGAGCTCGGCATACATAACACCCTCGATGACATTGAGGCCCATATGATAGCGCAATATGAAAGACTCACACAGAGCCCGAGGGACAAACACATCTCATATACAGTACTCGTGTGACGTACGTGACACAACACGGTGTTAATAAGAGGGATATCCAACGAGAAGTGAGATGACATATTTTTGTTCCCCCAATACCCCGAACATAATATGGTGAAACGGGAAGAACAAGCAAAGGCTCTTCATAAAAAGTTCCAGCGCTGTCAGGACGTGGTATATGTAGACGCAGCAGACACAACGACATGCGAATGGCAAAAGCACGGTCGCCGTCACGATTAATCTCAAAGGTGCTTCCAAAGCCAGCGCATACATCAAAACCGCGAAAGCCGAAGCGGCAGAGGAAGAAGTGGCCATCGCACTGACAGTGGCCACTACAAAAGCTGAAGTTAGCGATTCCAAAACAGGTATTTAAAAATCACGCTAAAGGTAGAATCTCGCCAGAAACACCAAGAGTCCTTGCTAACTTTAGCGGCGACCGCGAACTCCTCCCGTCCCGGCAACGACGCAGCGCACAACCGAGCGGGTGACGGACCGAGCGGGTGAAAGAGCGTCCACCGGGAAGTGGGAGAGATCGGATGACTAGCTTCAGTGACCTTCCCACGTTTTTCATGTCTAAATTTAAAAAGAAAAGGAAGCTTCAAGGAGATAACTAAGCACTGCAGAATGGGGAGGGCCCGGCGCACTCTTCACGTAATGGACAGCAAGCGACTTCCTGGTGCCTTTCACAAACAAGAACCTACCCGAGTCTGGTGGCGTCATTATTACCCGGATTTATATACAAATAGATGCAAGTTCTGCCAGGAAAGGGTGGACCTCAAGTACTTCATGTGGGCTTTCTCTTGAGCACCTATACACAACAAAACATATAAAGACGGCAGTGGGAAACCGCAATGCTCAGCTCAGATCCAGATGAGCAGCTCCAATCAGTTCGGCAAGCCGAGGGTGCCGACAAGGTCTCCTGGCTGTCACCTATAGGAGAGGAAACTAATCCCTCACAATTTTGCCCATTTAAAATAAAGTTGTTTCCTCTTCACCACGTCTGACTGCACGATCACACACACACACACACACACACACACACACACACACACACACACACACACACACACACACACACACACACACACACGCACGCACGCACGCACGCACGCACCTCTATCTCTTCGAGAGTGCGTTTCCTCTTTTCTAGAAACTCTCTCTCTCCCTCTGCTGTCGTACAGATGCGTCCAGCGTGAAAGAAGCATTGCATCTAATAACCTTCAAGTATCAATACAAGATAAGCCTGGAAACATAGCCGCCACCGCTGCCAAGTTGTAGGTTATAAAACGACGAGTGTTGCAGAAGCGAGCCAGGTAATCTAATAAGCACATCGAAACTAATGCTCTCAATCGTCCACGCGACCAATTCTCCGCTACTTTCGCACACAGTTCATGGTGGATATTTGCCAAGCCGGGCTCTATAGGGCTGCAACGAAGGCTGACGCTCTACATGTTTAGCCCGACCAAAGGCGACCTGTTTGCATACGTGCCCAACGAGAGGGAAAAAGAAATAGAAATGCACGTGTCAAGTGAGGTCGTAGAACGCTAAATACTACTATAACTTTCCTCGACGCCGTCTGCGGAGCTCTGTGTTACGCCAGAATCACTTTCATTCATTCACGTTCACCGGCACCGCTTTCTGTCGTTTAGAACGTACAGTTCCCTCTTGGTGAGGTGTCAAATTGTATTTTCTGCTTACTTTCTCCAAGGCGAGTAAACCTCCGGCTAATGTCATAACAACACACATCCTTCGCTCACTCTTTGAAAGGGTGCATCGTGGTCACTCACTCGCCATTAACATTCGAACCAGCCAAACGGCACCGCGCTTTTGACGTGATCGCGAGTGAAATGATGCAATGCGGTGCATTGCGAGACAGTGAGGGTCGTTGTTGCTAGGTCCGCGAGTGGATCACAGACGTGGCATATTCGTGGAAGCAATGCGCCAACGGAATCCAAACGTTATGCTGGCTTACACTGCCGGCGTGGCACTGCTTTGATTGCATTTGTCCCACTTCATTCCGCATATGAATGACTGCAGCCGAGACGTAAACCGTAAATTTCAATGAAGTACAGACTAAACTATTTGCTGCTGCTCTCGTTGTGTGATATGCAGATAAATATTTATGAATATTATCACCCGCCCCTGCGTGAGGTAACTTAACCGCTTCTGGCGATTACATTTCTCGGAGGACAGACAGACAATGAACTTTAATGACAATGAACTTCACGGAGGATATAAATAATATTTACAAAGTAGGCATTTCGCGTCAGAGGTGGTTTTTTTTTTCTTTCTCCCAATTGTTCTATTGACGAAGAGTGAATGAGTGAGAGCATACAACCAAATCGGTTTTAATCAGTGAAGATCATAACCACTTAATAGCGTTCATTGTGAACTTTGCATAATTAGAGACTTTTATGTCCGCACTGTTTTACACCATTCCACTCAGCAATATTTATTTGTAAGCTTGACAAATAAATAAATAAGTACGCATGAGCATGACGATTAAATTCGGAGCGGAAGGATATCGGATGTGGCGATCTGCTCATAAAAACGTCATAAAAACGTCTGCTCATGGCTTACGCCTGCAGAAGTCGATCGAACACAGCGATGACCGTGTTTTGAAACGAAACGTGGGCTGTCTTTTCCATGGGCCACGGCATTACAATTATGGACACTGAAGGAATTGTTTCTTCCCTTAGCGCATCTGGACAATGAAAACGCGCACGCATATCGGTGTCACCCGTGACTGAAACTACGTGCGGTATGGCGATGCACAGACTGACTGGCATAACGGTAATCAATAACGTCGTTGCAGACACAAAGGTTTCGACCCGAAGCTCGGGAGAAGGCTTGCAATGATACGGAAACCTTTGAACTTTATCTGATCTACGAAAACTTATGAAGCGGCGTGTTATCCCTATGAACTTTATTTTGTTTATTTTTTGTACCTTAGGGGTTCCTGGTGTAGTCTTACTAAATTTGTAGGCTAAGAGAGGGACATATTTAGCCCAACGGACCTTACAAAAAAATGAAAATGCCAAGCACGTGCAATGCTCAGCGATTGAAACGCGATGCTTGGACCGCGTGGCGGACGGCACATTTCGCGCTACTGGATATTTCACCAGGTGATCGCAGGCGGCCCAAACTGAATCAGAATGCGTCAAGAAGGTTTTTACCTTTAATTAAACACTATGCAAAGAGCCTGCTCGGCGTCTCTAGCGCGAAGCGGTAACGCAGAAATCATCGGTAGCGGTACGCTCCGAGTATCGCGTTTCAATCGCTCAGCATTGCATAACTTTACTGGACGCACTGCACAATGTGGAGCGCTCGAACCAAGTTGTCAGCGTACAATACAACGTCGTGCTCCCGGACAGCAAATATAGTAAAAAGGTAGCAATGGGAGTTTTTGCTACATTTTTACTACACCCCAACTATAGATAAAGGAAGTACATTAGTTTCAGAAATTGAGTGACCCGTAAACAACTCCTCTGCATGGAAAAACGAAAAAGTACGGCCCAAGAACAACAATATTACACAATCTCTAGATTAATTAGGGGAGATATAGGAATGAGACCACCACCAACATGGCGCCGACTTCCGTCGGTTCATTAACGGGTTCTCTCTTACTGTCCTACAAATATCGTAGCCGTTTCCACGTGTCCTTTTCTGTCGCGATATTCGTCAAATTCTTACCGATTCAAGTATTCGCCAAGTCTAACTCCTCCCATTGCAAAATTCAGCAAGTGCAAAGTGCGCAAAGTTTCTTTGATACTTGTCATTGATTGCCTAATTCAAGCAGTAATGTTGCTCTCCTCTTAACGCAAGTACGCAGAACATAAAAAGAGCGGAAAACTGCAAAACGAGCAAGCGCTCTTGGCAAAAATTAAAAATTACGAGCAGCATCTCGGAAGACATTCGAAAAAATATAAAGTGTAGTGGACAAGCTTTGGGGTTTATGTGCACTTTTTATTAACGTGCTAATTCACTAGGGCCAACCTTCGAAACAAGGCCTGGCTCGTAGAATTAAAGAAATGGCGCGGCTTGACCTTGCAGAAATCGCCGAACACATAACGACAGGTCATGCGCTAAAGTTGCTTACGGCTCGAGCCCCATAGTGCGTTGTATTGACCGCTGCCTATGCTCACCGACGTGCCACGCAGCGGATTGAGCATTCCACATCAAAACATCTTACGTGTATTTGATAAGGCGAAAAATATGCACATAACACTACAGTTACCGTTCACGTCCCCGACACCGTTGAGAGAGCGAAAGATGCCGACGACAGCCCGAGTATTGATGACCGTCAAGCAGGTGCAGTCGCGCTACACACGTTTTCAGAGGCCACAGCGTACTCACTCTGGATTACAGTGGAAGCGCGTAGCTGTCTCCGGCGCCGTATAATCCTCAGACGCTGCAGTGACGAGTCGTTGGCAGGCGTCAGAAGAGAAGCGGCAGCTGCACGTTCCTTCACGGGGCTCAGATTGTCTGCGTCGGCGCGCAAGGAGCGTCGCGCCAGAGCTTCGTGTCGCGTGGTGTACTGCGGGGGGTCGGGAAAGCGCAACGCTCAGATACGATGCTACACAGCGGCGGCCGAGCCTTGATGGCAGCAGCCAGACGACAGGATGGCCCGCCCGAGCAGACGACAATGGAAGAGAGCAGAGTAACGACGGGCCCAGAAATCCACGCTCAACGGCAGCGGAGAAGAAAATAAACGGCAGGCGCGGCGCTCGCCTTTTTTTCCTCCTGAGAGTATACTTCCTTCGACGAACAAAAGGATGCGACGACCGGTCTTGGGCTCACGGAGTACGCTCGTTGCACACGTCTGCGAGTCGGCAGACGAGGTGTGTGGATGCCACTGCGACGATGGACACTGGAAGAAGGAGAACCAGAGTAGCGGCGAGTGCCTCCGAGGGTCTCCGCGTCGAGCCTGTGCCGCCCCGGCGTGCGCACACTGGCGTCCTCCACGAGCAGCCAGTATCAGGCGAGCGGCCCCTAAAGCGATCACGAGTCCCGCCGAGAGAAAGGGGGTCACCGACGCCTTTCCTGCCCGGTCGCCAGCTTTGGGAGGAAGCAACAGCGTCCTGAAGAATGCCATGCCGCCACTACCACCACCTTCTGCGAAGTGGCCGCGAAGACCGGTATAATAAACAAGAGGCCGCTAATCTCGGCTTCTCATCCCCGGCAAGCGTGTCTGCATGCAGCAACTCGAAAGCACCGAGAGCGTTGTCCATTGTTTCAGCGTGGTCCTCAGGGGGGCCTGCTACTAACATTATTCCATTTCCCCCTCGCACTCCGATGTTACGAAACGCTGTGTACGCGCACAGGCAGGGGCCTTCATCAATGAAGTACTGCATCAAAGTAGCATAGGTCGTGAACGCTATCGTCGCGGTCCCGTTACTGGCGGGGGGGCATCGCACAGAATCGACAAGGAAAAGTACTTCCTGTTAGAGCCGGCGCAACGAGACCAGAAAGAGTGACAAGATGAACTTATATTAAATATACTGGAGCTTCACGTGTCGAAATCACAATATGATTATGGGGCACGTCATATAGCTAGGGACCACTCTGGATTAATCTTAACCGCTGGGTTATTCTGACGCGCACCAAGAGCTTTAAGGACACGGGTGCTCTTGCGTTATGTCCCCGACGAAACGTGGACGAGACCGAACCTTCGAGCTATCGAGCTCAGCGCAGCGCCACCAATAAGCTAACGCGGCGGATAAAGTCGAATGCACTGTGCCTTCTGATGAGGCGAAAGGCAGTCGCATAGTTCATGTAGGGACATCAATTAGATGCACGGCCCGCAAGCTTAGCCGTTAGGGGAGGGCTCCGGAAGTTTCCACCACGTGGGGTTCTTTAACGTGCACTGACATCGCACAGCACACCGTCCCCAACATTTCGCCTCCATTGAAATGCAGCCGCTGCGGCGTGATTCGATCCCGCGATTACATTCTAATCAGCGCAGCCGAGCGCCATAGCCACTAGACTACCATGGCGGGGTCTACAAGATTGCCGAAATTTCTGTTTTTTATGGCCTAGAGGCTATGGTTCTCGGCTGCTGATCCGAGGGTCGCGGGATCGAATCCCGGCTGCGGCGGCTGCATTTCGATGGAGGCGAAATGTTGAGGCCCGTGTGCTGTGCGATGTCAGTGCACGTTAAAGAACTCCAGATGGTCGAAATTTCCGGAGCCCTCCACTGCGGCGTCTCTCATAATCAGATCGTGATTTTGGGACGTAAAACCCCAGAAAAAGAAAATGTTTTCTGATGTTCTGCCCTCAGAACTTATGAACGTCTTAATACATCCGAGGCATATACTACTGCTGAGAAGAAGGAGAAAGAAAGCGCTCACATAACCGAAAAACAAAATGCGACTGTCACAATCCCTTCGTTTTTTACACTAATTTTGTGTGCCACTCATTCATGAAAATGCCATTATTTTTTCCCTCTTACGGCACATATGACATGTCATAGCTGGAGTTGATTTATTTGTGGGATTTAACGTCCCAAAACCAGCTCTGATTATAAGAGACGCCGTATATAGTGGAGGTCTCCGGAAATTTCGACCATGGGGTTCTTTAACGTGCACTGACAATCGCAGAGCACGGGCCTCAACATTTGCCTCCATCGAAAGGGATTCGATTACGCGACCCTCGGATCAACAGCCGAGTGCCATAGCCACTAGACCACCGTGGCGGGGCGTCATGGCTGGAGTATATATGCACAACGACAACAAGAAAAGCAGCTTTGTCTTACAATCTTGGGCTCCGCGTCTGCCGCGTGCAACGAACGGTTCACTGCGCCGGTGTCTCCTGCCGGAAAAGACAACGGACGAGAGAGAGAGAGAGAAAATGCGATGCGAATTCACGCTCCAGCACATGTAGTACACGCTCACGTTTCAAAATCTTTCCGGCCATGTGCCGGCAGAAAGTTACGCCTGGCGGGCTTGTCCTCGCAGCGACAAGTGCACGCGCGCATGCCAGCAAGAATTCACGAAACACACGAAGACAGGCACTACATACAATGAGCCGCCGCACGCTTCCGGTATATAGAGAACACGCGTCGGTCAAAGTGCCGCTCAGAGCCAACTATAGCGGCTCCGGCGTTCTTTTGCTCCGTGCGATGTCGCGGGTTCGACACCAGCTGCGGCCACCGAATACCGACAGAAGTAATACGCGGAAACGACTGCATAATGAAATTTCGGAGCAAGCCGTTAAAGTAGGCGCTTTTATTACACGTATATTATGTCATGAGTTGCAATGCGTTTTTCTTAGGCAGCGCTAAGTGCTTGTGAGTTCAACTGTCGGTTCCCCGAATGAGTGTTCAAAACACACGCAAGAGAGAGAGAAAGAGAATAACGAAAACAAACTGCAAGTGTTCCTAGTGTTCCCTTAAGTGACACTTCGGCGCTAGCCTGTGGGACTTAAAGCCTCCAGCTGTGTCGACGTCCCAAAACAGCTCCGCTGTAAATCAACCGAAGATAACGGTTCGTCTCCCGCTAGGTTGCCTCTTCTATTTCTGTCAACTCCACGATCTTACGTCCCAAACGCCGTTCTCCTGTAGCTCGTATTAAAGCGGAGCTATAACAATTTTTCACTCTCAAAGGGACCCTTTGCTATCTAGATTTCGGGAAAGGTCGCGGCTTCGAGTCCAGCCGTGGTTATGAAAATAGACGGGGAAATGTGTATTCTACTTGAATCCCAAACGCAATGCTTTACTTCGATTTACACTGCAGAGCTGCGGCCACTTTTGTGGTGCTCCAGCGCGTAATCGGTCCTTTAATTAATTTTAATGAATTATTACCTTAGGTAACTTTTTAATCTTCACTTGATCACTTCAAACACACACAACCACAAAATAGAACCAAACTACTATTTATAACTCCGAAATCAGTCTAAAGTTACATATAACTTTAGACTGATTTCGGAGTTACGCTTCTCAGAGCCCAACCTTCCCGCGATACACTTATGACCAACGCCACAAAAAGTGTAGTGCATTAAGCAAGTGGCAGGTATGAAAGCTGTTGCGTGTACTGGGCCACCAGGCATCTTGCAAGGGCTGTATTAATTGGACTCGCCTCTCTAGGTACTGAAACTGAAACCTCAGGTATATATATATATATATATATATATATATATATATATATATATATATATATATATATATCAGCGTCATAAAAAGAGCGTGCAGAAGTTGAAGGGGGTCAGAACCCTCCAGCCTCGACACAGCATTGTGGTAACTGCGCGCCAACATTACGTCCTTTGCTCTTAAACTGCAGCTGCTCAAATACAGATGCCAAGCGTACCAGACTTTACAAAAGACTTCAAGGTTCGGCATATTTCAAAATTGTCGAAGTACTATACCTCGAAGTACTATACAGTACTTCGAGGGTGACGAACTAAACATTCTAAAGCTAACAACGCGCAACTCGTGACCGTGGCAGTAAATATCGACCTTCGTTGAACTCGCCCCTCCGGAAGCGGAACATGCCGGCAGCCTTTCATTAAAGACACTATAGGCGGGCACGAAAAGAGGCCATCGTAACAGGTTCGTCAAGAGAAATATATGTGCAGAACACGTTATACAACCGAGCCCACAGTGTCAAGATCAACGTTTACTCGAGGTACTAAGACTAGAACCACCGTGTCGTAAAAACATATCGTGTTTTATTGCGGTATTTACAGGCAGTTCGAGCGAGAGTATACATATAGCATCGACTCAAACGCTATGAAAGTGCCAAGAAGGAAGCGTACGAGTGCGCCTACTCCAACAACGCATTTTTTTTCCCTTTAACCGTTGGCACAGTATAGAGGAAACGGAAAAGGAGCGACAAAAACAAGGAACCGTTCGGACTACGCTGTTATATCTTTCTTTTCCTTTTACTTTTTAACGTCTTTGTATTATGTCTGCAGTTTTCCTCGACGACTGTCTCCCGCTATTAAAAGAAACGGGGGATTTGGGATGAAGCGAAGGCTTTCGCGGTCTATAACCACAGGAGTGCGTCACAATATATGTGGAAAATGTTATCCATTAAGTTTATTAACGGAATACTATTGCATAATTTTTCCATAGCAAGTCTGAAGTTTGCAGTTATGAAAGAAATATGCAACATCGGCAAACGTGCGCTAATGTATACGTATATTTCTTCAGCGCTAGAACGCGTTGACTAGAATTACAACGCGTTTCATCCAAGATTCGAGTACACGTCCCTGGGAAGAAATATTATAGGTTGAGAATTATTATCGAATACGGGCGGTTTATATGATTTATTTGATTGATTGGTTGATTTGTCGGTTTTACGTCCGAAAACTAGCTATGATTGTGAGAGGCGCCGTAGTGGAGGTCTCCGGAAATTTCGACCACCTCGGGTTCTTTCACCTGCACTGACATCGCACAGTACACGGGCCTCAGTATTTCGCCTCCATCGTAATGCAGCCGCCGCGGCCGGGATTCGATCCCACTAGCCTCGGATCAGCAGCCGAGTACCATATCTACTAAACCACCGCGGCGGGGACTTCAGAACTGCAGTTACAAAGTGCCCTTTGAAAAGATTGTAGCTAGAGCTTATTAGCTAGTATTGAGTTATTAAGAATTCTAGTGGCCCGCACTAACTGTGATGTTCGCATTTACTAGGGCATCTTGGAGAACAAAGGCTATTCCAAGAATAGATTCTCCAATGAAACATAATCGTTTCCTGAAGCACATCGTATGAGAGAGACAGACAGAGAGAGAGAGAATTTATTTGTCCGAAGGCAAACAGTTCGGCCTGAAACCTCGTGAATTATACTACAGTAGGAAGCACATACCATTCAAGATCCTCGATAAATGCCAGAGGACCGTGTACTGCGCGCTATCAGTGCACGTTAAAATTGTTAAACTAAGTTGGCTGCATCCCCGAAAGCGCACGTGAACTATTTCATTATTAGGCGACTGATCCCACGAACAAGGGCACGTATTTATGCCCCTTTATGAACTTATGAACGAGAAGTTGGGGAACCGATCGGGGCAGGATTCTCGAAGCCAACTCACAAACGAAGCCAAGAAAAGCACAGGGGTAGGTTTTTTTTTTTCTTTTCCATGTATAGCTTTAGTTTAATTGTAGAAAGGATAGCCTGCAGAAAAATGAAAGCGGATAAGAAGAAAAAGAACTTTCCAACGGTGGGATTCAAACAGAAGGCCTTCGCAAAACGCGTGCGTTGCACTATAGCAACTGTACTATGCCGGAGGCTGTTCGCACGCCAAGATTTTGCGGTATTTATACGCGCGTGCGAAATCTAACTTGGCCAATGTTATAGCCAACACCACACAAGGATGGCGGTTGAAGATCCTTTATGCCCGAAGACGTCGCATGGTGCGCCATCTTTACGAGCGGTGAGCTGACCCTGAACCCGCGTATACTACCTGAAGGCATCGAACCCAAGTGTTGCGCCAGCACTTCCAGTCCGCACTTTAGCCAGACATCGTGTAACACACGGTCAAACAGGAACAACCACGAGCGACCATTTTCGCGTGCTGAGTCTACTCCAGCAGGAGTTATATATATTGGCCAACAAAGCGCACATATGTTACGGAATCTATTTATAAACGCCGCGGGGAGAGACTTATGGCTCCACATCCTTGTTTCTGAGCGCCTGCACGAAGTCCCAGACACACGCAAATGGTTCTGCACGCTCGTAAAAATATTGACTTTCCTGGCTGAACGCCAGCGACAACTGACCGAGGATTCGCTCAGTGGGCTGACCCTTTTGTATAAGAGCGCACGAAAATTCCATCGCACGGATAGTTTTCGCATTCCACGCGCGCCGAAAGCGTGAATACACCATCCAAGTCTGCAATAACAAAGTCCCTCCGATGCCCTCCTTTTCAATAACGGACACCCATGGCACTGAATTCAAAGTATGTACGCGATCTGTACGCTTTATTTTGTGTGTGTGTGCGTGCGTGCGTGGTGCGTGTGTGAGTGAGAGCGGGAGGGAGGAGAGAGAGAGAGAGAGAGATGAGCGCGCTCTATTTTCTTGGAAACACGTTCGCGCAAGGTGGGATATTGTAACCGAATTCGATTGAGGCTGCGAGGTTGGTAAGTATGAAGCGGTATACAATAGCGTGTGCGCGCTCGTAGAAACGATGTGTATCTGCAATATATACGATGTGCACATATAGTACAGGGCCTTTGGCTGCCTCTTCGCGGGTGCCGGTTTGTTGCTGTTTCCACGAGTATACAACTCGGGTCATTGGGTATGTCCGCACGTGATGACGCGACAAACACGCCGTAAACTCCCGCGGCGCAGGCGAGACAATCAGGCATGCCTTTCTTGTATTCGAAATCAGCAAAAATGCTGCATTGCGGACATTTTGAAATTAATCGCGTCACAATTGACGAGAGGGCACAGCAGTAATCTGTTCTCAAACACCTCGGCGACCCGACAACCCAGACGACTCGGCCACGCTTTTGTAGTAGACCAAGGGTCCCGAGTTCGAATCCTTAAGCGTATAAGAAGTTTTTTTTTTTTTTTTTTTTAGCACTTCTGCCTTTTACCCTTTGATCCTTTATGGTCTCTCTACGCTCCTGAGGTATCTTATTTGTACCGACTACTTCTCTTTAATAATCATACCCTGTCCTGATTAACCCACTCACTGCAACACCTCTGAATGTCTCCTCCCCCCGGGGAGCCTTTGGACAAAAGATGCATATGGGCGCCCACCATCACCGTGCTTCATCTACGTAACTCACTTGAGCACCAGAACATGATTTATTTTAATTCAGCTAGTCCCACATGTGCAAGACGACATGATAGATGCGAAACGGGCAGCCGTCACTTGTAGGGACCCGCCATGTTCTTCGCGCTAAACAACTTAGCGAGCGCTTTGCGTCTCCGGTAAATTCGGAAAATAGCGAGCGATCGCTAAACGCAAAGCTGGACTAGCGTGCGTACGCATGCGCAGTCTGACCCCGATAAATGTTACGTTTAGCGGGACGCAACTCAAAACTTAAGCTGCACTAAAACCATATATTATTTCAGCGCGAATAGACGAAGTAGGCACACGAAAGAAGTGACAGGCGCTGACCGTAAACGCATTATTGAAGGGCAATGGCATATAAGAGCAGCGCACATCGTCGAAAACACAAACGTTTGCGGCTGCCAGGCGAAAAGGAAAAAAAAAAAAAACGACTTAAGGAGTACCAATGTTTGTGAAAACGACCTTTCAAGGATACGTCAGAACGACTTATTAAGACTCCCGCCCTGACTGCTAAAACTGGTGCTCTAAATAGCAAGTTACCAGGAGTTAACGATGCCAGAACTTGTTTGATATCAATCTTCCGCTAAGATGCTAAGCTATTCGCAAAAATCGCCTATCGGGGTAAACGGACAAGGAATGAGCTACGCGCTACGAGCATAACACGCGATGAGTTCTGCTTCTCTCTAAAATTACAAGGCCGCAGCACTTCCGTGGTATATAGGAAACCACATTCAACATATTACGATGTAGGTTGAACGCCGACAGACGAACACTGAATTTATTATCACTGCGATTCCGTTTGTGCGAGCTAGGTCGCTATGCACACTTTTCCGTTTCTTACTTAACCCCCCCCCCCCCCCCCCATTCCCCCCAGCTATCGCCCTCCTTTCGGCCTCGCTATCTCTATCTCCCTCAGACAGCCACTTTGCCGCGGCAGAGAACAGAAGGATAAAGACACACTTAGGTCAAGCTGCACGTGATTACGCGACAAACACGCCGTAAACTCCCGCGGCGCAGGCGAGACAATCAGCATGCCTTTCTTGTATTCGAAATCAGCAAAAATGCTGCATTGCGGACATTTTGAAATTAATCGCGTCACAATTGACGAGAGGGCACAGCAGTAATCTGTTCTCAAACACCTCGGCGACCCGACAACCCAGACGACTCGGCCACGCTTTTGTAGTAGACCAAGGGGTCCCGAGTTCGAATCCTTAAGCGTATAAGAAGTTTTTTTTTTTTTAGCACTTCTGCCTTTTACCCTTTGATCCTTTATGGTCTCTCTGCGCTCCTGAGGTATCTTATTTGTACCGACTACTTCTCTTTAATATCATACCCTGTCCTGATTAACCCACTCACTGCAACACCTCTGAATGTCTCCTCCCCCCGGGGAGCCTTTGGACAAAAGATGCATATGGGCGCCCACCATCACCGTGCTTCATCTACGTAACTCACTTGAGCACCAGAACAGGAACTGGCCCCCCTGGTGCAACACCATGGCCACACCTCCCAAGTTACCGACCAACCAAACCCTGGACCTACGACGACGACATCAACAGAGCTTCCAGCCACGGATGCGACCACACGGTATTGGAACAAAAGACTCAAAGAGCCTCTGGACTCGGACAGGCCGTCATTGGAAATTAAACGTAGCGACTCTTAACACGCGAACCCTTTCAAGCGAAGCCAGATTAGCTGAACTACTAGAAGAATTAAGGGTATTAATTGGGATATCATTGGCCTTAGCGAGGTTAGGAAACCAGGAGAAGGGTACTTATCGCTTAATGAGGGACACGTTCTTTGCTACAGAGGACTACCAGAGAAGCGCGAATACGGCGTGGGGTTCCTTATACACAAAGACATAGCAGGCAACATCGAAGAATTCTATAGCATCAATGAAAGGGTAGCAGGGCTCGTGATAAAATTAAATAGGAGATACAAACTAAAGCTAGTACAAAGTTACGCACCAACGACCAACCACAGTGACGAGGCTGTAGAACAGTTCTACGAGGATGTAGAAACGGCAATGAACAAGGTACAGACCCAATATACGATTGTTATGGGGACTTCAACGCGAAAATAGGAAGAAACTAAAAGGAGAACATGCCGTCGGTAATTACGGAGAAGGAGATAGGAATAGCAGAGGGGACATGCTAGTAGAATTCGCCGAAAGAAACCACCTCCGTGTAACGAATACTTTCTTCAAGAAACGTAGGAACAGGAAATGGACGTGGAAAAGCCCCAACGGAGAAACGAAAAACGAAATAGATTTCATAATGTGCACTGATCTAGGTATAGTACAAGACACAGAAGTGGTTAATAAGATTAGAATTAGTGACCACAGACTAATAAGGGCGAAGATATCCCTCAATCTAAAGCGAACAAGGACAAAGTTAATCACACGGAAACAGGCCAACCTCGATAGCGTCAGGGCGAAAAGAGAAGAATTTAGCATTGCACTTAAGAACAAGTATAACGCTCTAGGACAGGAAGATAAAGAGGATATAGAGAAGATGAACGAAGACATTACTAATCTGATCAACGAAACAGCAATCGAAGTAGGGGGCAAAGCACCAAGACATGTTGTGAGTAAACTCTCGGAGTCTACTAAAATCTAATCAAGCAACGCCAACAATGAGAATAACTAACTCAAGAGACAAGATAGAATACGCCGAGCTATCTAAGCTCATCAGTAAAAGTAGAGTCAGGGACGTACGTAACCATAACGTGAAAGAAATAGAAGCAGCCGTCAGAAAAGGAGTCAGCATCAAAACAACCAAAAGGAAGCTTTGTGCGGGAAAGAACATAATGCATGCAGTGAAAGATAAGCAGGGCAACATCGTTACTAACTTTAGTGGCATAACCAAAGTGGCCGAGGATTTCTATTCCGAACTATACAGCTCAAATAGGAGTCTCCCCACCATGAGTGTATTAAATGCCGAGCAGGACTACGAAATCCCATGTGTCACTGCGGACGAAGTTAGGAAAGCAATACAGGGCATGTCCCGCGGAAAAGCGGCTGGAGATGACGGCATAACCACCGACTTGATCAAAGATGGCGGAGACTTCCTTATTGGAAAGCTCGCGACACTATACACTCAATGCCTCAAAACTTCAAATGTACCCGAAAGCTGGAAAAAACGCAAATATTCTATTATTACATAAGAAGGGAGATGTTAAAGACTTGAGGAACTACAGGCCGATTAGTCTACTCTCAGCACTTTACAAAATATTCACAAAGGTTATCTCAAACAGAATAAGGGCCACACTTGAATTAATCAACCGAGAGAGCAAGCAGGGTTCAGAAAAGGATACTCTACCATGGACCACCTGCATGCGGTCAATCAAGTAATCGAGAAATCCGCTGAATACAACAAACCCCTCTATATGGCTTTCATAGATTACGAAAAGGCTTTCGACTCGGTAGAGATACCAGCAGTTCTGGAGGCACTACGTCGTCAAGGAATATGTGATAGCTATATAAACACAATAGCCAACATCTATAAAGATTCTACAGCCACCCTGCTCCTCCATAAGAAAGCAGAAAAATCCCAATACAGAAAGGTGTCAGACAGGGAGATACAATTTCTCCCATGCTATTTACTGCATGTTTGGAAGAAATCTTCAAAAGGTTAGACTGGGAAGAGACAGGGCTCAGGATTAACGGCGAATATCTGAGTAACCTGCGATTTGCAGATGACATAGTACTCTTTAGCAATGACGGCGACGAATTGCAAAAGATGATTGAAGACTTAAGCCGAGAAAGCGCTAAGGTAGGATTAAGGTATGAACATGCAGAAAACAAAGATAATGGTAAGTGGCACGGCGAAAAACGTCTATTCAAGGTCGAAACCCATACATTAGAAGTCGTAGAAGAATATCTGTACCTAGGACAGCTACTTACTGGAGAACCCACCCATATAAGAGAAATCCACCGTAGAATAAACATGGGATGGCGCGCATACGGCAGACATTCACAACTCATGAACGGAAACCTACCACTATCACTCAAACGGAAACTATATAACTACTGCATCCTGCCAGTACTGACTTACGGATCAGAAACCTGGAGAATTACAAAGCTAGAGAGGAAGTTAAGAACCGCGCAGCGGGCGATGGAACGGAAAATGATAGGCGTTACACTAAGGGATAGGAAGACAGCCGAGTGGGTCAGAGAACAAACGGGGGTCGCCGACATAATGAACGATATTAAGAAGAAAAAATGGACATGGGCAGGCCACGTGATGAGAAGGCTAGATAACCGATGGACAGTTAGAACGACGGAATGGATACCAAGAGAGGGTAAGCGCAGCCGTGGGCGGCAGAGAGTAAGATGGGGGGACGAAATCAAGAAATTCACACACTCCTCAAGATATTGGCAACGCTCCCAGTGACTACAGCTGCTGCAGAACGCAGCTTCTCGACACTCAAAAGAATAAAAACATATCTGAGGAACCGGACAGCTGAAGAGCGGCTTAATGGCCTGGCTCTTATGTCCATTCACCGGATGCAAGTGAATGTCGACGAAGTTATCGCTGTGTTTATGGAGAAACCGAGACGCATGAAAATTGCAGCGTGAACCTCTTTTCGGCAAAGCTGCATGTGCGTTTTTTTTTCTTCTTTTGCATTGACTTTTATTATATCGTAAAACCATTCCCAATGCCATTCTTTACAAGTGCTTGCTAAAGCGAATGTCAGTGTTCTGCATATTTTTTTGTCATGAAGCATCCGTATTTGGTATTTTGTGGTTCAATAAAATTGTTTTCCCAAGTATTTCTGTTTTTGGTTTAAGAATTGCTGTCATAAATAAAGTGGCTCACGTTCTTCTCGCAGGCCTGTTGTTCAGACAGTATGAGAAGTTGGGTAGAGAAAGCGTCCGACAATTGTTTTTTTTTTATTTACTACACATCCGTAAGTGGGCGCCAGATTCCTTCGCATCCCCCCCCCCCCCCCTTTTTTTTTGTCACTCTTCTTTACGTCACTGACTCTGACCCTTCTCGGTCGAGATTACTTGGTGGGAAAGTATTTTTTCTGGTGCACGCGCACTAGCTTTATTGCAGTGTCAAAAAACATGCTTTCCATCTCTGATTAACTCGCCTTTTATGCTGCATTCCACTGTTTTCATTCTCTTCTAATAATTAAGCGCCTTCTGTATTCCCGGGCAACATTTTTTTTTTTTTTCATTTTGCCATGGAACGAATTTTTTGCGAACATTTAGGCCTTGGGCCCCCCCCCCCCCCCCGAAAAAAAAAATCCTGGCTACGTGCCTGACTCCCATACGACGCGACGCTACCTCACGCCGTCAACACAAAGCTATACAAAACCAGACAGAATTATTTTCTTAACTTAGAGTTCGAATCTACGAAAAACTCAGCGTAGATTAAATTAAGCGCGTAAGTAAATGCCCACTTGGGGGCAGACGACGATTCCGGCCGCCCCGCCACGGTGGTCTAGTGGATATGGTACTCGACTGCTGATCCGATGGTCGCGGGATCGAATCCTGGCTGCGGCGGCTGCATTTCGATGGAGGCGAAATGTTGAGGCCCGTGTGCTGTGCGATGTGAGTGCACGTTAAAGAACCCCAGGTGGCCGAAATTTCCGGAGCCCTCCACTACGGCGTCTCTCATAATCACAGCTGGTTTTGGGACGTTAAACCCCACAAAACAACAACAACGATTTCGGCTAGATCAAAGGATTCCGCTCAAGCCGCCATCTTATTTGGACAGCAAGGTAGCTTGCACCGCTTTTGTCTTCGATGCTGTCTTCGCGAAGCTGTCTATTTTGCCGGCTTCGAGAACATAGGAATGAGACTCAACATGACCGCTGTCAGATTACAGGTGTCTTTCACCTTAACACATTACCACCAGCTGTGAAAGACGTGAAGACGTCCTTCTCAGCCGGTGGTAGGGTGATATGCTACAATAACAGATGTGGTCAAGTCGCAGCAGTCGGTGGCAATGTAAAGTAGCGTTTTCAAAATGAGAATTTTTTTTATATGATATTAGGAGATGTTGGCGCACAAATAAGGCGCCGGCTACTCCTTGGCTCCTGGGTGGTCCGTTCAACATGCATGGTTGCGAAAAACACATTCACAAAGTATACGTATTTAAGTTCAAACACATGGCAGTACTTTCTAGCATTTTCTCATTTCCTATTTCTTTATTAGAAAATAAGAATTAATTTTCCTCGAGAAAGCAACGCGCCTCCGGATGGCAGTAACTGTGCCAACATTTTGCGGCTATGAAGGCAAAACAAAAGGTTGCAATGTCATGAAGACATGCTGAACAGCAATGGCCTGCTGAACAAAGGCTCCTAGCGGCAGTAGTCTTCTCCCCTAAAACGAATTCCATTTTTCAGGTAATCTACGCGACTGGAAAGTGCCTACTAGCTCTGCAAATGATCCGAAGCATCGAAAATATTTCGCATAGACAGCTTAGAGTGCAGTGTGCAGATGTGCACTGCGGTAAAGCTGTCACACAGAAAATGTGAAGATCTCCGTGAAAGGAAAACTTCAAATATGTTGGGCTTTTGGCATAAGCCCAACATATTTGGCATTTGGCATGGTGTAAATTGCCTCTCAATGTGGACGAAAATGCAGTTTCCGAAATTTGTGATTTTTCGTGTAAATAGTGAGTTTTAGTAAATCGGAAAGCAGCAACGTAAAGATTTAGCGTTAAGGTTAACGTTACGGTAAAGCTGGGTGCACTTAGCGGCACAAACTAGACTTTTAGTCAGTGTTGTACACGTTCCTCCAAAAGAGGAACGGAAATTCGTTCCTCGTTCCTTCACAATTTTGCAACGAGTTCCCGTTACAAGTTCCTTTAATAAAAGAGGAACGCGTTCCAGTTACATTTCAAAAATTGGAACGTGTCGTTACATTAACGTTACATTTGATTTCTACGATTGAAAATTAATCCTGAGGCAAATAATGTGAACATTTTAAATCTCGCATCGACCTATATATATATATTTCACGAATTTGAACGTCAGCGGCAGCGTAATATCTGTAGACAGGGAATGTGTAAAGAAACTCTCCTAGCCAAATATTTTCAAGGAGCACCGAACATATTACGGACAACTCCACTGCAACTTTGGCGCTAGTCTGTTACAAGTGCGACACATACGGCACTTTCCACTTCAGTCTTCACATTCGTAGCCAGGATACTGCGCCTCTAACGTGGAAATAGGTAGTTACTCACATGTACCAATGCATGTAACAGCGATGCATCTGACACTAAAAGCTAGTAATAGACCTTTTGACTTAGGATAGTATATAAAGGTTTGTGCCTGACCTATGCCATTGCGCGCAAATACTGGAACAAGATTCCCCGATACCGTCAGCATTCCCGATACGAAACAATTTTGCTCGTAACTGGTAGCTTTTGTAGCCTTTTATTAAAACTAATTGGCAGTTCCGGATGTATTGTTTTTACTTAGTTTTCCTCACTTTAAGGTATTTGTAGTGTACTTTACTTCTGTTGTTAATTATGGCTTCGCTGAACGTATGTCGGTGTGAGGAATTTTAATATGGCTGTTTTGTGCGTTTACCGCCGAATAACGCAGGACTGTTTCGTTCGTTTCTTCGTGGCATTAGGAATAAGCTTTAATTGCCTGTTCAATTCGTAGGCACGCTGACATTAATGCAAGGACGAAATGCTGTTGTGATGCAGGAAATAAACAAGAAAATAAATGGCCTCACATGCATAATTTGACAGGACGCCAACAACAATGACCCACACCACGCAAGCATGGTTGACGGGAAATTGTTATACAGCAAATGGGGCTATCCAGTAAAGTGGACGGTGTGCGGTGCGTTAAAATGTTTGGTTATTCCTGTATAGCTAGCCGTTTGGTCGCGTAGCGATAAAACCATAGTTTTTATTAGAAACAAACTGGGCATCAAGGAACATAATTGACCATATCCGGGTTAGAACAATGTTAACTTGGCTCCGCATTACAAACACGCACGTACGCACGCATGCACGTAAGCATGTTCAGCACACGTTCGCCTGAGCACGTCTATGAGAAGCCTTTCGTTTATGCTTTTTGCAGAGGACATATGACTGCTGAAGCTAAATTCATGCGCGGCCCCTTCAGTTCAACTAAAATGCCTTGAAGAGATTGACGCAGAGTGTCTTACAAATGTGGACAACCATGGCCACAACCGGGTTCTCAAAACCAATGCGAGGAGAGGCGATGGCAAATCACACCTTGATAGTGTTTTATTTCGGAGGGAGCCCTGGCGGCAGAACCATGTGAGGGACGAAAGGAACTTCGCTGTTGCATGCAGTTCCTCCCGCGTTGCCGTACACCCATACAGGGCTGGCTGACAGCCGGAAACTACTTGTCCAGTGGCCATAGTAAGCGGCAACCGCCAAGGAGTATCGGGATACCCTGACGTCGTGCAGCCGCAGTGAAGAAGAGGAAGCGTCACCCATGTCGAATCATCAAAAACCACAATAGAATGGTGTTTAGCGCGTGATTTTTATGAGAGAGCGATACTGGCGGCAGGAAAACGAGGACTCCAGGGATGGCTTGTTGCAGCCCTGCCTATCCGCCCTGCATACGTGCTGCGTATACGTGCGATCATCGTGGAGTGAGTGGAACGTGCATAGAAGGAACGCCGTTCCCTTTGCCGTTCCTTCCTAAATGTAACGCGTTACCGTTACAGTTCCACCAACCCTAAAAGGAACGATGGCGTTCCTTCGTTCCTCCCAAAAGGAACGCGTTCCAGGAACGTCGTTCCTTGGAACGACGTTCCGTACAACACTGCTTTTAGTATAGCGGAAGAGAGCGACACGCTAAAGCTAACGCAAAGGCATGTACGGCGACAACTACACCTTAAAACAACTCTTATTAAATGCCTAAGTGCGCCACAAAATCACTGAGCCAGTATCGTGTAAGTGTGTTTGTTAGTGCTGTGTCGGCAGACCCGAAAAACATCGCTTCGTTTCAAAATGCCGCCATCGAGTCTCCTTTCTGACCCGTACTGCCTGTCATTTCGAAGTTGCGATGACATAGGAGCGCTTAATTTACACTTTGGAAACCAGAGAAGCTACGCAGGCAGTCCATGTCGTCGAGGCTATGCTGTATACGAGAAATTTCGCCGACATTTCCGCTTTGAGAAGGCGGATTTTCCACCTGTCATCAGTGCCCCGGAGCTCCAGCAACATTTCTCCAGTGCCCAGGGGGTGCGCATCCGTGCATGTGCCTGCGAAGGCTGGCTTATCCAAGTCGCCTTTGTGACTGAAGGAATACTTCGCCAAACAATACTGTCATTTCAAGCATTATACATACAGTAATGCACCACACTACTCGTCTCAGCTTGAAACAGCCGATGTACAAAAAGAAAAAAAGCCCCGGTGGCAGTTCCGCCATCTCGACGAGACTACCGTAAACGTGAGCAAAGTGACATGGCCTCTGAGATTACGAGCGGCGGCACGCGCAGTCTCGAAGGCCGTGAAAGCGAGTGCACTCACATTTTATGCCTTGTGTGCTGCTTACTGAGAGCATCTTGAAAACGGCGACACATTGTCACCAATACACGGCTGGCGAAGCTTAATTAGCCAAACCTAAGGCAAATAAGAACATGAGCGGGTAATGAACGAGCTTAACAATGCAGGCCGATGTCCCGACAGATCTGAAGCGAGTGGTCTCACTTCGACTGACGCCGCCATCTTGCCAGCCGTACGGGTCCCTTTGCGAGCGTTAGCGTTGAACGATATCTCCCGAAAATAGCGTAGGCACGTAAGGGTATCGTATACGTTAGCGTTCTGCGCATGCGCGGTGTGTTCCACGGTAACGTTAACCTTACGCTAAATATTTGCGTTTGCTGCTTTCCGATATACTAAAACTCACTAATATTACGGACTAAAACGGTCCCAAAATATTTTTCGTACAAAATACAGCTTTGATGAAGTATACAGCAATGAAAACACCTCTAACACATGGAGTCATCTTACTGAAGAAAATATGCAAACACAGCTGATTTTGGTAAAGTTTCTGGAGACCTGTGAGGCATAAAAATAAAGTAATTTTACTGAGCCTAGAACATGTTAAACTAACTAACGTATTAACCAAATTTAGTATTTTCCCAATGAATGGTGCTGTCAAAACAAATTGTATTTGAAGACCACTCAGACAACGTTCTGCAAAATTCGAAAGCTTCCCATGTGGCCAAAAATTTTTTTCTGTCTGAAATATTTAAGAAATTGACGATTTCCGATGTAATAAACAAGCACGATTTGTTTCTTATACATTTTAGACAGTCGCCAAAATCGCTGGGTCTTTTGACATGGAATGACCCTACACCGATACAAAAAAGGATGTATATGGCAGACAATAGATTTCGCCGGCGTCTGACAGCGCTCAGTCCCGTAACAATGGATATTCTGAGGGCAGCCAGCCATCCTGCTGTTCATTTTGCCCAGAGTTGTATAGAAATAGCGATCACAATAAGCAGGCGTCCCTGACAAGATTTCCGAGTGCCCATCGACGTCACACACTGCAGCGCACACACAGACAGCCAGCAGCAATACCCTCGCAATAAGAGCATTTCTAAAACTACTATTCTGGTCGCACTGCCCGACTGGAACAATTATTCTGCACCATTCTTAAACAGGCACATCTTCTCACTCCTCCGTCGACCCGAAACAGCTAACTTGTCACTGGCCACGTCAGCGGACACTTACGAAGCAAAGAAACGTACACCAGGCAGCGTAGAAATTTATTCGACTGATTGTTGTGTCACATCTAGAAGGCTTGCACTAGGATGCAGGGAAGGTGAGAAATGTCGTTGACGATGTGGCCAGAAGGCCACTGCACGCATTATGCCATAAGATGGACCTCTCTGAGCCGCGCAGGAGCATATTGCACTCTACGAAAATGTTGCTCTGAGGTTTTTTACATAGGTCTTGGGAAAGGGCGCCGTTCTTGGCAGACCATTCGATGGTCCGCTTCATGCATTGCGGGGGGAAATAATGGCCGCGAAATGGCGAGAATAAATCGGCACGAAAACTCTCTCCGTCCTTGGAAGTCGGTTGGCCCCGTTACGTTAAACGAGGTTATATATACACGACGACCTCCAGCGCTCACGGACGACCGCTGCGCGGTCATTGGTGCCTCCCGGTAGGCGCGGGAAACACGGCGCCGGCGGGGAGAGCGAACGCGGATAATCTCAGCTTACATAACACCCTGGCAAGCGCGGAACCGCGAAAGATCGAGGAGCAAGATTGGTTAACCAACGACTGCGCGCTGCCCCGAGACGTTTGTCCCGCAAGCGTCAGGGTCGTTGAGCGCGCGTGTAGCATCAAGGGAGGACTCGCATGGCCAAGTGCGCGCAGCTTTGTGGCAGCTTATAGATGGCACTCGATAGCTTTCGCTGTTATCTTCGGCACCGTCATATCGGAGACATTCATTGCCGGGCCATTCCTCTTAATTCAACTTTATTGCTTGAAGATAAGGATTCACTGCCCTTCGACTCTGAAGAAGAATAACCAGCGAAGCTGCGGTGCTTGATAGGTCCACCGCTGAACAATTTTCTATCGACGCGACTCGCAAACGGACACACTCTTGGTTGGAACTTAGCCGTATACAGCTTAAATGAATGCATTATGCCTTTGGTTAACTTAGGACACCGTTGAATCGCTCTTCCGACGTCCAGCTTCGGGCAGGCCGTCGGAAACATATCTAAGCGTATACTTCGATTCCTGCCCAGACATCACGGATTATGCCACGCAACATACCACCTTGGACCCTGTCACCACTATAAATCGTGCCATATACACCCCTGGGATAAGCGCAAAGAAGAAAATGCCTCAAGCAGCGATTCATCAGATAGCCTTGGAATATATTCAAAGACAGTATGCAGCCGCAACCCCCATATTCACAGATGGCTCTACAGCACATTTCTCATCATGCGGAATTACTGTTCCCGCTACAGGGCAACGATTCTCGTTTCGTCTTCAGCGAGCAACATCATCTAATGAGTTATACGGCATTAAGGAGGCCCTGGTGTATTTACTTCGACAGGAGCCGCCAAAGACGTGGGTAGTATTCACAGCCTCCAAAGCAGCCCTGCAAAGTATGCGGAAAAGGCTCAAGATGCGCAATAACCAGCCCGCAGCACTCCACATCGCCTACCTTCACAAGGCTAAAACTGCTGGGCATTGCATCACGTTTCAGTGGATACCGGTTCACGCCGGTATTTCAGGAAACAAAAAAGCGGATGAAGCTGCCCAAAGAGGACTTCAATACCGAAATATTACGAGAATATTTTTTACCAAAGCCGACGCTTCAAGCATGGCAAAAAAAAATCTAATCAAGAAAAAGATTGCCTGTCGAATCTTCCGATTAAGCAAGAGAACTTCTTACGTTATATTGGCCCAGAAGTAAGATTGGCAATTCCTCGGACAAGTCCTCGTCACGTAGAGACGCTGTATCATCGCCTTCGACTTAATGTGGCATACACGAAGAATTACCTACACCGCACAGGGTGTACCACTAATCTGCACTGTGATAACCGTGGCAGCTTAGAGTCAGTAGAGGACGTAATACTTTAATGCCCCGCGTAGCGCAACGAGAGACAGCTTTTTGAGCAACAAATCGCCATGATTTGCCAAGAACTGTTAACGTTGCGCGTATATTAGGTCCAACGTCCAGCCCTTCAAAACAGCGTCGTGCTTTAGATATATTGTTTAATTACCTGTTAGAAATTGGCCTAATCAGAAAACTTTAGCTTCAAAATTTCGTATAGAACAGTTATGCCATCTCACCTGTACACTTAGGCGTTTCACATTTACTTTTATTCTCCTTTTCCCTTGCCTCTCCTCTCAAATCTTTACACCCCCTTCCCCATCCCTATACAGAGTAGCATGTCAGCGGTACTCATACACATGCCGGCAAAAATCTGTTCTTCCAAATAAAGAGTGTCTCTCTCACTTTGCTCAATACTTCATTCGCTTAATTCACATTTGATTAACGTCAAGTTAGCTTCAGTACACTTATTGCGCCTTTGATCCACTTCAATTCTCACTTGGCTCACTTTTCTTTTTTCTTGGGGGGGGGGGGGGGGGCATATCAGCCACTGCACCACACCCTGCACTGGCCCCGGGCTCGGCCCGCAGGTGTAAAATTGCTTGCTTGACTGATGTCGGGAGTTTTACGCCCCGAAACCACGGCATGATTATAGACAGACGCTGTAGTGGAGGGCTCCGGAAATTTCGGCCACCCAGAGTTCTTCACTGCGCACTGACATCGCGCAGCAGCCGCCGTGGCCGCGATGTGCGCAGTTGTTGCACGCGTCGTTTCGTCCGCGGACACGATCTACCAGAGCCTACAGCCGTATAGAGCTTCGATGTAAAATGAGCTCATCATTGGAGGTTTTCGACTTTTAAGAAGTCAGTTGATAGCTCATCGAGACAACATTTGAAGTAATAACAGAGAGATATATAGTGACAATCCACGCAGTTGTCATTGCCCTGTGCGCTGCCATAGACATTCGCATGCTGAACGCGCAACCGTTTCTGAATGTAGACACACAATGGTGCAGTCAACAATGCGGTTCGGGAGCACTTGAAACTCGCTTGCTGTTTTCTTGACAAAAACAATCGCTCACGCCGCAGGCGTTTCTGCTTTTTGCGCGCGCGCCACCCTCGATCGTTCTGCCTGCGTGGAGGGGGATTTCTCGCGCCGCTTAAGTGATCCTCGGGAAGTTGAAAACAGGCATTGAACCGAAAAAACGAAGGCTTAAATGTGGCTCAAGAACAGCTGCGCATATTGAAGCGCGGAAAGTACGCGCCACGGTTGCAACGCCACGTGTGATAAGGAACAGGTTCACTCAATCGCAATAGAGAAAAACAGCTTATATAAGGCTTCCGTTTCTTCACGGCTCCTAGCCAGGAAACGCACAGGTTATAAAATTAGCCGCCGGTAAACACTCTTACGCCCTCGACCCGCGGTGTTATTATGCTTCAAAGCGAGCGCAGGCGATATCGTGACTGTTTATGAAGAGATGTGGTATTTTGAGGTGTCGCTTTTATTGCGCGAAACACGGGATCCGCCTCCTGAAAATACACGACGATAACCAAGCCGATATCCACGATTACTTTAGGCTTGATCGATATAGTTCCGTATGTCTGTCAGTTGCTTTGATTTTCCAAGCTGGCGGCAAAAAAAAAAAAAAAAGTACGTTTCCGTCGTGAAATTCTAGGTCGGACGTGGTCACAGCTATTGTTCCGTCGCGCTTTGGTTTCTTATATGGACCATGACTGAAGATTTCTTACGGAAGTCTCTCAAATGAGCAGCCCTACGTACCACGGTTTGTTAAACAGCATTCGATGACACCGATTACGGTGCACGACCGGATTTCTAGAGGTAATGGAGCTTAAGCTAAATACAGGTATCGGCTAGTTGCCCAACGCTCCCATAGTCCACCGCTTAAAAAACCAAATATGTAAACGAAAATTTGAGGCTCAGACGAGTGTTTCGCTTGCTGAACGGAATTCGCCCTGAACGCCACATAAGCGCGTCGCCTTTCCGGTCAATCTAGAACGATACCAAGGTGATTGCGTTCGCATCGACCAAACAGGGGGCTACTATCTGTTGACGTCACATGCTGGAAAGTCAACATTACAGGATGAGACACGCGTATGTTTTACACCATTTCACTGAATACGAACAGCGTGGGGACAGCAGATACCTGGACATCTCAGGAAGTTCATCAGCAGTCAAAGCATGAACTTCGGTTTGATATTTAACCGTTCCACCCAAATTATTCTACGTCTTGTTACCTTATTCATACCCACTCATTTGGGATGAGCTTTTCTCGTATTTGCTCATCATTAGCAATTAAGTGTCTCGAAGTACTCCGCGTATTTTATTCATATATTAAGCTGCTTGTTTTCATAACTTCGACCACGTCTTCTACACAGTGTACTAAATATATTATCGCTTTAAATACACTGCTCATTTATTTAAATGCAGTGGTGTTCATTGCTCGACATTCTGTGTGTCCTTAGTTGCTCATTTCTTCACGCCATTTTCGTTCACTATAGTTCGACAACAAAATGCTGTGCAAGGGCAGGCTGCAAATGTTGATCGATTAATTAAGTAATTAGTTAGTTAATTAATTACGCATTTTGATGACGCAAGGGACAACTATGGACAAATAGCGCCGAGATCATCATGACGCGTTTACAGGGATACATGCACAGTAGACGTACAATGGCTACCAAATTTCCTATCCTTCTCATACATCATCGAATAATAACCTCCCGTTACCATAATAACGTTATCACTACGGAAATGTACGAAATAGTAGACTTCAGCCAATCGCAATGTCGGAAGTATTCAGTGAGACAGAGGGGATAAAAAGTATTTATATGATCCTCATTTGTAAGTTCATGTGACAACTCTAATTAAGCCAGTAATAGAGCCTTCGGTGGCGACCTCTACTCTCGCCACCGAAGCACACCAGCCGAAATCAAGACGCCACGCGGCCAGGAAATCATAGACAAACCGGGAACTGCAGTAAGTTTTGTCATTCCACATCGGTTCCCAATAATAATAATAATAATAATAATAATAATAATAATAATAATAATAATAATAATAATAATAATAATAATAATAATAACAACAAACGTAACTTCGCATGCGCAAGCGTCAGCTATGGTTATGATGCACGCACCGTAGTAGAAGACTCCGAAGTAATTTTGACCATCTGGCGTACTCTAACGTGCGCCAAAATCTAAATACACGGGTGTTTCTTGCGTTTCGCCCCCACCTTAATCTGGCCGTTATGGCCGGGATTGTATCCCGCGATCCCGAGCTTCGGTTCCCAAGTAAGCGTGTAATGGTAAAACGAACAATGCCATAACAGCTACATGCGCATCACTTATTGCTGTCTTCACCATCATGCTCCACCCCTATTCCATTTCCGTTCTCTTCTGTGCAGAGTAGCAGGCCGAAAGGTCGACCTATCTGCTTTCTAATCAACGATTTCGCGCTCTGTGACAGGTGCGGTGTCAGCCGCGAAAGAAGCATTTGTTTTGCGACGTCATTTAGACATGACACCGAACGAAAATGAAGTCCACATCAAGCCAAGCGTCACGACGTCAACGTGACTACAGTGGCAGCGTAAAATGCTGCAGCAATTCAGATGCAGGATCACTTAAATGTGATTGAATTAAAAGGGGCAGTGAAAAGAACATGGAGCTGCCCGGTTGTAATTTTCACTGCTTCGGAAAGCATGCGACATGCTGATTCCGAAATTTCAACGCACTCAGGGGCTGTCAGAACTGTCAGAAAGAGGCGACATCGTCACCGAATGTCGCATAGGAAAGCCTGCATCAGCGGCACCAGACTCTGGTTCTGCATCAGCGGCACCACTGCCACAGCCCAATTGTCCACCTCCGATATTGCCCCGCCATGTTGGTCTAGTGGCTATGGTACTCGGCTGCAGATCCGAAGGTCGCGGGATGGAATCCCGGCCGCGGCGACTGCGATGGAGGCGAAATGTTCAGGCCCGTGTGCTGTGCGATATCAGTGCACGTTAAAGAAGCCCAGGTGGTCGAAATTTCTGGAGCCCTCCACTACGGCGTCTCTCATAATCAGAACTGGTTTTGGGACGTTAAACCCCACAAATCAATCACCTCCGCTATCACCCAGACCAGTGACACACCAGCACGAACCAGAATACCACGATAAGCACCGTTGCTGCCCACTGTCGCACATTGCCGAAATCGCAGCCATCAGCAAGATCCAAGCACTCATTTGTAACTTTAACCTCCGAACCTCCCGCCGACAAGCTGTCTCAAGTAGACAAAAAAGTCGTAGTAATGTTTCGATCGATAGTGGGTGCCATGCGCACGCTCTGTAGACTGACTATATAATCGGTTCCTGCAAGACTACTGTCGTGTTACTTTCAGTAAACTCCTTAAAAATTGACGCCTTTAATGATAAGAATAACCGCACAAAGCGAACTGAAATACGAGAGAAAATACGGGAGACTTAAAGCTCTTCGCAGACGAGACTTTGACGCTTTTCACCGCATGATTACCGCACTGTTCCCTCTGAATTTCAAGCGAGCGGACAGAGATGAAACGATGCTATAAGCGCCCCATTCTTATAGGGGTGGTGACGGTGGACTGTGATGGTGACCCTTGCGCCCCAAGCCCATCCTGCGGCGAGTGGGAGAACCAAGTCGCCCAGGCCTTCCGAGCACTCCCATTATATGAAGGGGGCAGTACAATTGACGTTGAAAAACGTTCACATAATTACGGGGCTTTTGATTGTACTGTGTTCTACAGGGCTATGCAAAATTCGAAGGTTTTATTACTAGGTATGGTGGAAATTAGTAGTGCGGCGACCTCATTGCCGTAATATTTAAAAAAAAATAGAGATTTTTGGCGACATTTGGCTCATCATGTGGCGACACTGACTCGAAACTCAGTGGCAACCCTGGTTGAGGCGAACGTGCGCTGGGAAATTGAGACAGCGTTTTCTCTCTCTCTCTCTCTTTTTTTTTATCGCCGTAAATCGACCCAGACGATGCAACGAAACAATGCATATTATAGATCGGAGGCACACAATGTACAGAATTTTCAAGAAACGTTTCACGACCGCTTTAACTCCTTAATCGCTTTTTCGTGGGCGCGTCCGCACATTTTATCACTGGTACAATGTAGCTTGTTAAAGTTCGACGGAAGCCCGTCTGGTGGCGGTAAATCATGGTGAAGGCCAAGCACTTTAATATACACACACAAAAAGGCGCCTTCGGCTCCTCCACCGGAACCTTGTCCAGCACCATGTGTGCGAGCAGTTCGCTTTGTATAGGCTTGAAGATATGACGCCTTTACCACGTGTAAAATTTACGCTAGTCTTTATTGAAGATATTAAAGTAGCAGACCAGAGCAAACTGTACCTCAGGCCGACCTTCTCTGCCTATCTGTAAATAAATTTCTCCTTCTCTCTTAGCCAGTCAGTCGAAGAGTACTCATTGCAAATCAAATCGTGGCTCAGCACGTAATTTAGATATATAAGTAAGTGTTGGTGGAATCACCTAGCGGGAAAAATAGAACGACTGACACGACTAAGTTCATTAGTAGCACGACGGCACGGCGAGTGGATATCAAGTATTCTGGTACAGTTATTGTACAGCCACAGAGTGGCAACGTACCAAGTGACTGGCTCTTGCCTGAAGTTGAGCCTGTTCTCGAGCAAGGAAGTAAGCTGTATCCAAGAAGTTAGCGTATCTGATTACCCGTACCGTACCTAAAATTCTACAGAACGCACCTTTCAAATGATTTAATCGAGTGCATAGAAAACAATAACCTTATTTTTTTAACGCAAACAACAACACGCGGGTTCTACCTTCACTTGTCACTGGTTGCCTATAGTGGTTTGGAACGTTGCACAACCTTTATTGTGGCCACAAATGTCACAAAAAAAAAAATGACTGTATGAATATCACCACTGGTTTGTAAACATTAGACTGAGTAATGCCCACACTGACAACTTAGAACTTCCCGAAAATCCGTACAGATTCATCAATAACGTACAAATTACCGAGTGTCTGGGAGTTTATCTCAGCGTAAAAGGCGGCAATAGCAAATGAACGCTCATCCGCACTGCGAAATCAGTAAGAGGAATACGTACTTCGTTTTGTTGTTGTTGTTTATTAACCACACTGTAAATAACGTGCATCATCGTGTAAGGCCTAACAGTGCGCTTATTTTCCCCCGACGACTGGTGGCTATTCTGTAGTGTGCAAAGCGCCTTTGACAAAATAGATTACAGAACGAATTCTTGCAGGTAACATATGGCTGGTGCTTCGTATCTGGTGTAAAAAGATTTAGATCATGCTGACTGAATAAAATTATCAGTTAAATGTTAAAAGTTGGATATGGAGTCAGCGTTACGGAACTGCCGCATTCCAAAATATACTTTGATACCCTGGCCATGGATGACAAAGATAAATCGGAATGTTCATACAGCATTCCGGTGCGATCCGCAACGCCCAGTGACAGGTTGGCTTTGCCAAAAGAGAACTGTTAGCTACTGCGCCAAGCATCAAGCATCAAGACAATCATGCGCCTAGTATAGCCAACACCAGTGTAATTAGAATCCTCACTCGTCCTATCCCGAACTTGTCTGTATACAGAGATTCGTAGCAAATTTTATTCATGGTCACAGCATTCCATAACATACGTAAGCCCCTAGGGGATTAAGTGTTTTCAACGATAAATAATTGCTAGAAACAGCTTACGTAACTTGGGAAAAGCCTGCGACGTGAGCGGACGCTGAGGAAGAGGCGCTCCGTAGTAGATTGATATTTCGCGCTCACGTCAGGCGATATTTCATCACCGTCGTAATTACTACTGCGCCTGTGACTTAGCGTCCAACACTCGCTGCGCAAACCGTGCGCTAGCGCGCATGGAGCGATGGCTCAAACCTGCGTCACCATAAACGGTCTAACGAGCGCTCATGGGGTGTAAAATTGCGTCGTCGGGACATGTTGCGGAAGTACACGCAATTTACCTCTATTCAAAAGAGGCGATTAAGTCGGTTGCCGAGAACACAGTACACCGGGCATATCTCTAGTCATGCAAGTTTGCCTATGCATTCTCGCATAGCGTGCCAAAAGCATTTTGGATCAGCACGAGGCAGCGATAGACATTTTAACGCGATAGCGTTAGAGAGCTCGTTCCGCAGAAATACCGCCGTCGGTGTCGGTGCCTCCCCGCGTCTCGTGCGTGAGCGAAAAATCGTCCGTCTCGTGCGTGAGCGAAAAATCATCCGCCTCGTGCGTGAGCGAAAAATCATCCGTGAGCTAAAAATAACAGCTCCAGAAGTGCAGAACTATGTCCATCTAGCGGAAGACATATCAAGCAATGTCTCGACTACCATGGCCTTCGAGACGGTGCGCGCGCCCGCCATCTACGAGGTCATGCGACTACAGCAGAGCCTATAGTCGGGTACAATTTTAGAAGACAGGAGAGGCCCCGCCCAGATGACCGAAGCGCAGCAGCCAATTGCCCCCTCCGCGACTAAGGAAATAGTCCGGCTCAAAAAATTGTGACTGCTTCTAAAACGCCTATTTATGGGTATAAATATGATTTGTGTATCATGACGAGTGCTCTGGTAAAACTGTCATGATGAAAATGGCACAGCACATGCCGGATCGCGAGAGAAAAATAACTCCGTGCCATCTGCAACGGTGTGCGTCGTCTGCTACGGAGCAAGATCGGCGGCCCCGGGCGTGTACGACGAGAAACGCAGGGGCACTGTACACAAACACACCCGCCGCTCACAGTTGTTGGCAAACTCTCCTCGTTGTAACTTCACTTAGGACGCTGTTTGTTTCCAGCGGTATGTCGCCGCGGGATCCTGTTTCCAGACGAAACGCAGCGCAGCGTCTCCGATGTTCTCTGCAATCTCCCTTCGCCGACTCACAGCTCAGAAAAAAACGCACGCGGCACAAATTGCACATCGTAAGCTCACAATAATATTTCCATGAAGTTGGTATAAAAGTGCTGTTAAGTAGAACTAAAACCTCTACCATTACTATAGATACGTCGCGCGCGCGCGCGTGCGTGTGTGTGTGTGTGTGTGTGTGTGTATCTGTGTCTGTGCGTGTGTGTGTGTGTAACAACACACATTAATAAGTATGCACTGAGTGGATGAAGGGCATACTAGGAGCCAGATTTCGCTATCGCGTTCAACTCTTAAAGGCGAAGCTTAAGGGTTCCCCAATTTTTGTGAATGTCGGTCGCATGATCGAAAAGCGGGCGTACGTTAAGGATACCAAACATGCAAAAAGTACGTCCACGCGAACAGGAATGACAAAAAAAAAAAAAATTTGGGGGGGGGGGGGGGGGGGACGTGCATAGTGTGCCTCAGGCGGCAGAAATGGCTCCGCGGACACAGGCGAACGGCCACACTTTCCTGCCGCGAAGCGAATGGGGCTAGGAGCTATTTTTTGAGGCGAGCCGCCCGCCGCCGTACGGGGAGACCAACAAGGAGCGGCTGATACATTGAAGCGGGTAGATTCCGCGAACAACTGCCACTTTCTCTCAGCCCCAAACTTTCTGCTGATATTATATATTCGCTGTGTTGTTCAAAGTGACACAGCGGAAACGGGGATATCGCGAAAGGGTGGCAGTTGCCAGCGGCCTCAGTGATCGGTGCCGATCGGCACGCCGCACAAAAAAGCCTCGAGAGATACTCTTATCGCTACGCAGCTACCATATCCGCCAGTCGTCGCGGCACTTTTCTGCTGCCGGTGTTTTTCCGCTGGTGTGGCCGGGCCGTGGAGCCTCGTGAGGTCAAATTCACGCGTCAGCGACTAAGCAGCGAAACAGTTGCGGAGAAAATGAGATTTCAAGGTTTGGTTCAGGGAGCGGCTAATGATGTCCAATGGTTCATGTTTTTTTTTTTTTTTTCGTACTTACGCGTAGCCTTCTTTTTTACGCGTAGCCCCTGCCACGGTGGTCTGTGGTACTCAGCTGCTGACCCGAGTGTCGCGGGATCGAATCCCGGCCGCGGCGGCTGCATTTAGATGGAGGCGAAATGTAGAGGCCCGTGTGCTGTGCGATGTCGGTGCATGCACGTTGAAAAACCCCCAGGTGGTCGAAATTTCCGGCGCCCTCCACTACGGCGTGTCTCAATCATATCGTGGTTTTGGGACGTAAAGCCCAGCAAATCAATCGATCAGTTTCTTTTTTCATTGAAGTGCGGAGCACTTAGGGGCCCGGACCAGAATGTCTCATGTCGTTGTCAAGCTCAGAAAAATGTAGTTGACAAAAGGGCAAAAACATGCTAAGGATCCAGATTAAGAATGGTTAAACGACACAAGATTGTATAATGAAATAAGACATATATTAAAGGTAATTAATGGCAAAATGAGATCAAATTAGGCGAAAATAATTTGAAACCTCGAACGATAAACACAAGAGAAACACACAGGAAACACAAGAGAACCAGTGCGCTGTAGCAAGACAAGCTTGCATACATCGATGAATTCCTATAAAACATATTGTTACGAGAAAGACACAGAGGACGGCTATTTACAATGTATTTACAGGGAGGCTTTTATCAGCAACCAAAATGGTGGACAGTCCGCCCATCAGCCAGTCCCGTCTTCGTCTTCTCCTCCATAGATGGTATGTGCCATACCCAAATACTATGGTCGCTTCGTAGTAACCATCATTAATGGTTAAAAATAAACAGGATGGGTCCAGATTAGGAAGTGTTAACACAAAGCAGATTAATACACCAAAATAAAAGACACGTGAAGGGTAATTATTCGCGTAGTGAGATCAAATAATGAGAAAATTATTCGAAAACGCCGGCGATTAAAGCACCAGAAACACAAAAGAAAGATGAACCAGTGCTTCGCACTTCGTACAGCTCTCGCTGCAGTAGGTTTTCTATTTCTTCGTTTTTTTTTTTTTTTGCACAAATTGCCCATGCAGCACTCAAGTAGCATTACGTCAGGAACAGGGTCGCATCCTTTTTGCATTCGAAATATATTTGCTGGTAATCTCTGCATGGATCATCCTTTGTCCCTTCCCCCTACAGCCCAGTGCAGAGCAAGCAGGCCGAAACCACTGCCCCCTATGCAAGAAAACCTCTCTCTTTGCATAGCAGACGGTCGCGTGGTGATGTATCATCATGTCTCTATATAGTTCATTTACCCCTTGCATGCAACTATAGCCCACAAAAGCGAAATCTGCCATCGTCAGTACTGTCAGAAAACCGGATATTTACCAAGAAGAACGCAAGAAATAAATACTTCAGGGGCAAGTTCAGCCTGATGAGAGCACGCGCAACTTTCATTTAAAAAAGAAAGGGGGGGACAGGAGAGAGAGGTGGAGGAGGGAGAGACAGCGGAGGCGTAAGTAAAATCAAACCGGTGTTTCGAGATAACAAAGCAGAAAATTTGGCAGGTTGGTAAGGTGTTTCACCTCGGAAAAACAACAACAACAACAAAAAAAAAAGAGCGCGAGACATGCGAAGACCGAACAGAGAATATATCCTATTTTCCAGCTCTTCAGTCCTCGCCTCCGCTTTGAGCTTTCTTTTTTTTATTTCTTTTTTCAGTCGCAAAGTAATTTGATATTGACAGAAACCACGCGTCATAACTGAACTTACGTCAGAATAGAGTCAGTGTTTCCATGTGTGCAATATGTTAATCACGTGGTGGGAGCAACGGCCCACACAAAGGTCAGCCTTGCCAAAATATGAGACGAGTTTCACGTGAATTTCTGACTGATAACCGTTATTATGATGAGTCTTCCGAAGTGACTGTTCTTTGATATCGAGCTACTTTTGCCATTACAGTCATTTGACTTTCTAATAAGTCAGGGTGGAACACGGAATATACTCTTGTTCGAGAACACCGTGCATGGTCATCCGTTAAGCTCTCGTCGGAGCGCGCTGCTGCTTGTCCGCTTTCATTGCAAATACGCATGCGATCCTGTAGCGAATAGTGCTAACAATAAGCGAATATAAAAAAAAATCAAGCTATTATGCGAGAATCGTTGAAATGCCAAAACAGGAGATGTCCGGACACCAGGACACGCCCAGTGCGCATGCGCCTATATGCCCTCGCTCGCCGCACTTCCACAGGTGCGCTCAGTGACACGGCGCCGGTCGACGGCTCCCGTAACACGAAAAAGAAAAAAAAAAAAATACGGTGAGCCGCACATATATGTACTACATCGCCTCTGACGTCTTTTGACTTACTTCATGATCTTTCGAAACTGAAGCGTCTGGGCGAATGCGACAACGCCTAATATTTAGCGTTCTGCGCGACCCTGGCAATCACAAGCGCTCACACTACAAGTACATCACCTTCGAGCGAAACAATGAAGACAAGAATGTTCGCGAGGAAAATATACGCCTATAAATTACGAATAAAGATCACTACATTAATTCCAGTGTTTTGGTTTAGCTCGACGGACAACTCAAAAGGACTTGCAAACAGCACGCCGCGTAGGTGCTTCCTTAACACAGAAGGATCGCTTACCGGTTGGTTAAGCTTAACGTTTACCAATCCCGGCACGGACACAAACGCATGCTCGCCTCGGCAGCCTGTTCAGTAATAGCTTTGGGTCGTTCCCACGCGAAAAGTATTGCTGACACCCACACACACCCGACACAACACAAACAAAAACAAAACCGCTCTGTTAATTTTTTTGTGCCTTGTAATGCACCGCAGCTATAAGGTAGGCTTTATAATATCGAGGGTCAAAGCTAAAAACAAAGAAGCAAGCAAATAAAATAAGAACTTGACGCCCGAAAGTAGTGAACTTTTGCAAAAGCCTCGCTCAACGCGTCCTGTTTGTTGGCGGCTCAAATTTAACGCGCACTGCACTTTATCATTATTGTTTCAGGAAGAGGCGCAGAAAACGACTCTGCGGTAGCAGGCGCGTAGTAAAGAGAATAGTGGATCGCAGCACCAGCAAGTAAGTATTATCACGGTGCACCCTTCACGATTGAGGAGTTGACCACCGCTATCGCCGAAACGAACATGTAGGCGCACATCTCCGGGGCATGATGAAATAAGCTATGAAGCCATCGCAAAGCTGCCTTACACTTCCCGCATACGACTACTAGAATATTATAATTCTTCGTGGACATCTGGAGAAGTTCCAACGGAATGGAAGCTGGCGAAAATTGTGCCAATTTTGAAACCCGGTAAGCAGCCAACAAGCTATGCATCTTACCGACCCATCGCCCTACTGAGCTGTGTAGGCAAGCTCATGGAACGCATGATATATAAAAGAATGACATGGTTTCTCGAAAGCCGCAATGCGTTTCCTGAGGAAATGAACGGATTCCGTCGAAACAGGTCCGCCATCGACAATGTCATCGTCCTCGTCTCTTCCCTTGAAGAGCACCTTCGTGCTGGGCACATCCCAACAGCTGTCTTCCTTGACATCAAGGCAGCTTTTGATTCTGTTTTTCACCATGCCATTCTCACAGCTATGGCCAGTCTTGGCTTTGGAGGTAGGCTATACAAGTGGATTGACAACTATTTAAAAGAGCGGAAAATATTTATGGCTACTCCGCATGGCCCTACGCTATCTTATACTGTGGAGAAGGGTGTACCCCAAGGTGCTGTGCTTAGCCCGCTCTTATTCAACCTTACCTTGATACATGTAACAAGGAACCTGCCGCGAGGAGTACACATCACCATTTACGCCGATGACATATGCATCTGGAGCGCGTAAAGTTCGCGCTATATCACCCAACAACGGCTTCAAAAGGCATTACTAAACCTGTCGAAATATTTGGCTCTCCGGGGTCTTCATCTTTCGCCAGAAAAGAGTACTGCCATGGCTTTTACGAGAAAGAAAATGACCAAATATCCGCTCCTTCTCGGCGGACGGCCACTGGCATATGTGCGCTCTCAACAATTCCTTGGAGTTGTGGTAGACCGAAATCTCTCTTGGTCACCTCAGGTGAAGAAACTAAGAGCAAGAATAGCTGCAGCATCTCAAGTATTCAAGTTCATGGTGGGAACAAGATGGGGCTGCAACTGCCGCTCAATGGTTCTGCTTGAAAAAGCCTACGTTGAAGGCACATTGCGCTATTGCCTGCTACTCCACAAATTATCACCAGCGAATAAGAAGTCTCTGGAAGCTGCGCGAAACAACTGCCTGAGAATCTGTTTGGGCCTCCCGCAAGGGTCATCAGCCCCTGGAACAGTAGCGGAAGCGGGCTGTCTCTCGTTAGAGGTCCTTGCCACGCAAGAAACCATGCGGACACATCTTCGACATGCCCTGCAAGGGAAAAAACACCTTTTGTATCGCGCCCACATAACCTACAGTAAGTCTGGCTTTGGTGAAGCTGTGCAAATGCTGAAACTCCCTTTATCAACCAGCCACAGCGCCTACTGCCTATCACCTTTCCTCCCTGGACACTTTCGCCACTAAATATTATCCGGTTTGTACCTGGCATAAACGAAGCAAAGAGGCGTCTGCCACAGGTCGCGCTGTTACAAGCTACTCTCCTCTACTTAGCCGAGCAATATCCCCATCACACGCATATTTACACTGATGCTTCAACAACTCGAGAGGCTTCTTCCTGTGGCCTTTATGTGCCTTCAACAGGAGAAATGCGTTCCTATCGGCTGCAGCGGAAAACATCTTCCATGACAGCGGAACTTCACGGCATTAAGGAAGCTATCCAGTATATCGTGCGCCAAAAGCCCGGCCGATGGGCAATTTTTACCGACTCCAAAGGAGCGCTGCAAACATTGTACAACCACCTGAAGAAAACTAATCATCAACCCGTTTCTGCCGACATTGCCTATTCACATCACCTGGCTTTTACCGCTGGACACTGCATTACATTTCAGTGGATACCAGCTCACTGCGGCATTCTGCCCAACGAAAAAGCCGACGAAGCAGCACGTAACGGTCTGCGATATCAAAACTATAAGCGAATCTATTTCACCAAATCTGATGCTTCCCAAATGGCTAAACGATTCGCCTACGAAGAAAGGAACCGGCTATGGAAGTTACCGACACATCATCACCCTTTCTTATACTCAGTCGACCCAGATCTCAAATCAAAACTACACTCCAACATCCCTCGGCATCTGGAAACATTGTATCATCGACTACGGCTGAACATTGCATATTCCAACGACTTACGGTACCGCTTCCATCAGGAGACAAGCCCACACTGCAGCAACTGTGGCTCTACTGAAACCATAGAGCATATTTTGTTTGAGTGCCGAGCGTACAATGATGAGCGTGCGCTCTATGAACATTGCATGCAGTCACTTACACAGCTCCCTTTATCACCTCAGTGTGTTTTAGGCCCTCTAGCTTGCCCCACACAACAGAGACGTACGATGGACTTTTTATTTACATATTTAAATAGTATAGGTCAACTCGATAGACTTTAAATTTATCTCCGTCGTCACCATCACTCACCCATCATGCAACACATCCTATCACATCACTGCGGGTTGGTGCAAACGTGAAATATCATTGGACGCAATTAGGCATCACAGTCAGAGACACAAAGCCCAATTTTTCTTTCTCTTTTCTTTTTCACTATATCTTGTACTTCTTTCTACTCGTCTTTCTCTCCCCAAACTCCCTCCCCACGCAGAGTAGCATGTCAGCGATATTTCAACGCCGGCTAAATTCTCTGCTGTTCAATAAAGAGCTCTCTCTCTCTCTCTCTCTCTCTCTCACGGTGCACCTTGCTTTGTCCGCATCGCAGAAAAAAGAAAGAAATAAAGAAGAAGAAGAGGAAGAGTGAGCGCTTCGCCGCAGCGCGGCAGAGTGCCAATGAATGAACACTACACCCAAAAGTAATGGCCGGACTTCACCACGAGGAGGTATCAAAGGTCAATGTCAACGGCGCACCACGAGGCAGCATGCTTTTTACCGCTAACGCGTCGTGATTGCTCTATGCAAGATCCGCACCATGACGCGGGTGTTCGGGTTGCGCCGAACCGTCCACGTGTGCCGGTTACGCATCTTAATTAGTGTGGCGTTCATGCGCTGTACGCCGCGGCAGTTTCTACTTACGTTTTTTTTTTCTTGTTTTCTTTTTCCTCTGCCACGCGGATAAGCGAGTGAGACCTACTCGGTGAAAGCCGGAGAGGCTTTCAAGGCTGTAGCCATCTAGATCTGCCGTGGCGTACAATTACGAGTCAGTGCAGCGTAGCAGGCTTATAACACTAACGTCACCTGTGTACTTACTAAACAATATCTGACTCTGAAGACTTGTGAGGATGTCGTCCGCCGCGGTGGTCTAGTAGCGATGGTGCTTGGCTGCTGACTCAAGGTACGCGGGTTCGATCCCGACCGGGGCCGTTGCATTTTCAATGAAGGCGAAATCGCTATAGAGGCCGTTATCAGTGCACGTTAGAAAGAGCCTCAGGTGTTCGAAATTTCCGGAGCCCTCCAATGGCGTGCCTCATAATCACGCATATCATAGTTTTGGCACGTTAAACCCCAGCACTTATTACTGTACCGATATTTTAACATCGCGGTATCGTTTTCTTTTAGTTTTCAGCATCAACACCACACAAAGGGAATATGATGGCACCAAAAGCAAACGACTGTGAGAGACTGAAGCACACCTATAGACCTATTCCACCGGCCTAGATCACGAAGATGCAGTGGCGCTGTCGTCAGGAGTTTTGGTTTCGCATAAAATAGGCATCCGCCGGCGCGCCTACCGTAGCAGCCGCTGTGCTTTCGCTGGTGCAGGTGCCGCTTACCGCCGTGCAATGAAGAAAAAAGTGTGCACAGACGAGCTGCGCCGTGGGTTGGCTGCCCAGCAACAAAAAAAGAAATGTGCGATAGGTTTTTATCGGTTTCCTGCTTATGTCTGTCTTATGAAATGGGACGAACCTGTAATGCCGGCGCATCGGTTATGCGCCAAACATTTTGTCACGGCTAAGCTTACGGGTAATTATTTAGCGGTGAGTGCAGGTTGTTTCATTTGAGAGAAATATCCTTGTCATAAGTTTGTCAAGTGTAATGCTCGACACCAAGTTTCTTGCATAAACAAAGTGTGGACACAGAGCGATGATGCTTACCGCAAAGCGCACGCTACATTAGCGTAGCACGCTGTCATATGTACATAATAAATTAATTAATCGCGGTCGCGCAGTACTATTGAAGTGAGGAAGTTCTAGATGCGTCATAGAAATTTTTATCTACTCGAGTGAAATAAATATAGAAGAGGGTAATTCCCATAGCTGACGCCGTGTGCGAAAGGCCCATTACAGCGATGCTTTTGCAAATCGCTTGCGTCTGCGATATAGCATACATAAAAGAAGTGCCTTGGGCAATGCTGTGGCGCTTGTGATGTGCTTTGAATTTTTTTAGATTGTCAGACTGCTCTAACGAGCTACACGCTTGAAATTTGTCATGTCGTTTCAGGACTTTGTCTTCATGATTGCAACTGAGCGTATGGGCAGAGCCGCGAGCCGCGGTTCAGCGCGCCTTGCTGGCGGTTATTCGAAAGCCTTGTCCTTGGCACGCAATTGCTTTGTGTGTGTGTGTGTGTGTGTGTGTGTGTGTGTGTGTGTGTGTGTGTGTGTGTGTGTGTGTGTGTGTGTGTGTGTGTGTGTGTGTGTGTGTGTGTGTGTGTGTGTGTGTGTGTGTGTGTGTGTGTGTGTGTGTGTGTGTGTTATCATAGCCGTAATTACATAGATGATAGCGTCACCAATACCACTCTTTTCGCTCTGTAGGAAGTACTCAATGAATGTAGGAAAGAATACATCTGCGCCCAGCTATGACAGGATGTGAGAAACTGATTGAAAGGACAAGCATCTCGCCACTACGGATGTGAATGATCGCGAGCTATCATGTCGGCGTCGTTAGGAGTGTGCTTTAATTTGGTAACTAGCGCAACGGTGAACCACCTGAACGAGCGAGACGTACCTGTTTATATACGACTTGAAAATGCCTCTGCTGAAAATACTATTTCGAGCTAATAAAGCCTCTGATCCCTACGCAAAATCCTTGCGCACAAACAAATGTGTCGGATTAGTTACTCAAGCGTACTGCAACTTCTCACGCGGCTGCCCCTTGCAAAACAAACACGCCGTCGGCGCTGCGATGCCTCGTACAGCCTTCGCACACTGCGCCGGCAGCGGTGGCGGAACCATGCAGGGCCGCTGCGCGCGGTGGGCGGGGCCTCCTCGTCGCGACGTCGATACAAGCCCTGGTTATATCGCCGGTGCCTACCACTGTTTACCAACATGGAATAGGTCTATACACTAGCAAATATCCGTTAAGCACGCTATCCGTTCCAACCTGAGGGAAGTAAATCCGGCCTCGAAAACCGGTTACTCGGTTATCCGGCTTTACTTTCAAGAAACGTATATCTGGAATGCTGATTTGTGGGGTTTTACGTCCCCCCCTCCAAAAAAAAAAAATACCGTAGACGCTAAGATTATGAGAGAGGCCGTAGTGGAGGGCTCCGGATATTTCGACCACATGGGGATATACTGACATCGGACAGTATGCAGCCGCCCGGATATCTGGAATATCCCGTTTAAATAACTTCAGAAATCACCACTGCTGCCTGCGCTAAACAACGAAAGCTGCGGACTTTTGTCAAACTGCCTGTACAAAAAAACAGCTTTTGGTGGTGTTGCTTTTACCCGCAGCTTGCTGTCATTAATGTATCGATGATATTATTATTATTATTATTATTATTATTATTATTATTATTATTATTATTATTATTATTATTATTATTATTATTATTATTATTAAGTAACCGTTGACCCGGTTATTCGAATTTGTAGCTTGAACGTTTGGTGTCGCCGTAGTTTATTTCACGGAGGACGCCATGATATAGCCAGGTCAGCATCAATATGCTGTATTCTTGCAGTGTTACGATAATTTAGGGCGCGAATAGCACATATGGCAGATTACCACTGCATAGTTCCCCGAAACGTTTATGAAGCTGGAATTCGTGACAGCGTTCCTTGAGTGTTGAAGTCATATTGTACCATGCAGGACAAGTCTGGCACACAGCGTGAAGCTAAGAGTATGAGATTATGTGAAGTATAGAAATTTAGAAAGGGAAATTTGTAAACATGAAACTTAAGGACATTAACCAGAGCACGTATCATGTCTGGACGAGCGCTTGTAAAGATTACTGTAAATTAAGAATCCAAAATAGAGAGAAGGGAGACAAGGCGATAGTTTCGGCGTCGGTACTGAAAAGTGATATGCAGTTATTTGAACATCCGAATACTGAGATAACTGAAGAAGTTATCACTCCGGTTATCCGAATAACCGGTGAATCGAATAATCGCATAACCGTTATTGCATTAAATCCTAGCGTTCTTGCCTTCAGTGTGAAGCGATTGGCTGGTTGAAAAAAGGCGGGCGAGTAGGCGCAATTTCGTCAGTGCACTTACGAAATTCTACGTCACGCCAAACTGCAGTGTCGCCGGAAGCGATCGCCTCAAGATACTGATCCAGGGTGAAAGTGATGCGACGGGTCTTGTTACGTTGAACTCATGCTCAATAATGTTGCAAAAGTAAATAAATAAATAAATAAATAAATAAATAAATATCACTATCATCCACTGACGGAAGCCTTGTCACGGTAAGGAAGTCAAATGGTGATCGAGACCGAAGATATAGGTCTCAAGTCGATGACCAACTCTTGCTTTTCGGGACGTACGCACCGTTGAAAACTGGCAGAACAGGCCATTTTCGCTACAATCCAGGCCATGCGCGGGCGCCTTGCCCTGGATCGGTTTTATGTGCCTGCAGCCACGTCAGTTTCGTTTGATGGAATTTAATGGCGCGAGAAAATGTACGCATTTGGCCCACTATTGAGTGATGAATGTGTAACATCCCAAAGCAACGAAACACCTATATAGGAGACACGCCATATAATGGAAAGCGCTCCGCATGTATTTCGACAATCCGGGTTTCTCTAACGTGCATGTATATAGCACGGTACACGAGTGCTGCTGCGCTTATCGGAATGCCCTGCAGGGAATCGAACACACGCACACGACCTCGTATAGAATGACACGGCCACGAGCCACCACCGTACGCACGGTGCGCCATGCTATAACGCCGATGAAGGTGTCCGAACAAAAACGGTAACGGACCGCACACCGAGGAGATTCAGCGTCAAAACGCCTACATAGCTCCAAACGTCATACGACCACTGGTAAAAAAAAAACAAAAAAAAACAGTTGTTATACGCGCAAAAACCACATTAAGAGGTACTTTGCAGTGGGGTACTCTGTACAAGTTAATTATGACATCTAAGTATGCGGGTGTTGTTACATTTCGCTCCCATCGTCACAGGTCACTACGTTTAGCGGTTTGTGTAAACTGCGGCTCATCATTTGAAGCGCACAGCGCTCATGCCATACAGCACGCGAAGCAAACTCGCGAGGTGCACTGCATCCGTACGTCGCGGTCGTCATAAGTCAGCGTCCTACGTCAAATCCCTCGCTTAGGTCTTTAACGACACATAATACCGCCGAAGCTTCGCAAACTGGAATGAGAAGCATGTACCGCGATTTCTGTAGTTTATGTATACGCAGGTCGCGAGAACTCATCCGCATTCCGCATGCATATACTGCGCTTGCCTTCTTTATAGTGTTCATTTTTGGTAAATATTCCTTTTTGTCACAGTGATTGGAGATGCAAGCAAAACGGTGTTCATTAATTCGTTTCCCCAACGCGAAAAAAAAAAAGAATAAGAACGAAAAAAAAAAAACACTGATAATCACAAAGGCTCGGGTAAACTGACGATGTAGTAAGAGTCGCCGTTCCCAAAAAGCAAGGGATGCCACTGGTCTCAACCCTTGAGGTCCTTTTTCTTTTTTTTTTTTAATCTCCCGTATGCAACATCTATCGAGAGACTTTCGCGAAATGCGTACTAACGACAGCGCATAAACAAACTCCTTAGCATTTCCAAGCTGGCGTATAGCGACCCGCTGTTTCGATTGACGAAATGGAACCATGCGGCGAGGAAATAAACGGCACCAAAGTGATGGCTGCGTCATGCTTGCTATATTTGAGGCTCAAATAAGGTCATTTGTAGTACATGCATGCGATAAGCATATTGAATAAAAGACAGATGAACCATTTTCCACAACATTGCCGTATAAACCTCAAATTACGAGAGCGGTGGCGTTGAGTGTTCGCCAATTACAAGCACGACGAGCGCACGCAGTGCTATTGCAGGAACAAACGGCCGAAACCAGCAAAACGCCCAGGAAATGTGCAGTCACCCTAACTGTCTATACCTTCGTTTTTTACGTTTCCATGGGCAGAGGCAGATGAGCTTGCGGCGCGAGAAGCAGCGGACTGCACCATCATAGTGCTTCTCTCACCCTCTCCCTCTCCCTTTTCTTTTTCTGGTGTAAGATTTTTGATACGGTTTTCACAGAGAGCATAATTATGGCCCTTGAGATTGACTGCTGTAATCGCCAGACAGCGCACGAAAACGCGACATACAAAATAGGTTAGCTCAATAAATTCGGAAAATAATTTTCTTAAACTACACAAGGTATACGTATTTGAACTGACAAATTGCAGTCGGTGGGTTGTCATGCAATATCCGCTTTGAATTAAATATGACTGAGAGACAGAGAGAGACGTAAGAGAATATCAGGGAAGTTAACCATGGCTGAGATCGGTTAGCTACCCTATATACGACAGTGCCCCACCCGTGTCCGCCACACAAAACTGAGAATTGTGATTCACGCATAGCGCAAATGTTATCAAGGCCTTGGATTACTCGAGATAAGTTTCGCGCCAAAATGAGAGACTTGACGTATCGAATGCAGGTGGCAAGATGAGTGACAGCTGCCGGAATACAATCGCATCGGTTACCGCATCAGCTGCCGACGGGGTGTGAAGACAAAGGGGAGGACTGGCGAGACGTCACAGCTTAAAACAAAATGACGACAAATCAGGCAAGCTCTTCATGGTGTAATGGACACCAAAAAGAAAGGAGGTCAGACAACGGCGATGAACAGAAATGTGACAGGTATAGAAAAGGGTTCCGACATTTCGCTGACATTTCATGGCGTTGAAGAAATGGACACGCGACCGAACAGGCAGACACCAAAATAAATACATCCTTACCGGACTGTCTTCAGCTTCCAAATTATTCTCCGCAATCGCCCCTACACGTGCAAGTAGTGAATAAAATGTCACTTGAGCTGGTTACATTTTTAGAGTGCTGAAGGCATTAGGCAATTTTTTATTCATTTTTATTTTTTGTACAAAAATATGAAAACTTTTGGCGGCACTGAATAATGCCCGGAACTGCAATTATTGCCGGTGCACACGCTAAAGCAAGAGAAAATACAGAACGCTCCGAAAGCTTTCTTAGTGAAATTACAGCATTTATTGACGTAGCTGAAAATAAATTCTATAACATGTATTCGCAAACTTGTGCTAGAACATGGTGCAACTCGTTAGTACATACGACTTTTACTTTTTTTTTTTTTTTTGCGTTCGTTGTTGTAGCGAGGTGAATGATTCGCTGTATTTTCTGGCATAAATAGTACAACACGGCTGAAATCTGAGTGTTGAGTGCTTTGAGGAAAATATTAATCCAGACACTGCAAACCCTGGCGACGTTAGTGAATGCGATGTGAAAAATGAAACAACATAGAAAGGAACATCCCCGTCCATTTCTCTTTTCCTCTCAAGGAAGCTTTGACAAGTTAAACGACTCGGCTCCCGTCTTCGTTATCTCGTATTTATTATGTTTGGCACTGTAAGATGATTCGCTGGGAGTTATATAGCACGAAGAAGCAATACGTGTACTGTATATTAATCCAGGCACTGCAAACCCTGGCGACGTTAGTGAATGCGATGTGAAAAATGAAACAACACAGAAAGGAACATCCCCGTCCATTTCTCTTTTCCTCTCCAGGAAGCTCTGACAAGTTAAACGACTCGGCTCCCGTGTTCGTTATCCCGTATTTATTCTGTTTGGCAATGTAAGATGATTCGCTGGGAGTTTTATAGCACGAAGAAACAATACGTGTACGCTTTACTGATGGAAAGACGACTACACTGCTTTCTGCGCTGTATACATGCATTGTGCTTTGACAATATCAATGTGAACACAGAAGGAGAGAGAGCCGGAATTCACTTGTTTTACGAAACACGAATGGTTTCATTGCCGACTGAAAAAGTCGCATTGAAACAAAGCTGAATAAAAACGACCTGCTCTGCGTGAACATGCGATTTCGCATACTATATTCAATTTCATCGTTATTTTATTTGGAAAACATATCGTACAGGATTTAGCGGCTGTGTGTATTACGGCGTTGTGAACAGGACGGCGCATATAAATGCACAGATTGGCCAACTTTATTCTGCCGAATTGAAGCGCCGCATACATCCGCTGGTTCTTTGGAAGTTAGGAGAATGAGAAGTTGCTTCATAGCGGCGTGCATGCTAGAGAAGGCGCGCACGCCTTCGCCGAATTTCTTTAATAAATCGATGCGCGATGTCCTCAAATCGAGGTTGCTATACAAATGTTTAAACCTTATCACCGTTACGAAAATGCGTGAAAAACACAAGAGCATAGGGGCCGAAAAAAAAAAAAAAAACTTCATGCCTTCAATTTTCTGGAGCTTGTCAAATTCGGTGACAACACGATACTTTTGCTTTGTACAATTACAACAAACGGAGAATTCGGACATATATCTGTCCGAATTTCAACGCGTACTTCAACGAGATTTCAACAATTCAGTCATGATGATTTGAATAGTTACATAGCAAATGACTGAACAGTTAAAAACCGGAGAGACTTTTCCGTTCCCGCCTGCTCAGTGCGATAATGCTGTAGCAGGATGTTAATTCGAAATTCCGCTTTGCGCGGTCTCACGTTATGTCGAGCACATACAGGTCTTCCTCTTTATCGTGACGCGCACGGTTTAGTTCGGGCTGTGATAGACAAATCTTTCCGGCACGGTACCGGATCGGCAGCACGCCGTTCGCATTCAGATCTTTTTTGGCACGAGTTCGTTTCGAGCATGCATGCTTCTGCACGCAGGGAGGAAACTGCGCTGGACAGGAAGCGCGCCTAAAGGTGCATAAAAGCGCTGTCTCGTGCGCCGCCTTGTAGAGGAGGTGCGCATAACTCAGCTCCTCGACCAGACGATTGGCAACTTTGTCGCTTTTATGATTTATTTATTTATTTATTTATTTATTTATTTATTTATTTATTTATTTACAAATACTGCTGTCTCGGTTTCGAGACATGGCAGGAGTATATAGGTACACATATTTCAGCGCCAAACAAAAGCACAGACGCTAAGATTGTATATAGAGATTAATATGCGATATGCCTATATAACTGCTGAACAAAGTAATTCGTCAGGTGTGGGTACAGGTGTTGGTGCAAACAAAGAAGAAGAACAAACGCTAAGATTATACAAAACAGATTGTGTACTTCGTCGTTTTAAGTAACAACCTTCCCCATGGAGCATTACATTCAGCCGGCGCCATGAAGTGAGGAAACGACGAAGGAAACTTGTGAAGTCATGTATACATTCCTATGCCGGCGGTGAGCGCACTCGCCTGCCAGTTCCGCCACTCACGCGTTTGTTGCCTTGTAACCCCGGAACGTCAAGGCGCGTGCACGCACGCACGCACGCACGCACGCACGCACACACACACACACACACACACACACACACACACACACACACTATTGTATGCACTAGAATATGGGGAGAAGCTCTTCATAGCCGTCTATGATGCTCAAAAGACAGCGCCGCAGAGGGCGAAATATGTCGCTATCAAATATATGACACCAGCTAAACAATTTGGGTGAACGATAGACGCAAATTACCGAAAAACAGAGAGAGAGAGAGAAGATAATACACTCTAAAGCCCGTTTGAAGCATCTTTCTGTCGCGCAAGAATAATCGTAATCCACCCCGCGTGCTATCCTCGCGCTTTCACCGTGCGGCCGGTGCCTACTAGTCACGAACAGCGTGCACGCAGTCAGCGTGACATAACATTCTTGATGGAGAAGTAGCAAGCTTCCAGTTTTTCGAGAAAGTAAACGCAAGCAAACCACATGACAGTTAGTGCTGTGCGGCTGAAAAACGCTCGACACAATACGGCCTCGTTTCTTGGAGTGACGACAGTGACGACAGAAGAAACAAAACAGAAGCACACGCTGGCCTCTGAGCCCTCTCTTTGGCGTTGTCTATTTTTTTTTTTTTGTGCTGACTTAGCTCCAGCGTGATTGAAGACCAACTATCCCTAATTGCTTCCAGTAAAGCGAGCCCGTGTTGCTTTTCATATACCGATCACGGCAGGCTAGGCTGTTGTCATTTGTGTCCTTTTTCATTATGGTGCATTTTGTAAGTTGTGAGATAAATTAATAGCGGCGCCTTGCGGAATAAATCACTGTAGTTGAATCGTACAGCTGCTGCGGTGAAATTTCGGTGCGAATGCTGAGTTCATGTTCATGTAGGAAAACCGCAGATTCTACACAACGCATTTTTAATTGCAATGGCAGTCGTGCACCTCAATCTAGTGCTATTAGGCTATTCCTGTATACTCGCCTCTAGCTCTCATGGTATAGCGCCGCTATCTCGACGCTGCGGCTTAATAGAGAGTTTTAGTGCAGCTTAAGTTGCGCCCCGCTAAACGCTAAAATTTAGCGGGGTCAGACTGCGCATGCGTCCGCACGCTATTCCAGCTTTGCGTTTAGCGATCGCTCGCTATTTTCCGAATTTAGCGGAGACGCAAAACGCTCGCTAAGTTTGTTTAGCGCGAAGAACATGGCGGCTCCCTACAACCAGCCTACAACTGACGGCTGCCCGTTTCGCATCTATCGTGTCGTCTTGCTGCGTTGTGGGACTAGCTGATTCACAATAAATCGTGGGCCGGTTTTCGCTTCGACAAGACAACAATCTTTTCGCTGTGGATTCTAGTTTGACCGCATTACACATGAACAACGAAAGCGAAACTCTGCCTCGTCACACTACAGCAACACTTGTGCAATTATTATTGCACGATGTTCTTTTTCATAAATCTTTTTGCGCTTGCGTTGCTTTTTAAGTTACTAACAACGGCCGACGGTTTTGACGCTTTCACTGTTCGCGTTTAGATGGCGCAGCGAAGGTTTGCGTGCCTTGCGTTTTGAGGCGCGTCGTCGTCTCGCGCTATACTAAAGAGCTATGGAACGCTATCGAATAGCACTCCGCAAAAATTTAGCGAGCGTGACTCGCAAGCGCTAACGCAAAAATTTTCCGCAATACTAAATCTACCTATTGAATGCGTATATCCTGAAAATGGCGCCATATGTATACTGTCGCCAATACACGGCTGGCAAAGATTAATTAACTAAATCTCAAACAAATGCGAACATAAGTGAGGAATGTATGAGCTTAACAGTGCAGGCCGACGTCTCGACACATCTGAAGCGGGCGGTCTCACATCGACTGTCGTCGCCATCTTACCAAAAGTAAAGCTATCCTTTGGGCGCGTTAGCGTAGAACGGTATGTTCCGAAGATAACGTAGACACGTATGAGCTCCAGCTACGTTTACGTTCTGCACATGCGCAGTGCGGTGCACGCTAACGCCAACGTTAACGTTAAATCTGTGCGTTTTCCACTTTCCGCTATACTAAAACTAGCGATTATGTCAGACGGGCGGTAATTCTGAAACACGAGACTCTCGTGCGACTTTTCGTGCGACTTTCAACATAATTTCATTAAATTGACATGCCAGTGACAAACTTCATCGGAAGGGATAAGCCGATCCCTGGAAGTTTTGCACAGCATATAAAACACGCACACCGGCTGCTGTCGCACGCGGTTGCGACACAGTGAAATAAATGTCATACGCATATTATATACAAGCAATACCAACAGCTCACGAACAGGAAAAGCCTTCAAAGGAACCAACCGCCTCCAGTGGCGGAGTTACCATGCGAACACAGCTATACACTGAATAGCCTCAATCCGCATTTTTTGACGCTGAATCCGAGTCCGTAATTTTCACTCTCCATATATATATATATATATATATATATTTCAGCTCCACACACCGTAAGCACTCGTAGAGAACGGGCCTGCCGCGTCTTCTTCATATGCACGCTATATACCGCCTCACAGTAGGCACTTAGGGCTGCAGCTACAGTCTTCCAGACACTACGAACCCGAATTCACGGCCTCGCAAGGGAATCGAATTTTCGCACCAAACGCTATGGTAGATTAACGCATGAATCAACGATCTTCCGGCCAGTTAAATAAAAAAAGAGCTAGCCGCCACGCCTTTGATTAAACATGGCTGGCACACGAGTAGCATTAGTTTTATGAATTACGGGGCTCCTTGCTCTTGCTCCGGAGTAACGCGGACGCAATTTGAGTTCATTTTGAGCACACAACGCTGTCTGACGCGTAACAAGTCGCAAATTAACAACTCAAGTGGAATCAGCAGCAACGATCTCATCTACATACTTTTGCTGCTATAAAGTATTGCTGCTGCTGAACTACACACACACACACACAAACATACACAGAGAGAGAGAGAGAGATGTGCGAAACAAGCGCCATCGCTGCGCTTATTTTCGCAAGCGCAAATCACGCGCACCAGCTACGCGCGAGCCGCCAGGGGACGTTATTTTCAAAAGTGCGAGAAACTACACATGCGCGCGGCTCACTTTGTCATCACAACGGTTATAAAATCGTCCTGAAGCGGCCTACAATGTAAGTCTAAGTAACGCCTCACGTGCAATATTAAGTAAATTCTCTCACAATATGGAAGTCATTCGCACATAAAAACAACTCGGTGTTTAGCACATCTGTCCAGTCGACGGGGGCATTGGGTTACGTGAAGACGATTCCTATCGAACCGCTGGCAACACGGCAAAACCAGCGAAACCTCAAAAGTCCTCGATGTCGAACGGAGTCGGCACCAAGCGGCGATCATGGGAAGCTCTGAATTGCGGACGACGGCGGCCCGCCGCTTCAGCAGCACGTGCGTGCGGTGCCCGTATAGCGCGCGAATTCACAACGGAAGTTGACGCGGATGGTCTTGTCAACAGTGAATAACCCCTCAACGGTTTCTTCTTTCCTTTTTTGTAAGGGAAATAAGCAATGTGAATCACTGTTTTTGTGTAACGTCGCGAAAACCATATGCGACCTCATCACCGCACCATATGCACTTGTTGCCTTTCAATGTGCTGTGAGGCTAACGAGTTTTCTTTCTTTTTTTTTCATTGTACAGCAGGCTTGCTTGTGGACATAAAATTTTCGGCCATGTTGGGGATGCTTCCAGGTCTCTTCGAAGGCGACAACGTTGTTGCTGCGGTCCATGGTCTCTTACACGTGCTACTCTGATAGTCCCGTTGACGTTATCGCATTCGTCGTGCAGTCGTCTGGGCTTAGTAAATACCCCAAGGAGTTATGCAAAGTTCACCGACTAGACAGAATAGAGAGAGAGAGAACACTTTATTGATGAACCGGAGATGTTAGCCTGGTTAATGGCCTGGCTTGCTACTCCAGGTACTTTGCGGTGATTATGATATTTACAGTGATCACATCTAACATAACACGTACATACGGTCATACTTACTCACACACTCATATATACATATATACACTATAACTCAGTTTACAGCGTTTCATTGAGGCATGTTGCCCGTAGAAACGCTATCAGCGCCTTGGTGCTACGTAGTGCGCAGGCGCTGTCTTGCCACGGGCCTAGGAGATGCCGCAGCTCCAAGGTCGTACCGTGTGGCAAGTGAAGCGCTGCCTTCAGAGTCTTTCTATCCGACTCGCAGCGCTGGCAGTTGCACAGGACGTGTTCAATGTCCTCTCGTGTGTTGCATGTGGAGCACAATGGAGAAGCAGACTGTTGTATTTTGTGCTTATAATCTCTCGTGTATGCTACATTAAGTCTTAATCGGTGAAGGCACGCTTCATCTCGCCTGGCTAAACCTTGTGGTACGTGGAAGCTGCAGGCTGGGTCAATGGCGTGTAGTGGTCCATACTGATGTCCTGGATCACACCAGAAGTGTCGCTGCTGATTCCAGGCAAATGTCGATACCATAGTCGCCGCATCTTTTCTTGAAAGGGGTATGGCTGTTAGTGGTGTTTTAGTTCCATGGGCTGTTCTGGCAGCACTGTCGGCCCGAACGTTTCCTTGTATTCCACAGTGGGCTGGTAACCACTGGAATACAACGCGGTGATTAAGTTCATGAGCATTATTGCCTAGCCGCTTGATGTCCAAAACTAGTTGTTCTTGGGCTCGTGGTGACTTCAGGGACTGCAGCGCCGCTCGCGAATCAGAGAAGATTACCCAGGAATCAGGTGTCTGAGCTACGATGTAAATAAGCGCTCTCCGCAGCGCAGCCAGCTCAGTAGCTGTGGCAGATGTGCGGTGACCCAAGGTGGCAGAAATTGACATGTTTGCCGACGGGATCCACAGACCTATTGCCGATGATGTGTCCGTAACAGAGCCATCAGTGTAAATGTGGCGGCAGGATCTGTAGTTGGCGTTAATATGCTCCAGGGCGAAATATTTCAGTGCTGGAGCTGGCAGAATAAAGAACCACACATGTCCTACGGGATAAAGTAACACCTATGTTGTTCTGATGCGGTTGATCGCGGCGCGTGTCGCGATTTGCTGTATTGTGGCTTGCGAAGTACTTTGTGGTCATCAATCTAGGTTGCGGCAAGTTCAATGCTGGCAGTGCATGAGGCCTTAATGCTTTTCCGCAAGGACTCTCCGAAAGAAAGAGAGGGATAAAAAAAAACATCTCAGTATAAGCACTGGCGATAAGCTCGCTCGGGCAATTTTATTAATCGCTCACATCCTGTGTAAATTTCGTGAGACAGCTATAACATGCTGGCTCGCGAAACGACACTGCTTACTCTGTGCGAGATTATGCATACACACTTGCTGCGTTTTAGTACTTGTACTATTTGCATTTCAGAAAACTGAGAGCAGTTCCTGTGACTAAGCAGGTAGTATATATAGGAGAAAGGCGCACAGTAAATTTCGTGACGCTCGCTTAAACGGACGCACAGCTGAGCGAGAACAAAACTTGCGTTCACAGCACAGGCGGCGCATTTAGGATGCGGAATAAAGTGCAAGCTTGCAGACTCGATTAATTTACTGTGCATGAAAGCACAACCAAATCGTGAGTCGCACCCGAGGCCACAAACTTTCGTGGACTCTGCAACAGTATTCACGGAAAACGTGGGCCTGTACTCACGCAAGAAGCATAAATTCACAGATTACGGATTGAGACTATGAAACGTTTTACTCGATTTCACTACTTATCAACCTCTCTCTCTCTCTCTAACAGCACAGCTGTTGAAGCTCGAGTTCCGGCCGTGCGGAGCGTCCGCGAAATTGGCAAAGCGGGTGAGGGCAAAGCGAAGAGAGAGTGCGAAATGAGGAGAGGAATTGTAGACAGCGAAAGAAAAAAAAGGCAGGCACAAAGAGAGACCAAAACAAACAAACAATCACAGTTTCGCCAAAAGGGCGAAGCAATGAATGCGATGACAATGCATGATATGATATACGAAGTAAGGGTAGCATATTTTGGGCAATCAGAATTGTAGTGAACGTGGGCATGCAGGTGCTTAAGGTACCACGTGAGGGTCGAGCGGCCCAGCAGACAACGGCCCAGCAGGGCTGCGACCTAAGTCATATTGTTTCGAGGCTTTCTGGCACGTGCTTCACACCGCGCCACAGCGCTAAGCAGCGTGTACTTTGCACCATCGAGAAACATGGCCGAGCACAGCGGCAGCAAGCGAGCGCGCTCCTTGCGGCATTCGTAGACGCATTCGAGTAAGGGCTATGTGGCGACGGCATTGCCGGCGTAGCGACTGTATGCGAGGTGCCTGGGACGGAGCGACTGTATGCGAGACGCCTGGGACGTGTTCAAGGCGCTACTACGCAGTACGCAGCACGTCTGATGGCTGCGGCGATAGCGCGCGCGCCAGCGATGGCGACCGCGCGAAGTCCACAGTTGCTGCTCCAGCGAACCCCCCTCCCCTCCAGCCCCTCGCGGCTTTTCACGTTCGTTAAAGGCGGGCGGGGCGCTTCCTTGCCGCTGCGACGCAGGACTCCCGAGCGGGACGATGTTAGCGCATGCGCGCTCCGAGCGACGGAGATGGGCCGGGCCTCCTTTGATCTCTGCTTCAGCCGCGCTCGTCGCCCTTCCTTGCGTGCTTTTATGCGCGGGTAGAAAGTACGATGCGTGGAGGGGTTATGAATTTGGACTTTATAAGGGACATGACAGGGACGGCAAAAACCCGTTGAGACTGTCCACATAATTGCTATCGCAATAATAAGTTCTTTGACGAGGCGAGCTTCGAACGCGGGTACCCACGGCGCGAAGGCGAGTGTCGTTGAACTAAGCCATACAGCCACGTTTGCACGACATGCATTTGTGGGAAACTTATGACTGTGTTGTACCGACCATTAACAGTGAACGACGCACGGTTGGATGATGTGGCCACTGCACATTCTCGTAGCAACTATTTGATTGGTATGACAATGAACCCGAATACACCAGAGACAAAAAAAAAGATGGTTCAGAAAAAAAAGAAACAAAAGCGCCTACTTAAAGCAACTTGTCCACGCAGAACGGACATGAATTTTTTCGCCACTGCCGTCGTCTCCAAGCGTTTGGTCGGGATACAGCACGCACGTACAAGCCGTCGTCACGTCGCGTTGCCATCCTATGCCGCTATACCAAACTGACTTGAAAAAAGAAAAAAAAAGAACCTTGCCGTCAGAACTGTGCTGTTAGTCTACATCTACGGCTGCGCGAAACAGCGATAATACAACACTCGACGCGTGTAGTTTCCGGCGGGCGGACGCCCACATGCAGGAATTCGAACATCCGTCGCTTTCATGCCCAGATATGTTTCCCATTGAGCAAGTATTGCCATGCAGGCAGCTAAAGTGAGACGACGTCCGCAAAGAGCAGAAACTACCTCGCACTCTGCACCTCATGCCGAAATTGCATGCAGGTATAGCCAACAGCAAAAGTTTCGGAATCCAAAACTTCGGCAAAATCTATATTACCACTTAGACTCTGAACATAGCCTCGAATTAAATGTTGCAGCCTATACATCGCAAAAAACATCTACCCACCGAAACTTTTCAACTGAGGCTACGTTGCGAAGCTAGGCGGTAATAGAGGTTTTTCCGACGTTTCGAATACCGCAAGCTTTTGCTGTTGACTGTATATGTAAATATACAATGGGAAAGCTTTACTTCGTGAGCGCTAGAGCTTCCCCTTCCCTATCCAAACAAATAAGAATTAAAGAAAAATGCCTTTTACAGTTACCACTGCACCGAACTGGCTGCACGTAAACGAAAAAGAATAATTAGAACCTACGAAAATAAGAAGTTTATTAGGACCCTAATTTTTATTTCTTTACATTATGAAATTGCAAAACTCGAAAGATCAAACATCAAAATTACAGCTTGATGACACAGCAACAAAACAAAAGAGAGCTCAATCTCGTAAACTGCCCTACTATATATGAGGCATCTGACGCGGACCTGTAGGCGAAGCATCATGCACCGCTCTGAAGCACACCAGTTATTTAGGACCTTTGCAACACCCTTGTACACGTTAATTTCCCGTAAGGTAGATGTTAAGTCATCGACCTTCTATTAACCGATGTTCTATTACGCACATACCTGAGTCAATTTTCTTAGAATAATAAATTTGAAAATTTGTAATTTTCTGAAGTAACATAAAGAGACTTGGTTTGTGCTAGTTTTTTTTTTTTTTTTTCAGAAGAAACATGGGGTCCTATTCCGCTTCCGTCGCCATAAAATTTGGCTTCGTCTGCTAAACTTCAACAAGATGCACTCAAATTGCTTCAGCGATTGTCGGACGACAGAATTTCTTTGTTTCGCGAGTTCGTTCCAGATGAGAAAATCGAAGTTGGCCCCCAGAAATGAGGCTCGTAAATGTAAGACCACAACGTCTGAACGCCCGTTTCTGCAAAAGGCTCGAGTCACGGTAACAGATACGGTGCACGGCAACTCTGCCAACACCAGCACGGCCATGAATGACACAGACGCTATCCGATACAAGGCGCGGTTTACTGCAGAGCTTCGTACTCATTGAGTACAGTGCATGCAGGACGAATACGGACGAAGTGCACGCGACGACACAGCACACGCTTCGCTTATGTCCTCCTTGCGCCTGTGTTCCACCTGCATGTTCATGCTCAGTTCGAGGGCCATGTATACACCAAGCCCAAATTTGCACCGCATATTTTCAGACGAAAAGCCACGAGCCCTGGATCGTAGGAAGTGTCACTGGCCTGAAGAGGAAACATATCAGTCCAGACATAAAGCACCTGTCTCCACAGTTAAAGCACAAAAGCAGTCGAAACACGCTCGCATCGTGGTCATCGCGTTTCCAGGAGACGGCTGAAACGCGAAGCATAGGTATGAGCACATCGCCCAAGTCATTGTGAGACACCACAATGAGGGTGGATCGGTGTCGGTGTGCATCACGCTAATAAATGAACATCGAGCTCCCTTTCACACGTTTTCATAGATCAAAGATTTGTGTGCTGCATCGCACCATCAATTTTCATAAAAGGCTTCTGTTCTCTCTCTTCTCTTTTTCATTATTGTCACTTATTTTACGGTTGTTGCAACATCGATTAGGAAGAGACAGTGACAGCCGTTCCCGTTTTACACGGACGACAACGGCTGTCCTCGGAACAGAGCAGTTTCTCTGCATTTCGCAATTACACGCCGGATTTTCCGCATTAAAATCGTAGTATATTAAACACAGTTGCTAAATACGATGGTATAAATGTGAAGTCGCTCTTCATCTGAGTCTTTCGTAGCCTAAAGCGTAACTGCACAAAAAAATAATAAAAATATAAATAACGGCAGGGGGGGGGGGGGGGGGCAAGTACGACGCCGTCGGGCAGCTTCTGCCCACTGCATGTAATTTTATCTCGAAAGGTTTGCTTTGGAAAGCTTTGGAGATTCGCTTCCATCGTTTGCTTGTGACCACGCGATGTGGACATCGCGCGGTCCCAAGCAGCGACGAGAGCAAATGGCATATCTTTTTTTTTTCTTTTTTTTTCTTGACAGGCCATGAAGCCAAGTACCAGCATTCTCTTATATGCTCAGCGATCAGGACTCAACCACGTTGCAAAATCAGAGCAAACTGCAGCAATTGTAGTGGTCTCCCCCCCGCTTTCTTTCTTTCTTCCTTTTTGAGTACGCGTGACTTGAAGTATTGTATTCCACAAAAAATATTACTGAGAAATAAGAAAGATGTGTTCGCTCTAGCAAACAAGTGACAAAAGAAAAGTAGCAAAGAAGAAACAATTACTGTAGCCATCAGTGTGCGACATCCGCCAAGGCTATCGGAAGGCACAACAAGCTGTCAAGGCAAGTGCCGCGCTTCCGCTTATCCTTGACTATCTTTCGCCCCCGAGGTTCGCGGCTTGTGTGAAACGTTTGCTCAACAGCTCTGCTCTTCACACCCCGCGAAAATTTTCTTCTTCGGCTAGATTAAGCCAGATATAAGTATGGAGCCATTCATCTGGTCGCGAGAACTGCACGTCCTTCTTAAAACGCAATTAGTCGAATGCGAAAAGCCGAGCTAGAAACACCGAATAAGCCGCCACTATGCATTTAAAATTTCCGGCCCTGTTCTTCAACGAATCTGCGATCGGAACACCGTAAGCGTACTTCGTATTTCGGTATCGCCGAAGTCGTACTGCCACAAGGGCAAAATGCTTCATGGCACGGGCATACCATCAAAGCGTTGGCTGCACCGGTGATAGTTGGTTTGGGGTGTGTCAAAACAGACGCCCAAAGCAACAATAAACATATACGTACACTGTCAGAAGCTGGTTCAATATTTGGTCATTGATTATGGCGATACGAAGATAAGGCAACCATTCCACCACGCTTCACAAAATGCCCGGAGAGTTTGTACACGGACACGGAAGGAACAGGGGCAGCGTGCAGGCTCTTCAGGACGCGTCCACGCTACTAATGGAGATTCACTTAAAGCCGCCATCTTTCACAGTGGTTTGTTTGAAGCCGGGTCACAAATTTAAGCATGACATGAAGCAACTCAGGCCATGCTCAGACAAGTACCGGAAAATACATCCACTGAAGTCCACGAAAACGCCAACGAATTTACACACGCATGCCGTCGCATTAAGGTGAAAGACTACACCTACAAAAAAAGAAAAATAAGACTTGTAAAAGCAGCTGGCTGCCAAACACGCTCTGCATTGTGTCTTCGCGGCTGTGACATAAATAATGAGCATGCGTCGAGGACAAACAGCCGGCGCGTTGAGTGATTTATGCCGCTGCCTGAAGAACGGCGCATGCAAACTCTAAGAAAAAAAAAAGAAAAAGAAAGTAACGCTAGACCCATAGAAAAATGCCCTGGACACGAACACTTCCTGCTCTCTATAGACCGCGTGCGCGCTCAGATTCATCGACGATGCCACTGTGTTCGATTAGAACATTTAAAGGGTACCTGCATTACACAAATTGTCCGCGAGGGCCTGCATGCAAGGCATAAACGATGAGCCCGTCGTGACGAATGGCTCCACTTTGAAGTACCTGACACTGCCACGGCCCGAACAAAAACAAAAGGTTTTTTTTTTTTTTAAATCTCATGGACGTTTTGAAGTACGTGATTTACGGCCCCTCCACGCCTACACAGCGCGCCCTCACTTTGATTCATAACCGTTGCAGCGAGCGAGCTTAACGAAGCAAAAGGCGACGGAAACGTTTTGACTGCAAATTACCAGCGATTCCGAAGTGCGCGCACATTGTAGTGAGGTTACGACAATGTCATCTATTTAAGGGGAACAATGCGGTACACATTTAACGAGCGGCGACTGCGATAACACGTAGAGCTCCGCGACGTCCCCCAGACGCGCACTACATTTAGTCATACAGTAAACAACGAACCACTAGTCGCCTGGGCGACTAGAGCAAGTACAGTAGACAATATCTCGTCCTCTTTACCAATACGCGAGAAATGTCACGCGTCGCCGCCAGCACGTGCGCCACGGCATGCATCAAAAGTGCCGCCATGGCACACGTGAGCGAGAAGCTGCTGCTCGATTTATGTACGCGATTTCGGCAAGCGTAACGATTCATTTCCCTGCCTTTGACGCCAGCGCGTAGCGCGAACAGACCCTGTTTGTGCATTAGGGCCTGCTTACAAAAGCGAAAAATCGTCTGCTGCCGAAATGCGCCTAGCAGCGTGCGAACCTCGCCGCTCCGCCTTTCGTACTTTCCCTTTCTCCTTTCTTGGAAGGCCAGTAGTGCTCTCGCCCACCACCAGCTTGGAAAGAGAAGGCCCAACCCACGGAAAGGACGACGGGAACGCCGAAAGTACAAATGACCGCCTCTTGACAGTCGTGTAGATGCGGATTGTCGGTGCTGTTTGCGAAACTAGAAAACCCGTCCAGCCACTAACTTCCCACCGTGATGTATTTATGTATGAGCCGCTACACGGCTAGATTGGGCTCCTCTCGGCCTCTCCCGAGCGGGCTTTCTGCCGGTGAACGGGAGTTGAAAGGAGAAGCAAAATCGCCGTTCCCTCTTTTTTGACAAGCCGGCATGCGGTCGCTTTCGCCGACGATCAATGGAAGTCTCATGCTACTACGAGCGGATAGTTCGCGATCTCTACTTTTAACAATCGAAGCCGTCGGAGAATAACGTAGCACTCACCTCAGGAACTCAGAAGAAACCCGTAGACACCCGCACTGACGGAACAAAAAAATCCGCCGTGTGGGCCGGCGACTGTGGCGTGGCTCCGGGTGGCGATGCCCCTTGCGATATGCTTGAGAGCGGCGGCGTGCAGGCGGTGTATGAGCTCGGATGGAGTGTGGTACCGTCAGCGGTGATCGGGTCGGCCTGCCGAAGGGCTCGGAACGAAAGCCTGCAAAGCGCGGACCAACCAAACGGTTCACTTCGATGTCGGACCACGCTCAGCAGTAGCACGGCTGGTTGCGGCGCCTCTCTCCGGCCCCCGGTCGCGCCATGGGAAGCTGCCGCCGGCGAAAGAAACGTCACTTCCGCCCAGAGAAGCGCCCACGTGACACGAGGCGTGCCGCCGCGGCGCCGGCCGGCACCGCGCGAGAAAGAGGCTGGATTGACGCCGCGGGCTGCTGCTCTCTTTCGTGAACGTTTGTCAAGCACGCGACGGAGCTGTTCGTTTAGAAACAAGCTGAAATGCCATGTTATCATTCCATTCACATCAAAATTTTATTTTTCGACAGCGTTCTGTTCGCGCCTAGCGTACGCAGTCAGACACCGCGTAAAAATACCTCTTGGTCTTTGTCGAGTCGTCGAATAAAAACGCTTAATTATTCGTCCCCTTATTAGGGACAATGGGTTATCCGCAAAAATTCAACCAATAGGTAAAACCGGCGCATCATGCGATGGTGACCAACATCGTGTTCACAGTCCTATTGTGTTACCCAGATTTTTTTTCGTAATTATACCGCTAATATTATTTAAATTCAATAATCCAAATATTGAAATCTTGGAGTTAGGGCATAAGCTGCCCTCTGAACTTGTATAGCGTGTTCAGAAGCATTGTATCTAGTTTCGTCCTCAATATCTCTCATGCTACTTTTTTTTTCCTTTCTGAAACACCGCGAAATACGTTTTAAAAAGGCGCGGCCGAAATTCGTTGGAATCATTTTAGTGTGCAGCTTTGCGCGAATCGTTGCAGCGCGAGACACCGACGTGTCTAGTCTGTGAGGTGTGCGCGTCCCAATAGTTAGACACAATGAAAGCTCTGGATGTCATCAATTCCCGTCATCAGACGCGTATGTCTCGGCGCGCGCAGAGAGGCGTCGACGGGGTCGCGTAGTCAGGTGATTTGACTTGGCCACAAGTGTGGACCCAGCCTGGAGATCTTGCAGATGGAGGTAGCGTTCTGAGTCCAGGGAAGGCTTCTTTTAAAAAGCTTTTCGATAATTCAATTTCAGGGGATTAATATCTTGATCTCAGTTTTCCGCAATATTTTTTTTTTATGTTTTTATGGTCATACTCCGAACCAGTTTTGTTACTGTATTTATTTTTTTCCAATGTAGCTCAGTATTTTGCTTTCATTTGAGAAATCCCTGTTTGAAATCCCTGCGCAAGAGGCTTTATATTCAACGGGGCTGGCATATATGTGCTTGTGCACTAAGAGAACAGCAGCGTCGAAAAAGTGCTTCGGAATAACGAGGCCTTGCGTATTGTATGAAATCTGTATGAAAGCTGACTAGAATGTTTGTGTCAGCGTTGAATCGCTTATCATGGGCCTTATCATAGATATCGCTTATCGCTTATCATGGGCTTATTATAATGTCACTTTTACATCTTCAACGATGGAAAGGCCGACTACAGTGCTAGGGTCGACCGAGAAGGGCAGCAGAAGAAGCCTCGTTCTTAGAGAATATAGGGGCACTGACGAAATTCGGAAGCACGAGCGTGTAGTTACGCCTTTTTAAAAGTATCATTGAGCATAGTTTGCGTCTTCTATTGATAATACGGAAACAATGCCTGCGTATAATTGATGAAAGCAACTTAATGGCTCGCATTTTTAAAAGACCTGACCTAATTCATTTCCGATAGCACGCATACCCGAATATAAACATACAAAGGGCTTAAACACAACAGCAGTTAACCGTACAAAGATAGCTGAGCGCATTTCAACAATATACTTGCAGGCAACTTTGAACAATAGGTAGCTGGTGTATATTCGCTTGCGATATGCCACTCAGGGAGAAGCAGTATGGCGTGTCAGACCTGAGCTACATAATGCAGCACGGCAGCTGGTTTTTGAATGCGGAACTTATTGCCGTAGTGATATGTTCAATCGCCATCGGGACACTGGTACAGTCGCACTACATTTGAATTTAACTATTTATTTTGCCTGAAAACCACGATTTGAAATATGTGCCACATCGTAGCGGGTAACAGCGGATTTATTGCAGGGCTGACTCGCAATCTGTGAGCATAGCCTATTTTAATGGTAGCTGTCGTTGGATCCTGCAGAGCACACTGCGTGGTGTGTCGAACTTCACGGTAGTAGACGTTGTCCTGTGAGGTTTCACTTGTAGCGAAAACTAAAGAACCCTATAGTGGGGCACGCTCTCCAGTGTCATCTAGTGGGTCTGGACCTAACGCGCATTGCTCGTGCTCGCCGCTCGCTCTCGGGGCTCGTGCCTTCAGCCGTTGACCAAGCTACCGGTCGGGCCTTACGCCAGCCTTCAGTAAACGCATTTACAATTCAGTAAACGCCTTTACACACTGAACACTCTCGGCTTTCTCAGGGAACAGTACAGCTCCCGCAGATTCTCCTGCTGGTGTCGAGCCATCAGTGTAAAGCTGAAGGTGGTCCTTATTGGCCGCGAGGCCCACCACTGCTGTGGCCGGCGCTGCGATCGTTTTGACGTCATAGGTAGGATGCCCCTTCCTACCTTGCTCGTTGCGCTGCGCAGCTCGCTTGTACAACGCGACGTGCGGGTCAAATCGCACATTCCAAATGCTTTGTAGTGTCAATGCTCAGCATGCAACGTTCGCTTCTGGGAATGTCAAGTTCATTATCGGTATACGGAGCAATATTCGACTACCTTTCGCCATGTCGTCGCACGGGATGGCGCCGGGAATCAGATGCACACGAGATCTGTACAGAGGATAGTTGGGGCAATCCGTAACCACTGCTGCCGAAGTGATGCGTGTGGTAGCATAAAAAAAAAATATTGCGTAAAGCCTAAAATTTCATGACGTACCTGTTTTCATTCGTGATTTTCTTATCCCTACGTCTGAAAAGATACATGGCTATATGAAGAATGTAATTTTTTCATATGTATATTTCCTTTGCAACAAAGTAACACGCCGTTCTCATTGTTTAATTCTGGCTTCGCCATTTTTTCCACTAACCTAAGTAATATTTCTCCCTCTGCGGGTCTGTTGTACTCTAATTGGCATGTACAGAACGAGCGCGTGCAAATCCTTGCTGGTGATAGCTGAAGTTTTTAGAACTGCTGCCAAATTAGCCTCCTCATGTTAATTGTCACTTTATTTACACCAAACTAATTGACGTGCTTGGGCACGTAAATAAAACTTCCTTCGGAAAGCAGCCGCGAATTCTGGGACTGTTTGTTAATAAAGTTCTTGATGCTGGAGAATGGCACGCTAACTGTAAACGAACAAAAGAAGAAAATAGTAGGCCAGGTTTACGCTGAGTAGCGCATAGCTTAACACACCGCAGCTCGTCGATTTGAAGTTGGACATGGTTCTTACATGGCCTTGCTAGGTCTCACTTCGCTACCAATTTAGCCGTAGAGCAGTGGGGCTTGCCTCAATCAGTCTTAATTAATCTTGCATGAATTATCATTGGCTAATTAGGCTGGTCAACTTGACAATACATAGTCTAATTAGTATTAGTCTCATTCTTGATCTAATTAGGCATGACTTATTCAGTCAGCCTAACAAGGTCCGGCTTAGCTTTATTTGAAATAGGCTTGCATGGTGTGATTAGTAAAAATTAATCAGGCTTTGTTTAATTAGGCTTGGCTTCGTCGGACTTGGTTTCATTAGTCGTAAGTTTATTAGACTTGAGTTAATTAGAATTACTTTAATCAGATGACTTGATTGATATTAGGTTAATTAGGCCTTGTTTAGTTTAATAATACCGGTATAATTAGCTTTAGCTTAATTGCGCTCGTTTGAGGAGCATTAGCTTTAGTAGGCTTGGCTTCATTAGTATTACTTGACTGAGGCTAGCCCTAATCACTTTTACCTTAATTAGCCCCAAATATGCTAGCTTATTTGGCTATACGACGACCTAATGCAAAAAGTAAACCTATCTACCGTAAAGAAAACGACGGTGATTTTGCTAAGCCAGCACTCCTAAGCACGCTTGATAACGCGCCAGTCCACCGATCATTCCCATATGCTGTCGACAGTGCGCGCGGGCCCGCTCGCACGGTGGTGTTCTTCTATACCCTGATTCAGTGGCACATTTTATTCGCTGTTTCACGATCACTTGCATTCGTTCCAACACTGGACATGTGAAATGTGACGTCAAAAGTATTTCATAATGAATCAGCGTGTCTATAGCAGTTGCATAGTCTCATATGGCGTTGACTATGGCTCACGATAATAGCAACTGCTTACCCGGTGTTGTAACCAGGGGCACGGATTCGCCGTGTATTTGCCGCGATTATCGGTTCGCTGAAATGCATTTTTGGGGGACGGTCATCAGATAAGGGGGGAAGCGCTCGCGGTGCCCACAACAAAAAGACCCGCGGTGGCATAAACGCAGTAAATGTGGAGTTGCAGCAGACGACAAAACCCAGCATCCTATGAGTGACGTCAGAGCGTAGGTGGCGCGACAGTATGTCCTCCAGGCCAATAGTTCTCGTGCTGCATGAGTAGTTACAACTACTTTAAAGCCGGTGATGAGAGTTCCCCCTTTGTGCGAATACCTGGTACTATCAGCCGTAGTTTTGGCGGACCAAGCACCAAGGGGGTGTCGGGTGTCTCTCAGCAGGCGCATAGTCTGTAAGCCGACATCCTCTTTCAAAAGGAGGCACCGGGCCGGTCTTCATGGAGCGAAGCTATAAGTGGTGCCATGGTGGGCAGGGGCACGAACAACGTGTCTAATGCGCACTCTAAGTACCTCCAAAGTGGCGTGTATCGTGGCAGGATGTTCCTTTGCAATTGCAATGCCTGGCCTTGAGCACTTTCGGTTGTGCGTAGGTTAGTTTTGCAGGTGTCCGCCAGCACCCCTAAGCTGCACCTCAGGTGTCCGAGAAAGAGCGTCCTGTATAGCTGTAACGTGGCTTGCACTGGTTTGCTTCACCTATTCCCTCCGAGGAATTTGAAGAGATGTCAGGTAGGTAAAGATTTTTGCTGAACCCCCTTGCAGATAGAAGGGTCTATTTCTCTGCAAGGTATGAATGGAGATAAAGTGATAAAAAAGAACAGCACACCAAGAGAGAGAGAGATTAAAAAAAAACTGACATTCATCCCTGCTGACATGCTTGCCCAGCTAGTTTGTTAAACACCGTGGCAAACAGTACACCACAAAATGAATCTTGGCGGCGTTGGCGCTTTCGCTCGGCTTCTTGAGCAGGAACTGAACGTGCGCTAACCTTCCTGAACGGGAGTTATCCCAGATATTGGCAGCATGCATGACGTTCGTTCACCTTGCTTCTGCGGCTGTTTTTCACACGTGTTGTGAGAACAGGGATGTTCGCGTATGAGCATCGGACGGCGGGAGAAATGCGAAATACAAGCCTCTATACGTATACACTCATGTAGGCTTGTATTTCACATTTCCCTCGCACACGAATGCAGTCTCCTATTTCCCTCTACTATTTGTGTTGTACTTACTCGTGTATCCCCGTTGGACGTGTTTGCTCCCAGTAAACGGCGGGCCTATGGGTGCTAAAGTATGATACGCAGTATTGCGTTGTTTTCGTTCCGCATCTGCCGGCCACTGTCAGGCGCACACAGTTAAAACGGCCAATGCTGCCCCAGTGTGTTAGAAAAGGGCTCGATGTATGGCGAGCGTTCTGCCCCATATTTTCCAATGCCATGCGCCCGCAATGGCTGCAGATAGGTGCACCCCCCCTTTATGAAAACAACCTTATCAAGCCTGCTTTACCTAAACACGCGGGTTGACCCAGCATTGCAGTACATCGACACTTTGTGCTGACGGGCAATGGCACGAAAAATTCGAACCAATGCATCACTAACACGCTCACTGAAAAAGAAAACGAAAGAAAATAAAATTCACAGCATATCTACGGAGTGAATGATGATGAGTGGGCAAAAGCTCCGGATGTTCATCGTAGATCGTGCCGAGTTCCGGATTAATTTAGTTAACGCGCACGCTACGAATCCTTATGGTTCAACTACGCACAAGTGAAATCTCCCACCGGCACTTCATTGCAAGTCAAGATCCAGTGCATATATATATATATATATATATATGGGTGGCCGGTGAACGGTTCTCCAGCGCGAGCAGTCAGTATTTTTCAATCAAGAAACTCGCTAGAGGACGCTGCCTGCGTCAAGCTTGTCTCTCGCGGGTGAGGGCGCGTTCTCCTTCTTTGCGAGCTGGTCGCGCGTTCATCGAAGAAAGAGCGTTTCCATATCAACACGCGCCTTTCGCTCTCTCTGTCTCTCTCGCTCTCACAAGACAGCAGATGGAAGAGTGAGAGAGCTCGCGCGCCGGGAGGCACGCGCCGAGGGCGCGCCTCCCACACGTAGCATCATTCATTTCTTTGAAGGTAACGCGCTACTAGGAACAACGGACGGACAGACCCAAACCTTAAGGCGCTTCGCCCCTAAAAAAGGCAGGGAAAGAGACAAATCACGCACCAACTCAGCAACACGGTAAAAGAAACGCGGTAGTATCACCGAGTATTCAACGGTTTCGCTTGACCGTAGGAGTAGCGCCTTCCTTGTCTCAGTCTGTTGTGGAGACCGAATAAGCTGCTGGCTGTCAAGGCGGGCCAGCGTTGTCGTTAGGAGCTGCCGCTGGGAGCTGTGTCCACACTCTAACCTTCCGTGCGCAAGGCAGCAAACTCGATATTGATATTCCGTTTAACCTAATGCATTTCATCTATCTATCTATCTATCTATCTATCTATCTATCTATCTATCTATCTATCTATCTATCTATCTATCTATCTATCTATCTATCTATCTATCTATCTATCTATCTATCTGATCTGCCTCGCTGCCGATGGACCTCAGATATGTCTTTTGAAATGTGAATATTCATGCGAATAACAAGGTACTTCGCATATTGAGAATGTTTAACTAACCGTGCATCCATGGTAGCACAGTTTATAACGATAGTTGGGGCTGATTTGCTTGGTATTATCGCTTGTATATCATCGCTCAATAGTAGTTTCCCGAATGTGTTTTCGATACTTTTCCAGGATGAACTTTGCCAAGAGTACGCTCACTTCTGTAAAATGTAGTACATAGCACTTAAAAAGGTAAGGTAGAGAACAATGGCCATCTGATCAGTGACTGATACCATGGAAATGTCTGAATGCAGAGTAAGGTTGATTGTACTCATTAGGTGCGGATAACGTATAAAGTGTTGCACTATCATTTGCGACACAGAAGTCTAGTTAATACGTCGCCTTTGAAGTCTGTCACTAACAAGCATGTGTTTTTTGTTCTCCATGGCGTGATGCGCCCTGCAATGTCCGCAAATTACGAACGAAATTCGGTAACGATCATATAGACAATTGGAATGACCTTTTGCAGGTACGCGTACACCGCTGAAATGCTGGCTTTTTTTATGCGACTTTCATTGAGATTGCCACCTCTTCTACCCCATTGCAGTACGAATGTCTGACATTCAAAGGAACGTTAAATATTTCCCGATGTACATAAAAGGTAGCATTTCCGACCAGAAAGGAGGAGCCGTTCCTGTTCGTTTGGGTTGAGTGTCCAGATAACGGCCTTCGATTCGGTGTTCCGGCTACCGAGGGAGTCAGAATTGAGGCTGATGAGCCTCATAAATAGTGGTTTAGCTCGGCTAATCGATGTCTCGCCACACAACAGTTCCACTTCATCATGAAAGACACTTTTGGTCCATTGAGATGACACACCAAATCTGTACACTACGCAGCGGTGTGGTCATGGTGGTTACCGGCACAACACTGCCTTTAGATGCTATATCGAAGTGCCGCAAACGTCCGCTCCTCACTGCTGTGTACTTGACACCATAAGACTTCAGACCATAAAGGAATGAATATTTACAATCACACGCTATTGCTCGAAACGAGAGAGAGAGGAAACAAGGGGAAGAGCATGGAAATTAACCAAGAATGGTGCTCGGTTGGTGGCACTATATACCTTGGCAGCGAAAATAATATGCAAGATAGCTAAGAGCAAAGAAGAACAGGAAGAAACACAAGGTCATTTACTGTGAACGTACAGAACATCAACTCTAGCTCGCAGTTCAGAAACCTAAGGGAAGCTTAGTCGACTTCAGGAAGCACATTAGCGTTTTTGTGGCCTTTGCGCAGTACCGGAATCTTTTCTCCCAAAAGTCGTCTTTCGTCAAGGACATGTATATATCTAGCATGCGGGGTAGTCCCCTCCGCATTTGACACCTGAATTCCGTCTGAAACATCTTCAAATCATGTGATACACCACATTGTTTCCAGCGACGTTCACCTTTGCAATATTCACCACGCGCTGGAAGCATTGCCATTTGAAACAACGCTGAGGCGGTTCTGTGTAACATGCTGTTTCATAACTTGGGAATTAATTATTTACGTGACTTAACTATTGCTGGTGTTTCAATTTTTCAAAACCACAATATGGGCATGAGGCACTTCGTAGTGGGACCAGGGTGCTTAGTTGGGCTGGTTGGTGCATGTTGAAGGACATCAATAACAGTGCGATCAACGGGACAATACAGCATCGCCCGTCTCTGTATTCCGTTGATCGCGCTATTACTTATTTCCTTTGTAGTGTTGGACTGCAGAAAGTTTTACCCCCTGGGGTTCTTTAATGCATGTGGAGTGAGAACCCACAGTACACGGGGGCTTCAGCGTTTCCACCTCCATCGAAAGTGCGACCACCCCGGCCGGGATCGAACCCGCCTCCTTCGAGTCAACAGCCGAGCGCCATAGCAACTGTATACCACCGCGGCGGGCAACAAAGGCAGCAAGTGACATTTTGTGCCAAGGAGGGCACCCTGGATATCTAGAAGTACTTCTGCTCGTGAAGTTTCTTCGTCGTGCCGGGCTGAAATGCGAATGGTGCTTTGACGTACATTTTCGATAGCGCGCAGTGAGTTACTGCCACGGAATTCCACGGTTGCTACTGCAGATGCAGTAGCAACCGTGGAAGTCCGTAGATGCAAGTCCAGACTGTATGCCGCGTTCGATAGGTGGCGTTCTGGCGGACAATTGCTGGTACTGCTAGGTCCCCTTGCAGCAAGCAACATTCCACGTCCTTGGTAGTCCAGATACTGCACTTGCCAAGAATTTAGCACGACGTTTCTTATCACACGAGTTTACCGTGCATCTAACGGTTAAATTACTGAAAGGTCTTACACGCTGTCGTTTATTGGCATAGCCTTACGGCGGTCACGAAATGATTGATTTCTGGGATGTTACGTCCCGAAACCACGATATGATCACGAGAGACGCCGTATAGGGGAGGGCTCCGGAAATTTAGACCACCTGGAGCTCTTAACGTGCCCTGACATCTCACAGTACACGTGCCTCAACAGGTCAACTCCATCGAAATGCAACCGCCGCCGCCGGGATTCGATCCCGCGACCTTCGGATCAGCAGCCGAGTGCCATTAGCACCAAACCACAGTGGCGGGTATCGTCTTGTCTAGGAAATATTTTCTTTATTAAGCCCCATTCATGCAGCCGGTAGTGAAGCTCAGATATTGTTCAGTACGTAACTCAACAGCTCAAGCTTTGTTGGTGAAGATATCGCGCGCGTTAGCAGAGTATAGTCTTTTTTTTTTTAGTTCGATCAAGAAGATGAGCAGAAAGATCTTCATTTTATAGCGCCCCAACTCCTGACCGAAGGCAATAAACTCACTGCCGATTTGCAGGACCTAATAAATAAATACTGACGCTAACCACAGGATGAACGCTTCTTATTGTAGCTCCGACATGTTGAATGTTTTGATTTATAGGTGCGAAATATACTCCCTATATTTTCCTTCAATATTATATATAATTTGCTTGCCAGATATCAGTTTTGTCCCATACAGAACTGGCATATTTAGCGGCAATATTTTTCTTCTGCCGATAATAGCCGTAAGGTGTTGTTGTTGTTATGTGGGGTTTAACGTCCCAAAACCAGCCCTGATTATGAGAGACGCCGTAGTGGAGGGCTCCGGTAATTTCGACCACCTGGGGTTCTTTAACGTGCACTGACATCGCACAGTACACGAGCCTCAACATTTCGCCTCCATCGAAATGCAGCCGCCGCAGCCGGGATTCGATCCCGCGACCCTCGGATCAGCAGCCGAATACCATAGCCACTAGACCACCGTGGTGGGGCGCGTAAGGTGACAGATTGACACAATACTGCTAAAACGATCAAAAGCACTTGTTCGCGATAATATTATGCTGAAAGCCACAAGATTACTGCCGAACACGGCAACGTTAAGCAGTTCGAAGGCGGTCACTTGTGTTCGATAAGCCTACAATGCAATCCCACGTCGACAATGTTCGAGATGTGACGCCGCGAACAACAGCCACTCTATACTTATCGCTTCCTTTGCGCGGCTACTATATGCATTGAGAAAAGTCACCGCACGGCGACTCAAGTGGCAAGTTGGCAGAGCCACTCCATACTCACGAAAGCGCCGTGCCCTATCGGGACGAAGCAATGGTGGATGGCGCAGGAGCGTCAACGCTATGCCACCTTATGAAAGATTCAGTCAAGTGTTACTTCATTCAGTCAAGTGTTACTAGTATACTTTGCACGAACACCTTCATCCTATAAGTTCAAGGTGTTCGTGCAAAGCGCTTGAGTGTACCCACACATGAATATGCTTAACGTGGCCCAACGGAGAACGTCGACAGCATTATGGCGAGCGAGTGGTAGTTCATGGTACGACGTAACTTTGACACTCACATTCGTCCAAGCCACGCACGTTACACAAGCACCATCATTACAAGTGTTGGTGCGATGTGTTTATTTACTCTATATAACTGTGTGCAAGGAACCGCCGTAGCCTAGTGGTAGCGTGTTTACTTGGTACCTAGAGGGCTCGTGTTCAGTACCCCCACCGCTTGGACCTGGGCAGGACATGTCATGTGGAGGAAAGATAACAGATGGACAGTAAGAGCGACAGAATGGATACCTAGAGAGGGAAAGCGCAACAGAGGCAGGCAAAAGGTTAGATGGAGCGATGAAATTAAAAAGTTTTCAGGCATAAAGTGGAACCAACTCGCTCAGGATAGGGTGGATTGCAAATCGTTGGGAGAGGCCTTCGTCCTGCAGTTAAACAGGCTGCTGCTGCTGCTGCTGCTGCTGATGATGATGATGATGATGATCGCTTGGTAAGTTGCATTTGTGTCTGTGTGCTTGTTATGTCTACACTTCAATCGCAAGCAAGGACAAGCAGTGTGCTTTTCTTGTTTTTAAGCGCGGAGTTCTTTAAGCCGGCCGTCCGGTGGCAACCGCGAGCGGGAAAATGTGAGCCGATCCTGGAGGCAGTACACCGTGTGAAATGCAGAAAATGCCGCTCGAAGTTGTGAGTTCGATCGCCGCAGCAGCGGCGCTTCGTATGTCTATTTCCCGCAGCCAAAGCATTTCGTAACTTAATTTATTTGGTCCCTGACTGATACAGGCTCTATAAAATTCAAACAGTGGCGCGCACCCGCATACCTTGGGCCGAGCACTACGGGTATGAGCTACACGTGATTGCAGTATCGTTAACCGGGATGTACACGACGAGCATGTCATGTTAGTAGTGTAAAGATGAACCATTCATGTTCGTCATACATTTATACCCTACATCCCAAATATCGGTGTAGAGGTGAACGAGACGACCAGGAGAGCCCCGAGGCATATAAGCGGAGATAGATAGATAGATAGATAGATAGATAGATAGATAGATAGATAGATAGATAGATAGATAGATAGATAGATAGATAGATAGATAGATGCGGTCAAACTGACTTAAGCTCGCCCCCCCCCCCCCAAAAAAAAAAAGGTAAGAAAAACAACTTCGCAAAGCTGTCGAAATTTCTTGGTAGAGATTTCTTTTTTGTTTCTCTTCTTTTCTTTTAACGTCGGACGGTTCCGCCACGGCCGTCTAGTGCGATGTCAAGCGAAGCTGCTAGATCGACTGCACGTATATAGTTGTGCTGCACCTTGCGAAGGAAACTAGGAAGGCAATAATAATTACTGGGATTTTACGTTCCAAAACCTCGATATGGTTATGAAAGACGCCGCAGTGGAGGGCTCTGGAAATTTTCACCACCTGAGGTTCTTTGACCTGCAATGACATCGCACAGTACACGGGCCGGCATTTCGCCGCCACCTCAATGCAGCCGCCGCTGCCGGATGCCTTCCCGCGACCGTTCGTGTGAGCACTGTCCGCGGAGGGTAACAAGAAGGCAGAAGTGATATTTGGAGTAACGTACGTTATGCAGCCACTCCGGGCGTAGGATTCTACACAGTCTAGTGCGATGACTACTCGACGGTAGGAATCTCCTAAAGCGGCCGGAAACATCGGGTAGAAGTACCTCGTTTTCGTATGGAAAAGCCAAGTTACCCTGCCATGCTTGTCGCAGCAGCAATCAGGGTTACGGCTTACGCAGTATCTGGTAGGGGGAGGCCGATCTTCTAAGGCCTGCATTGTTATTTATTGCTAAAAGAGTCAAGTCCTGCTCCAAGGAAGCCAGAGACCTAACAAGGCCTCTTTCAGAAAACTTGATAAAGAAAACTGGACAGAATACAAAAACAAAAAAAAAAAAAAGAACGGAATGGGGTCCGTGGTGTCATACATGTGCTCCAAGTGTAGGCGCGAATTTCTAAAAATGAAACATTGGCCTTCATTTTATCTTGTAGTACTGAACATGATATGGCGAAAATAATTACAAGATAGTTGCCGAAAAATAGTCTATCTGTCTAAACCACCTCAGGGGTTAATTTTAGTATCCATTTCATACATTCGATTTTGAATCAAATGCAAGTGTTTTTCTTACGCCGGGCTACTGCACCTACATCCGCGCATTTGTAGGGTCACTGTTGAATTATTTTCTTCTGTATTGACGACTGCCTTTGAAGTGAAGGGTGTGTGAGGAATACGTGTACTGTAAGACTTGCCGTGTTGGGCACGAACTGGAACAGTGTTTCTTGGCACGTTTTGTGAACTGTGCTAGAATCCGGAGCTCTGAGAGCACTGTGGTTCTGAACTCATGGATGCCTGAAGAAGAAAAAAAGAACAGCGACAAAATTGCAAAGCGCACACACAACTCGAGCCCCAGAAAAACACGTGTAACCTGCTCTATTGCGAAAATGCTTCTTATGTGTTGCCGTGAACGGGCAAGAACTGGGCAAGTGTCGGCGGGGCACACATGCACGGCTTGGCGTTGCCTTGCACAATCTTCGATTCTCGGTTTCGAAGAGCGAACACAACGCCAGTAAACACTACAGCTGCGCTTATTAGTTGCTTGGATAAGGAGCTTTGCTATATGTGCCAGCTTAGACGCGTTTTTTTTTTTTCTTTCTTCTTCAAGAGAGAGATAGGTTTGTTTTAGAGGAGTGAGTGTCTTTTCCGGCACTTATCTCAAATTTGAAGCGCACGTTTCTGTCAGCAGTCCGACATCTAGATGTTTTCGTGCTGAAATCGCGTGACGTACGCCTCTTGAAAATGTCGTCCTTACGCACACCAAGGAATGTGCAAATCCGTGTCGGGTTTGTTCGCTCCTTTGCGACATCGCAGGGAATTATTGCATTTCATAGTCTTCAATCGCAAGATGCGTCGGCGATCACCGAACCTCACAACATGCCACAGCCCTTTTGTAACACACAAGGGTGAATACTATTCGTTGTTGGTCCTCCCTTATTGATCGATTCTGCCTTGAGAGGCAGAACTGAACAATCCCTGACCAATCCCCCAATAAATTATTGGTCAGTTATGCCTAGACAGGGCAAAATTGACCACTCAGGGAGACGGGACAGTATATATACTGTATTTTGTGGTACGGTATAGGCCCTTCCTAATGCACGCCGCGAAAGAGATAACGGGCGCCGCCAGTGTTCCCAGACATGTATGCATCTAGGACACGTCGTCCATAACAACTTTGTTCAGAGCAAAACAACAGACACAAGAAAGAAGGCAGAACACAGCGCTGTGTCCTGTCTTCTTTCTTGTGTCTGTTGTTTTGCGCTAAAGAAGTTGTTATGGACTCGCACTAAATAGCCCGCCAGCGCATTGTCCTGGACACGTCATATTTCGCGCGAAGACTATAGCCTCGCGAGATCACTGATACCGGTGCTGACATATGTAAAGCAATATATTAACACGAATATAACAGACAACGAGACCAAGGAATGCATAGTGAAGTTAAGGTTTTTAGCTTCCCCTATGCCTTCCTCGGTCTCATTGTCTGTTACAATCATGATGTTGTGTCTGACAAAGAAACGAGCCCTTGAACCTTTCCTCTTTCGATATTAACACGATAATGTTTTATGCCGGGGACCATCAATACCTGAATCATGTCGTTTCCGTCACGGGAATAACGCAATAAAATAAACAGTCATCAATGACAAAGACAACCTGGCAGAAATGTTCTCGTCGACGCGGTTGCGCTGGGATACGAACTCACGCCGCCTCAGGACGTTTCAGTGGTAATAGAAATGAACCCCACGTGCTAAGGATGCGCACCGCTCACCTAGGGGTGGCATTTCATCTTGCAAAAATAATTGTGTATTTATTTAATCAAAATGTTAGAGAAGGTCGGTTTCCGTAGCTCATTGTTAGTGAGTCGTTTAGGATCTTAAACACTACTATCCAGACGTTTTATATAAGGCCCTTTAAGTGCTGTTAAGGACCCGCGTTGGTTACAAGTGGGCACGCAAAGTGAGAATGATATATATCGCATGTTTGTTGATTTGAGACTCAAGGCATGCAAGCATGCCGCATTGAATGCACATGTGCTTAACGATATCGCGAAACACTGAATTCTGTAATCAACTTTCACTATATTCGATCCTATGGGGAACTAATATAATCGCCCGCCACGGTGGCTATGGTAATCGGCTGCTCATCCGAGGGTAGTGGGATCGAATCGCGGCCGCGGCGGCTGCATTTCAATGGAAGCGAAATGCTGAGGCCCGGGCACTGCGCGATGTCAGTGCACGGTTAAAGAGGCCCAGGTGGTCGGCGGTAGAAATTTCCGGAGCCCTCCACTACGGCGTCTCTCACAGTCACATTGTGGTTTTGGGACGTGAAACTCCAGAAATCATCATCAACTAATACAATCAAATGCCATAATTTGACAACCGGATCAATTCCAAGGTACAATTTCCGCTCTGTGTTTAGCAAGTTTATTTCCTCCCTCTCTTGTTACAATTGAAGTTAGAAAGTGGCAGATGTAGATAACAAGGAGAGCTTATGTACTCACGTGGTTTCAAATGTGTGTAGGGAGAAAACTTGAGGCAAAAAATGAATTAGCCCCGGCACCAGATCCCTGGCACAGATAAAGCTGTTATATCGCCGCTTAGTGGGTTGAGTTGAGTTGTGGGGTTTAACGTCCCAAAACCAGCTCTGATTATGAGAGACGCCGTAGTGGAGATCTCCGGAAATTTCGACCACGTGGGGTTCTTTAACGTGCACTGACATCGCACAGCACACGGGCCTCAACATTTCGCCTCCATCGAAATGCAGCCGCCGCGGCCGGTATTCGATCCCGCGACCTTTGGATCAGCAGCCGAGTGCCGTAACCACTAGACCACCGTGGCGGGGCGCCGCTTAGTGGGTATACCTGCACCCATGGTGCATATGGAGTCTTGAATTACATTTCGAAATTCCAACATGCCTTTATAGTTGATAGATTCGGTCTCATCTTTCTCAGTGGCGTCGTTTATTAAATGACGAGGTCCCGGCAGATGATGACGCCGGCAGGCCTTGATTATAATTACAGAATTCTATGTCAACTATAAGAAATCTGAACAAGGCAAGAATAAAAGTACGAAAAAAAAAGGAACTATTATTGCCCGATGACGTTCCGCGCTGCCCTGGTGGCGTTTCTTTCTCTTTTCTTTTTCTAATACATTTCAAGTAACAATGGAACGCTTCCTTAACGATGCGATGTAGTGAATCAGCACGAATTTGACGAACTTTATTTCCGGAAGAAATTGGGCAAGACTGGTGACCAAGGTGGGTCAGGGAAGGCATGTCTATGGATTAAACAGGAGCATCGCAAAACAAGGCGAGTAATGATGTAATGAAATTTAGCATTTAAAGTTTCTCTTAAATGTCATGATAAGGAAACCTCGGCGAGAGAGATATTGGGACTTGCTCTTTACAGCATATGGGGTCCACAAAGATAGCAAATAAGAGAGAGAGAAAAAAAGGGGGGGGGGGGGGTAAGGAAAGGAAGGAAGTTAACCAAACGCACGTCCGGTTTGCTAGTTTACTACCCTGCATAGCAAATAAGGAAATTGGAAAACTTATAAGATAGCAGAAAGGGCCCAAAAGCTGGCGATGTGACTTTCTAAAGACAATACTATGATAAGCAAGCAAGAAAGAAATGATAAAAGAAAGCATACTTCAGCGATTCTTTTAGCTTAACAGTTATTTATTCCAACAACAACCTTTTCCCGGACTGATTACGACCATCACGTTTTTGTTTGCCCGTTTTTCTTTTTTCCAGATACTTGCGGCCACCCGCCACTGAGAACTGGAGAGGATGATCGAGGAACAAAGAGGAGCTTGCGGAGGCTGTTAAGTGCAGGATACGGTGCTGTCGTCCTATATGAGAGTTGAAAGCGAGAAGCCGAGGGAAATAATTAAATGATATAGTTCGTATTTAAATTAAAACTGCGCATCTAAAGATATTCCAGAAGGAAAAGAGTCGACCAGAAAAGTTATCTGTGACTATCTTTTAGCGCTGTACACAACGTGGCAGCATAGCGGGTGGGTGCTGCGCTGCTATGTACGAGGTTGCGGGTTCGATTGCCGGCCACAGGGCCACATTTTGATAGGAGCAAAACACAAGGACGTCTATGAACTCAGATGTAGGTGTTGCTCACTAATATTACCAGCAGCTTATTGTTGCCAGCAAGCAATAGCTCCAGTCCACAACTAAAAAATGGGCGCTCACTGCAGTTAGAGGACTCTTCACATTAACAGATGCACTATGCAGTAGGTGGTGACGTGCAACATCGTACCGTTTGGTGTATACCATTCTGTGTGGAGTTCTACACCAGGTGAACAGTTGAACACTAGAATGACGGGACAACAGCTATCAAACGCGTACGGCGGCCGAACCGCATATGGCGGCGTAGTATTTTTACGCTTTAGTAGTGGTCTGCTTGTGTTACTCGGGCGCACGTAACGTGCGGTTCGGGCAGCGCATGTGTGTGATAACTGCTGCTCCGTAGCCATTGTGCAGTTGTAAAGTGACGGACACCCACTCTGTATAGTAAGTTCCAGTAAAATACAGACACTGAAGTCGTCAATTCTCGGCTGGAAATCAATCATTAAAGCGACAGCGTTGACATAACGTCTCATCTGTGATCTCGCAGCATCGTGGTGGTGGGTACAAGGCCAATGTTTTCAGACTACATGCCCTCATTCGCCCTCCCCGTATATCATATTCCAGCTAACACGAAAGGGATACAATCCGTCTTATTTGGCGATATATCGTCGTATCCGTCAAAAATCCAGATTGTAGAAGTCAACTTCAGGACGGATATAATCAGGACAGAATATCCTGCTCTAAGATGGATTTTTAGAGACTTTTGCAAGCGACTTCTTCTTTGTAAGTTGTCTTTTAACGGATATGTTTTCCTGGTCTTCAGGAATACGTATGGAAGAAGTCAACTTCAAGAAGGACATAATCAGGACAGGAAATCCAGCTATAAGGCGGATTTTTGAAGACCTTGAAAATAGCCTGCATCTAGTCCCCTTGCATTTTTGTTACACTCTGCTGGTTTTGCGCTGTTCCATTTTGGCGGGACAGTGGTGGAAGCATGGCTACGCTTTTTCTGTTTTACTCAGCCCAGTGGAAAGGCCGTGGAAGTGGCAGCCAGCAGTTTGATTTGCTTGCATATAACTGTTCGCCCCCTCTCTCCTGTTTTATTCTGTCTGCCTGCCCTTTTCCCGTTCGCCACTCGCGACAGAAGCTACGCTTGGGGGACGCGTTCCGTTCGGTTTTCTGCTGTCGGTGGTCCGTTGGCGCTTTTGTTCGCTTGAATTTTCAACGGCCGCAGTGCGCGATGCCATGTTTTCTTGTTTGTGCACGTTGACCAGCAGCTCCGTTTGCCTTTGAATTACGTATGATATATACTTGGGCAGGGTAGCCCCATCGTGGACTTCTGCGCTTCTGATAAAGAAATGTGAGTACCGCAGTGAATAGGTGTATTTCCTATAAGGCGACTAGTACAACTGTTTCACTGAAATGTCTGTTGGCGAGGCAGTCTGGCTTTAGCTTTAACGGTAAGCGGCTAATTTTCACAGGATGTCGAGCGCCTATTTCAGGTGCCACCTTTTTCGTCGTGATGTTAGCCAGGGTAGGTAATATTAGTGCTACACCAATAAACTAATGCTATGTTTCGACATTTCGGACGAAGCTGCACTTTCGTACTATTGAGGAACTTTTTCTAGTAAGTTGGTAACGGTTGTCTACTTATATAACAACTGTTTAGGCTGCTATATGAACGTTTCCATGGTTGGTAGCTAGTTTACCTAGCTACATCTATAATTTTGCACTAAAGGGAATATAAAAAGAAATGTTACAGCCCGTCAATTGAGGTTGCAACCATGTTCATGTTTAATGCCTCATAATTTGGTGCTTACCGTTACGCTCGCTGAAAGCACATGTGAGTGAAACTATAAGTTGTCAAGCTGTGTGCCTCAGTTAATGTTTTATTTTCAACATGCTTGCTCCCTTTACAGTAAGAGGACCGGCTGAGCTTTCACGAAGGTTAAAAGGCTAGCTGATGTTTCTCAAGGCTGAAGGAAGCGGGAACAACTGTGGACTGTTAGAAAAGTAAGCAACGCTGCACTCATGTCTTCAGAATGAATGTTTTAGTTTCAGGCAAATGCACATCTGCTGTACTTATTCGAATGTAGGCCGGTCGCCATTCTAGGCCTACTACCCCGCGTTCGAATCCTATTCTTATAGTTTCCGACTACGTCTAAGCATTTCCTGTGCAATATTTTTTCTTTTTTTTTCAAGGTTTCATCAAAGGTTACAACAGCCACTATTTATAGTTTATTCTTAGGGTAGTAGTATCTGCATCACAATTGCTGTCTCTGCCTTACTCTACAAATGTTTGTGCATTTTGCTTCATTACTCTCTTTTGTGATACTGTTCTATCAAATTGGGAAACATATTGCGAGCGCCGCTTGTGCAACTGATTGGGGGCTAGTTGTCGCTTTTGCGCATTATAAGAACAAACATCTGAGCACGATCATTTCAGATAAACTTTTGTAGGCAGTGAGCTTAAATATATATGTCCGCGATTCCCTTGGTGCCCATAGTCAGTGGTACCACCTTTACACAGTTTTCTACACTCTAGCTTGCCATGTGCATAAATAGGCAGCTCTGGTTTCCCCACATCCCTTGCCTGCTGTGAACAGTCGTCCTACGAGGCATGCGTTTATGACAGTTCTTGTCATTTCATTCACTATATAATAAAAAATATTGTCGCTGTACTTGTACGTCCCGCATCATTGATGTCATTGAAGGGCAAATAACCTGCTGGCAGCCGCTAGGGTCGGGTAAAGAGCGTGAATATTCAGGAAAGAGAACAGGAAAACTATAAGTGCAGGAAAGAGAAACATGTAGATACAGGGGAGAGGGAAAAAAAAGAGAAAATGGGCATAGCGATCCAGATTGTCGAAAGATTTTATCCGTACTTTTATAAGCTTGCAGTGGTCATTGAATATCCCCCATTAAAAGGGGATTTTTGGAGCCTGCTTAAAGAAGAACTGCACAACTTCTTAAAATGGGATTACCGCCGGACATTAGCCGGGATATATACGACAGATACAAGAGGAAGAACGTATCTTAAAATCCTGCTAGAAGACGCCCGTTTAGTCTTGGCCAATCCGTACTGTAGCAGGATTCTATCGCTTTTGTGCTAGCTGGGATTACACCCCTACGAACCGCAATAAGGTTTGAACGTATCGAACAAAATCACTGGACATACTTGACCTATGATCGAGGTGACAAGACTGCCCTTATTTATTGCTGCTACTATGTGCAGTGCGGCGCTGCGGAGCTTCAACCACGGCAGTTATATCTTTCCTGAACGTATGCTGGGCATATTTTGCAGCTTAAACCGGAATTCAATAGCAAGAGACACATCGTAAATATTTGTGACCGATGGATTACAGTTCGCAGTCACCTCGAGTTACATGACATATACAGTCGAATAAAGAAATGGAAAAGGACAAGGGCGCGTTTTTATTGTTCGGCGCAACCTCAAGAAGCTAACAGACGAAGAGGCTAAGGAACGCATAGGGGATGGATGGGAAAAACTTTATTCGTTGTCCTGCAAATGAACGACCAGGGCTCAGGTCTCCCATGTCGGGACGTCAAGGCCTTGCCTTGCCGCCGCTTCACGGGCCTGCTGGACTGTCCAGACGCATAGGGGAAGCTATCTGTAGTTTTTAGCTGTAGTGTAGTAGTTATGACATGAGTGGAAAGGGATTAAAGTGGACAAAGAAACCTAATTACCTGATCAAATTCAGGTAATTAGTTCGGTTGATATTATGCAACATTTGAAGACATATGGAGTGATCCAGAGGGCTTACATCGTAGTTATGAGTGAAGCTGTAGTGGAGGAATAACGCGCGTCGGTGAGCTATATCGGTAGTACTTTCTGTTCTGTCTTAAGTTCCATTTCCAGCGCTCTTTGTGTCTCAGCGTACGGGAGGATTCCGGATTAACTTTGACCTCCCGAGCTTCTTTCACGTGCACCTAAATCCGCGCCTGAGAGCGTTTATCCCTTCCGCGTCCATCGGAGTGCGGCCGCTGCGCTTGACGATCGAATCGGCGACCTCATGATCTGTGGCAGAAAGCCGCAGTCACGGAGCCACCAGGAAAAAATGTGTTCTTCTTCTTCTTCTTCTTCTTCTTCTTCTTCTTCTTCTTATTATTATTATTATTATTATTATTATTATTATTATTAGTAGTAGTAGTAGTAGTAGTAGTAGTAGTAGTAGTAGTAGTGGGAAAGCCGCATATGCCTCATGCAATTGATGACGCTGAAAAAATGGTGGCAGGAAAATATGATACAAGAATTCGAAAGCTCGCGTCTCTTTCCCATGGCGTATACCAAGATTCGCATGGGAGGGTACGAGTGCGTGAGTGATTATATGACTGATAGGGTATGATATCAACAAGATGACATGCTCGTCGGTTGCATCACAATTAACGATAATAATATCAAGTCTGGCTCATAACCGCATTGAATATACGCTAATGAGCCACGCGTGATGCTATGTTAACCTTCAAAGCCAGACTACATTTACGCGATTTTCGTGTGCCAAAGGTATTGATTTTTGCCTTCACGTCCCTTGAGCGATTTAAGGACTCCTAGGAATTATTACTATTAATAATGCCACAGTATACTAAAAACGATCTACAACTGGGAATGTCGCTGGAGCCGTTTCGACCAAGAGGACTTGTCTTCGTCAGGACGACAACGTCTTTAGAGATCTCTTCATCGATTCAAGTCTACATCTTCCCCTGAGCTCTCTTCTAGTTTACACTACTACTACTACTACTACTACTACTACTACTACTACTACTACTCCGCGTTGCCCCACCATGGTGGTCTACTATGGCACTCGGCTGCTCGAAGATCGCGGGATCGAATCCCGGCCACATCGGCTGCATTTCGACGGAGGCGAAATGTTGGGGCCCGTCGTCAGTGCACGTTAAAGAACCCTAGGGGGTCGATATTTCCGGAGCCCTCCACGATGGCGTCTCTAATGATCAAGTCGTGGTTTTGGGACGTAAAACCACAGAATTAAATCAAATACACCGCGTTCCGCTAATCTAGGTTTCTGGAAGGCATATGTGACGCCATTTTTTTTCTTTCTTTTTTCGGCAATCAGCCTCTGCCACTCGGAAAACCTCAGCGCAAAAGCTCGACTACTCTTTCGCTCCGGTTCCTCAACGATATCGCCCTTGACCAATCAACAAATGGTAGCGTTGCCGTCGGAATTACGATTCGTACGTTCCTTTGACAATCAGAGGCGCCTCGCCGTTTTTCAGCCAGCCCTTGTACGAGCGCAGAGTCACAGTTTCGAAACCCTGAGATTGCTGTACGGTAGAGGGCTAATTACGGGGAACAGAACACTCATTGCTCACCTTTCTGTATATACGCTCGCGCACAGGCGAAATGCCCACGCAGCCTCCCACTCCGCTCGTTCAGCAAACAATGATGAAACTCCCGGCCATCGTTGCTATAAATGTCGTCGTGCACGTTCAGGTCGTGAGAGGCAACGCTCATTTAGTCGGAGTAATTGCAGCACTCTACCGGATATGTCACGAGTGCAAACAGAACGCACTGAGAGCAAATCGTCAAAGATGCCGCCTTCTTATTTTTATTTGTATTCTTTAGCCTTGTTGCGACAACGCGTTTAGCGTGCTGTCAAAGTCGTTCCTTTTCACAATGAACAGCCTCAGATCGGCTGATTGCAAAAAAAAATGTAATAATCTAAAGAACGAAGAGACGACGCAAAAACATCTCTTAAAAGGTAGCAAAAGCTTACTGCGTTGCAGACAATTGCGTTTAAATAACGTGAGAGGGGAAAAAATAGTGCCTAATGAAAAACTGAAGATACGAGGCACGTTCTGACATTTTGCTACTTGGACCTCGACAGCAATTAAATTAAACCGTAATAGAAACTGGGCAATAGAGAGCTTGTATGAACGACGTTGAGTGCGCCGTTTAGAGCAGCTTGTCGACTACCGGTTAGGCGACTGTAAAGAGAACGAAGGAGGGGGGGGGGGGGGGGAGGGTTTACTTTAACAACTGCAACATACAGACGAGCCAATGGTTATCATAGATGTGCATAGATGTGCGGTGAGATAATTAGCATGTTATTGCGCCCAAGTTACACGGGCCGACTGCCCGAGCCTAAAAAAAAGTGCTGTGTCACTGTACAGGTCGGCCGCCACATGTTGACGATAACGGCTGCCCCGCTGTTGAAGTGGCGTGCTCCCGTATCGTATTGTGAGTGCCATAGAAATTTGCTCACAGTAATGCATAAGCTCATCGGTATTGACGCCGTTTGGTATTTGAGTCCTGTGTTCCTTTCATTCGTTACAAATGCTATGAAGGACTGCTAGCGCTACAAAAAGTAGCGGTAATTCAACGACTGTGTAAAGGAACAATGAACTAAAAAAAAAAAAACGGGAAGTTATAGAAAGGACATGATGAATTCTGGTCGTATATAAAATGTGAACAATTTAAACGGAAACGCAGTCCTATATATACATATGCGTTCAGCGACAAGATAGTCACATGTCCATTATATCCGCGGTAAGCCCAGGACGAAACAGGGAGTGCAGTCAGGTGCAGTCCTTCGGCACGTGGTTGTAGGGATAGATATTATCAAGCAGGCAAATGCGTGTATGTGCAGTGCCATGATAGGGACGATAAGTTCACAGTTTTATATGCGACACTGAAACAGCGAGGAGTGTTCACCCGACGTGAACCGGTCTCAGCCTTTCGTTAGAAGATATATAAGCATTGGCGAGAGCCTGAAGAGGGAATAATGTAATCCGAAATTAAATTTACGTGGCATGCAGTGTGACACGCTGTGTAGTTTTAAATCACTTTAACTACTTTGAATTATTTTTCAGCGTGCACCTAAACCTACACACACTAGCTCTGGATGACGAAGCTTTAATGAATACGTAGAAACTGGATGGTTGTGGTGTCTACAGCTTTGTTTCGTATTGTGTCCTTTTAAATGCAGGGGCGCTATACAATAAACGTGCTTTGGTTTAGGATGTGGTAGTAATTCAGTCATAAAGATTACTAGCCCATGTTGCAGGAAAAGTACGATGCTTCATCATGCTTTCTTCATCATGTTTGCTTGTCTGCAGCACGGATTGATGCACAGCATTCTTGATTACGAAATGCTGATAGACAACAAGATTGCTGCGCTCTGCTCGGATTTGGAACGAGGCCGCCGTGTCAGTCCTCAAAGAAAGCGACAGCCCGACAAAAAGTGGCAGTCCTTGCCGCAAATTTTCAATTAAAAGCTCATGTCGTCGGCCCCCGTATATATATGCTGTCGCAGTTGCAGTGATGCTGGATGTGTCACAAAACCTCCATACTTACTTTTCCAGCCTTCATATAAAAACTGCAGACGTTCACGAAATCGACTCTCTAAAAGTCATTTTCATGGTTTAGATCGTTTTATGAAAAGCTGCTTACTCTTTTGTGAAGCTAATGGCCGAACGTGGCTAACGGACACGAACTCAAGAAAAACAAAAGCTCTAGGGTGAGCGCTACTATAAACTCTTTATAACAGGAAACGACCCGCCGATGGGCTATTAGAAGCACATGTGCATCGTCTCATGCTCGAGCATGTCGATGACCGGCATGCGTGGAATCACAAAATGCGCAGGTATGTAGCCGCTTCGATGACACCACGATGATACCACACACACACACATGCCCATACATACATACATACATACATACATACATACATACATACATACATACATACATACATACATACATACATGTTTATGTGTGCCAGCGGAGTTGTGCTTGTTTCTTTCGTTAGTGAGTTCTTCTTTTAGATGCGGAGCATCTCTTGCTCGCGGGTATGTCACGCGTCCGGCGTCCGCACTCACACTACGCATGCGCGACTCTCCTCTCCCTTCCCGCTCTCCAACAGCTGCTGCAATAAATAAAGCGGGTAGAGAGCACGCGCGCGCTTCGCTTCAGTAGTATCTCCTCCTTCTTCGATAAAAGAAGTTGGTGGCGTTGTGTGATGGAAGCAACAGTTCCGTCAGAGAGTGGCTTGACGCAAGTACGCATCAGCATCAACCCACACTCTGACAACGGTCACGCGATGCGTGGTAACGAACCAAGTTAACAACGTAATAACACGCAAGGTTCACCGCAAAATTAACCGCGAAGGTAACACCGAAAACACTGCAAACCTGTAAACACCGCCGTTAAATGCACCGTTGAAACTCCCAGCGATGCTCCGCATCACCCCATGGTCCCCTTCGGGGAGATGGTGTAATTTTTTTGTTGTTTTTTATCTCCCGAATTCGTGGCTACCCTGCGGTGGTAGTCTACGCGTCACTCCATCTGGCTGATGATGCATAGGAAGTGAATTTAATAAACGACATGTGTATCACGCTTGGTGAAAGCTTGTTCGCCTTTAGCGCAAATACGGGGACATTGTTTTGGCAGGTATCGGGGGCTGAAACACAGACAGAAAGAAAGAAAGCAAAAGAGTAATATTGTGCGTTCGATTCCCAACCGTGGCGGTCGCATTCTATACGCTAAGGTATGAACCCGAGCTGCATACAGCTGTTAAAGCACCATCTTTGAAGGAAACAACGCAAAAAACGAGGCAGCACTCTGCGTTTTCCACTCGCTGCACATCGTCAATGCTTCATTGCACTGAAAGCTGTAGCATTGAAGGGAAGACGAAATCCGAGAGCGGCTCACACTACTGTACCGATCAGGTTACTTTGACTAATCCCAGTTAATCAAGGCTAATCCGGGGTCGCACACCAAGGCGCACATTCTAACCGAGCTAATATGCGGTTTCGAGACATCAGTAGCCAGTTTCAGTGAAGTTTCATGACGAATTATTTGGTTAAATAAGTATTGTACTGCTAAATTATTTTAAGCGATGCTACATGACTTAAGGTTGTCTAATTTTCATAAGATCAGCATTTTTTTACTTAACTTTAATCACTTTTTCTTTGTGTAACTTTCTCTACGTTGACATTTTTGCATTCTGCTTGTATATATAACACGCATCTTCTGACAGGAGGTCCCCTTTCAGCCAAGTGCTCTGGACCTTCTTCTGTATACTCATGTAAGCGCGTATGTTTTATATGAAAATGAAAAAAAAAACTGAAAATGAAACTGAACTGAAATCTAAATAGCGCCTAAGCAGAAGAACCAAGCAGCTGGTTCATAGTTGGCGAACATGATGCCACTTCGACGACATCTCCTCGGAGATGCAATCTTACGCTGTCCCTAATTTCAGAGGTGATGTCTACAGGAGAAGCATATTCAGTCACTCTTATCATTTCTGCAGGCATATTTTAAGTAACCCAGAGAAGTGGCCCGAAAATTTCATTTACTGACCATCAATGGCAGGCAATGTGCGATTCTAGCTTTTCCCGTCACAGAACCAGTGAGCACATTAGTGACATATGTAACATTAATGTTTTACTGCAAGCATAGATGCCATTGAGTAGCTTGGTTTAATTGATTTTGACGGTGGTTTTAATTGGCGCTCGCGTACTGCATATCTTGCTACAAGAGGTCGACGTGCTATCGGAATAATGAGAAAATTGAGTGACTTTCCTGCGCTGTCATTTGGCTGCGTTTTAATTTATGGGTCTCCTACGTATTAAATTCGATTACAGATTCTCTTTGTACGAGTAGCGATTGAGCCGGTGTTGAGGCCTGCCAGAACCTGCGACCAATTACGTGTGCAAACAAGTAGTATATTTGCCCATTTTTTGAAGATGTCGTGTGCTGAATGGCAAATGAGTTCTGCAGAAACCCGCAAGGTGGAGTAACGTTTTATGAAAGGGAAAATTAGCATCCATCCGTTTGAAGCACAAGGATACATGGAAATCCATATGGGTTTATCAAAAATACATGGAAATCCATATGGGTTTATCAAAAATGAAGAGGTTTAAAGGTTTGTTCATATTCATATACAAGTGCAAATACAAGTACAGAATGAATATAATACAGAGGGAGGTTCCAAAGTAAAATCTGTCAGGAGGACCTCCTGTGAGCACGTGTGTAGAGAAATAAAGAATACGGATAGGCAAATAAAGAAAAAAACAGCAATCAAATAAAAAATAAAAGTTATACATGCAAGCAAAAAATACACCAGTAATAGAACAACAGTAAGACAGACTTTAAAAAAGAACAATAACAAACATCATAACATATGCAAAACACTATCAGACAGTTTGTCGCGTCTTAACACATGAATTTAATCAAGTGGTTAGTAGCACATCTTTTAGGTGCCGCCGGAAACAATGTAATGAAGGACTTGATTTAATAATTGATGGTAAATAATTCCAGAGCGAAATTGCAGAAAACACCGCTGTCATTTTACCTTTGGAAGGAGGAGGTGATCATTTTCAGAAAATCGTGTGTAGTTAGAATTGAAAAGATGTGTTAGGGTAAGTATGTCAGCGGGAATGTCACTGTTTCTGCTTCTGAATAATAAAATGTCAAGTTTGAGTTGAAATGCGGATGTTAATGGTAGAATGTTGAGAGGGCGAAAAATGGGTGCTGCTGATGCTGTGTGAGAACTATGTATAATAATATGGACTGCTCTTTTCTGAAGGTGAATGAGGGATGTGAGGTGTATGGTGTAGATGTTGGCCCAGCAGTAAGTAAGGTGACTGCTAATGAAAGCATAATTAAGCGATTTTAGAATATGTTACTTAAAACAGTGTCTTGTGCGAATGAGTACGCGGATGACGAGAACAGAACTCATTTGCCATATTCATGCCCATGTGCGCCAAGTTGTCGATGGATTCGCCCTCCTGGTTAGCTCATTTGGCAGAACGAGCGCCCCCGACAGGCGCTGGGCCTGGGTTTGAACCCCGGACTAGGACGAATTTTTCGTCAACTAGGAAGCTTTCATTTCTGAAAAATCCGTATGGATTTCCTTGTAGTCTTTTGCTTCAAACGGGTGCATGCAAATTTTCCCTTTCATCATGCGTTGAATGTATAGCGCTTTTTAAGCTCTTTATAAACTCTTATGCCATAGCCACTAGACCACCCTTGCGGGACACGTGATTTTATCTTTCACCTTATATATCCCATATGACGGGTATATTGGCTCTGCCAGCGTCGTGACAAGTCGTCACATGAGGACATAATGAATCAAAAGGATAAGAGACATCGATGTCGTAGGCTTGAAGAAGGTGTCAAGATAACGGAGCGTGCCCATGCAATCGTTGATGCCATTAGGCACGTCTGGGCGATTAACGTACAGTTTAATGTCATCATTCACTAACCGGTCGAATTTGGCTCCGGAATAATTTTGGCCACCTGGGGTTCTTTAACGTGCATCTTAATGTAAGTACGCGGATGTTTACGCATGTCGTCCCCATTGAAATATGGCCGCCGTGGCTGGGAGTCGAAGCCGCGTTCTGCAGCTTAGCAGTATATGCAACACCGTAGTACCACGACGGGTTTGTGAAACTCACGAAGTCACTTGAATTGAACGGAATTAAAAGCTCTCTATCAATGCAGGTTATGGAATGACTTTTTTGTCAAGACAAAATTCATGCTCGTGCCCCACCACGGTGGTCTAGCGGCTATGGCACTCGGTTGCTGATCCGGAGGTCACGGGATCGAAAGCCGGTTATGGCGGCTGAACTTTGACGGAGGCGCAATGTTGAGGCCCATGTATTGTGCGATGCCAGTGCACGTTAATGAACCCCGTGTGTCGAAATTTCTCGAGCCCTCCACTACGGCGTCCCTCATAATCATATCGAGGGGTTGGGGTGTATGACCCGAGAAATTATTATTAACTAACTTTATACACTTCCTGAATGATGTTTTTTTTTCAAATAAACGAACAGTATGTAATGCATCAAGCGTTCTAAAACTTTAAACGAGAAATGATGCATGGATAATAGACGGTAATTACGCTATTCATTTTTTCTTCCTCTTTTAAGAATTATACTTTTGCACCAGCTATTTACAGACCACCTAGAGCCAAGCCCATAAGGAAAATCCGGTTCCAGAATGCGAGTGAATGACTCCACAATGTCATTCTTAACAGGGGCGCAGCCAGAATTTTATTTTGGGAGGGGTGTATGAATTTTATTTCGAGAGGTGCCTGTGTGTGTTCGTATGTGCATGTGCATACATGCGCATACAAACTTCAAAAATTTCGGGAGGGTTTTACACCGCCTCGATCCCCCCTATGGCTACGCATGGGATACCTAATACATTTAAGGGGCTAACTGTCCAGCGGCATGCCACTATGGCTTGAAGAACCTTTATTATTGTTTTGCTATAAGCAAGTTGTATGCCAGCAAATCACTACACATACGGTGAAGTTAGTGCAAAGGTTCGGGCTATACAGTAATGCCGTACGATCGTGGTCGGCAGGCAGAAAATTTGGTCTGTCGGAATTGTATCAGCCGCTCTTCATCATCTCATGACGTTACCGTACTCACTGAGCAACTCGTGCAGGTCATCCCGACTAAAATATCCACGTGTCCACGACGACAGTGCGGCATTACCGCACTTACCGTGCGATAAGCCGGCGCTGCTAAAACTCTCTTATGTCAACAGCTAATCCGAGGGTCGCGGGATGGCATCCCGGCCGCGGCGGCTGCATTTCGATGGAGGCGAAATGTTGAAGCCCGTGTGCTGTGCGATGTCAGTGCACGTTAAGGAATCCCAGGTGGTCAAAATTTCCGGAGACCTCCACAACGGCGTCTCTCAAAATCACGGCTGGTTTCGGGACGTAAAACCCCTGAAATCAAGCGATCTTATGCAAGCAACAACGGCGCGCTTCCTTTTGCCCCATAAAATGACTGACAGGGTGCCGCCTTCGCCCGGCATTTTATTCCCCCAGGCACGGTAAAAGGCCCAGAAGCACCCTAAAAAAAAAAAAAAATGAAAGAAAAAGAAACACTCCCGTCGCGCCATACTGCTTGGTGTCAAAAGCTCCTCTTGCTTCATCTTTTCAAAAACGTCTGTGTGTTGCGAGAACAAGTAGAGATCTCTTCATTACGCAATGTTTGGGTCGTAAGCCGCCACGCGGGTTTAGCGAACTTCCCTCGGAGATAAGTCTGGCGTGCCCTGCACGAGGGCGAGGAAACTAATACCCGGCCGGCGTTGCTTCGGCACCGAGATAGGACGTCTCCATCTAACTGGCCTGTTCTCTTGCTTTTTTGTCTGCCTTGCCATCGCAGCAAAACATCACGCCAGCAGTATGTTTGTCTGCAAAGCTAACGAACTCTGTACTGCGCTATCGCGCTTCCTTCCACCGGGAACCCATCGGCATTTCCTTCAAGAATAATTAAAAAAGAGAGGAGGCTTTCTCTTTTGCGTCACGTGCAGCCAGTACTTGTCAGGCTGAATTTAGCAAGTGCATTCCACCGTGAAGCGTGTGAGAGGAAAAACAGTAGCTGGAAATCTAACTTCGAACAGTGCTCATAACCATCTGGCTGTAAGCACCGCCACGGTGGTCTAGTGGCTATGGTACTCGGCTGCTGATCCGAGGGTCGCGGGATGGAATCCCTGCTGCAGCGGCTGCATTTCGATGGAGGCGAAATGTTGAGGCCCGTGTGCTGTGCGATATCAGTGCACGTTAAAGAACCCCAGGTGGTCGAAATTTCCGGAGCCCTCCACTACGGCGTCTCTCATAATGAGAGCTGGTTTTGGGACGTAAACCACACAAAACAACAACTACCTGGCTGTATAGTAAAATAAGAACGGGATGAGAGCCACGCAAAAATAAAGCGCACTGGTTTAAGCCATGCTCGATCTGCAGCACGTAAGCGCTGCAGTTTTCCTTTCAAGTGAGTGCAGCGTGCGAGAAACGCAGAAAATCACTATATTGTACGTAAGACAGAATAATAGCGCACGCTGTAAAACGTTATACTGGGAATACTGGGGAGTGTGTGAGCTGCGCTACTGAATTGTCTTTTCTGCGGTCTTCGGAAGCACCATCCGCAGAATGTTAACGGAAAATTTGTAATATTGCAATGTGTGCAAGGCAGGTACTGCGTAAGCTGACAGAAGACATCAAACGGCAACGAGTTTATTCCTCCCACGAATTCCTTCACCGCTATGCAGATGAAAATAATACTTGGCGAATTCGATTGTCACGGGTGACGAAACAGGCATTCAGTTTTACAGTTCAGGCAAAAACAACTGTCACGCATTTGGAGGCATCCCTCATCGCCTAAGCCGCAAAAAATTCGAACTAACACAGTCTGCCGGTGAAATTATGGCAACCGTGTTATATGGGACCCTAGTGGGGTACTGTCGGTGGGATTTTGACTGCTAGCGCAAGAATCAACGCGGGCAGGTGCTGTGAAACACTAAAATGAAAACTTAGAAGGCCAGTTCGGAACCGGGGAAGGGGAACGTTTAGCGAAGGCGTAAACATTCTGCACGACAACGCCCGCCCACACGTCCACCGTCAAACCGTCGATCACTTGCGAACCACCTGGTTGCAACGTTATCATATACCCGCCATACAGTCCAGACAAGTCCAGAATTGTCCTCGGGCAGTTCCCATCTGTTCATAGCTTGAATAAGCATTTGTGTGAACTGCGGCTCTACTCCTACGACAAGGTGAAAGATGGGGGTCAACGCTTCCCGGAGGGCATTGAGCATGGTATGATGCGGGCATCCTAAAAATGCCACAGCGTCTACGAAAATGAAACAACCGAAATGCCCATTATGTAGAAAACGGAAGCAATTTTCCGTCTTTTAAAATGATGTAACCACTGTACAGTATAAGCGGTTATTTGTACATCTAAACAAAGAGGATACCTTGTTTTTGTATTGCCATTGCATTAAAGAAAAAAACGATAATAATTATGCACATATGTACATTTATTGTGCAACTTGCAAATGTGAACCTCAAATCATCTAGATCGATATTTTAAAAAGGATGGTAACCGCTGGAATGTTATCACGTAATGGAGACGGACACATCAGTTTATTTCTTTAGTAGTGAACTTGAGTGACGTTATGCTAACGATACAGCCGCAGTACGCATGCGCGTTTGGTTGTCTTCGACATATTGCACTTTCTCCAAGATAAATCAGTCGACCTTAGCTATCACCCTGTGCAGTGTCGTATTCTCCTCCTTATTAGTTCTTTTCCTTCTTTCTTCACATTAAAAGTGCATATTGTGGCATCATTCAATGCGCTCTTCTGAGAAGAGGACATGCTCCTCTGGGCATGCTGGTCTGAGAAGTGGACGCTTTGTGCTGAACTCGCCAGGAGAATTTCTCGACATTCTACTACCGCGTGTTCAGTAGTCTCCGCATTTCCATGCTTTTGTAGCAGCAGAAAATTGTATCGTGCTGTTGCAAATATTTTCTCTTGTTGGTATTCTCCCTCAACTACATCGAGCTCGGGCCTCCGACAGGAAACCACGGCCCTTTGTCTTATCGTGAATATTTCCTCTAGAAAGCTCTTTTCTGCCGTTTTTGTAAAATCACCATGGCGTATTTGGTTTGCCTTCTTCACATCCAGTTCAACCTCTTTTTTCTGACTATCTTTCCGAGGGCTTCTCGTTATCCATCAGAGCTCTCAAGTATGCCCGGAATTTGGCTGCCAAATTTCTTTACTTCTTCTTGCATTCCGTCCCCACGTTTTGCGATGCCGATGTTCTTGTTCTTAAATAAGCCGCCTATGTTTATTTATCCTTATTTCTTATCCTAAATCTTTTCACAAAACTAATTTAGCTCTCCATTCCACTTCGCTAAAATGAAGCCTAGCCCATATCATCATCCACTGCCTATTTGATGGTTTTTCCACGCTCCGCTAATTAATACAATCGGCCCACTGACAGTTGGTTAGCTTCCTAACCAGAAAAACAAAACAAAGAATAGCTGCGATTTCAAGCAAGGGACAGCAGCGGCGTCGGAACTTTCTTTCCACTGGGGGAGCGAAAAATCGTTACCTACTATTATCATCATCAGTGCCCGTTTATTGCCCAACGTCTAATGAGTACAAACGATGAGCTGACACACATAACGGAAATATTATGAGTAAAACGTAATTTGGTTGGCTAACTGCTGCAAATAATTAAAAACGTCGTGTCTGATGTATCTGAAGTTTATTTTTTATTAATTTCGCCAGACGGTTCTTATGGCACGATACCGTTTAACAACGGTAAACGAGGACGTTAAAGAGATTGAACTTAATAGAGCTGACATAAAGAAATATGAATCAATGACAAAGTACACCTGACATTGTAGCATTGGGAGCGACAGAAAAGTAAATTATTCGAGAACATGTGCACGTTTATAAGTTTGAAAAAGATGATGTGAGCTTGTTCGCTCTCCGGTGGTATAGTCTACTTCAGCAGCGAAAATAACATATCCCAAACGACAGTCAAAATATGGAATAGTATATGAAACATCAGAAATTAAGAACTTAAACCCGTGTGCGACACTGTTAGGGCAGGAGCATCAAACGGCCATAAAATTATAAGCATGCCCAAGGAAATTGCATGTGCATATTCGTTGTAGACTCCTTGTATAACAGGAATAATGTGTATACACCAAAGAGAAAATAAAGTAAATGTAATCGTAAACATCACATATTGCATCACACATACTTTTCAAACACAAATAATAACGAATGCTATAACGACACCGTGGACACGTGGGATGAGTCGTACATCTTCACACTGCAACAGCGCGAAGACGCGGACGAAACGAGTAAGTGCGTGTGAACAGCGCTATATGTTCCCACAATTTTTTATTTCGTGGTGCCGGACGTGTACTCAACAAACGTCTCAACTGCGAAACCTACGCTCAAAGTGGCGGTTAGATTACCATGCACGTGAAAAGGAAGTAGGTGCGTCATCCTGCGTCAACAATCAAGTAGATGTGGGTCCGATGTTTACGAAAGGCGGGCCTTTATTATGAATTCTGCAGCACTGAAATTTTCCTCGTTGATTGCAGCTGGAATCGCCAAGATCATTGTTGCAAGTTTGGCTAGTCTCAGATGATTGCCTTCTTTCCCTTTCCAAAAGTACTGAAGCTCCCATTCGAAGCAACCGCGCTTATCGATTCAGCGCGCAGCTACTTGTTAATTTCCTCCTGGTCATGCGCTATGCTGTCATTAAAGAGACTGGCTACCGTCCTCCATCGCTCTCCCGTTTTTTTTTTTTTTTGGCTTAATAGAAAGCGTGGCTTTCGAAGTGTCCAAGCGTGAAGTGGTTTCTCCGTAAACCGAGTAGAAATTACTAAAACAGGATTTTTTCATCTACGAAGTCGCTCCTTTCCTACGTGTACAGACGCCGACAACAATGGTACTGGGTACGATGCGCCGTCGTCTTCCTGGCAACCCTCTCGGGCGCGGAAGGCTTCTCTCCTGGAACCGGTTCCAAGGACGAAATTGCAGTGGTTACGAGGAGGAAAGGCGAGGGAAAGTTGGCGCGCTGGGGATTAGGTGGGGTGCGCCTCTAAAGCCGCTCTATTTTTTTAAAGTAGCGCCATTCATTGTCCTTTTCGCCACCGCGCTCTCCCAGGCGTTTGCTCCCCGCCACCTGCTACGCCCCGACCTCCTCCGCTCTCCCATTGGCTGATTCGTGTCACGTGGAAGAAGACGAGCACTCGTTTGTATTTTTTTCTCTATTTTTTCTTTCCACCGCGCTCCGGTCACCATTTTCGGATCTGCGCGACGACGGTGCTGTGCTCGCGAACGGATTGATTGAGTACGTGTGTTATTGGTTTACAACGTTAGGAGGAACGTGTTAAGGAGGACAGCTGTATTCTATGGCCGTGATGCTGCGCACTCGCTTGTCGCAAGCGACAAGGTTACGAAAAGGCGTTTTAAGTTTTTTTGCTTGCATTTCGACAAACGCGACCTACAAAGAAGAAATACGTAAATCGACAGGATCGGGCGTACTGTCTTTAAGGAGGTTGCAAAAAGCGCAAGGCTTTGTAAAGTAAGTCCCACATTTCATGACCCCAACGTACGTTTCGTGACCATGTGCATGGTTCGTGTGCATGGTTCTTTAGTACGCTTCAGCTGATGCACTCTCTCTTTTCTTCATAGGTAGTGCGGCCCCGCCACGGTGGTCTAGTGGCTGTGGTACTTGGCTGCTGATCCGAGGGTCGCGGGATCGAATCCCGGCCGTGGCGGCTGCATTTCGATGGAGGCGAAATGTTGAGGCCCGTGTGCTGTGCGATATCAGTGCACGTTAAAGAACCCCAGGTGGTCAAAATTTCCGGAGACCTCCACAACGCCGTCTCTCATAATCAGAGCTGGTTTTGGGACGTTAAACCCCACAAATCAATCAATCAAATCAATAGGTAGTGCGGTGCCGAAGGTGCGTGCAGCTGGCCTGGCGATGCTGTGCGTGGTTGTAATACGCTGAAGTTGACTTTTCTTAGAATGGGCTCACTTTGTGTTATGGTTCTGTTTTGCGTGGGCAGTGCTCGCATCTTCCGCTGGCCTGTGACTTCAAATCAACTTTAATAAGGCCATATGTTCAGGTCGACCAGAAGTTAGCACCGAATGCAGTCGTTTAACGTCAACGTAATCCCGCATGTGTTGATTTAGTGTGTTATGTTTAATCTTGTTAACGTCTTGAAGTGATCTCGCTATTTGGGAGGGTCGTAGCAGATGCTCGTGGGTAACAGAGGTCATCTGGGGAGCGTCTAATGTGCACTCGTGCATCATCCAAACAGCGCGAAGAAGCGACCTATTTAATAAACATTGTTCACCCAAGACGGCTGGAATATTTCACACTCCAGCCGAGCGAAGGTATTCTGCATGTGCGCAATTGAACTTACGAATTAGCACGTTCGCGTAAATTCACGCACTGGAAACCTAGAACCTTCGTAATAACGCGCTAAGTCGCGCTTGTTTACACCGCGTGCATGCGCCGTGCTATACCAAAACAAGCCCTGTACGCGCGGACCTTTTACGTCCTAAATAATTGTACTTTTTTTATTCTTTTTTGCGCGATTTAAACACAACATTATCAACGCCATTTACTGACTGACTAAGCGAATTCCGGACCCAAGAACTGCTCCGCAGGGCTCCAACGAACTTTTCCGGGTATTTCCACCGATAGCGCGTCAGCCGTCGTCTGCTGTGGCAGGTCCCACATAGGTGGCGACACCGTCGAGGCCGCACCGGGCAGGAGAGGGAGGCGGAGAATTTAGGAGGAGGAGAAATGTGGTTGGCGCTACTTTCCTCGGAGGGGTTTTATGCGCTTCGGACATGCAGCGCCGCATGCATGACAAGCGCAGTACTACACGGCTGTACAGGCAGACGAATTCGAAGGCAGCCCCACTTGCGAAAAGAAGAACGAATTGCTCTTGGACGCTATAAGAATGTGTCTCGTGGCGTGAAGTACACTTTAAGACACACATAATTGTTTTTGAAGGGAAAATTAGCATCCACCCGTTTTGTAGCACAAGGCTACAAGGAAATCCATACGGATTTCTCATAAATGATCGCTTCCTAGTTCCCGAAAAATTCGTCCTGGACCCGGACCAGGACGAATTTTTCGGCAACTAGGAAGCGATCATTTATGAGAAATCCGTATAGATTTCCTTGTAGCCTTGTGCTACAAAACGTGTGGATGCTAATTTTCCCTTTCATAAACGTTACTCCACCTTGCGGGTTTCCGCAGAACTCATCTGACACATAATTGTTTTTCAGCAGAATATGTATACCTGCGTGGGTCTGTTCTTGTACACCTGGAAACCGACAAACACACTGTTGGGTGTCTCTAGAGGCGCTTCTTGCACCGCTTCCAGAGCAAAATTAAAAACCTAATTTCTTTTTTGTGGGGTAAAAGCGAGCTCCTTCCCGTAAATACGACGTACGATCTGCCCAATATTTTACCACAATATAAAAAAAAATTTCCGCACTTCCACATCTTTGAATTGCCAGAACACGAATCTGAGCACCAGCAAGTTTCGGGTCCTTCTTGCTGGAACCTCCTAAAGCACTCCACTGATAAGTTGACTGGATAATCCACTTTGTTTGAAGAACCAGCTGCCTACACATTTTACATTCCGCAAGTTCTCATCGATCGAAGTGACCTCCTTTAGAGTGAATTCCTGGCCATTAGTGTTGCGGAGGGCGGTGTTCAGCAAATGGGCGCGACAGTTCAATGGGTGATAAGGCTGAAAGTGCAAATAATATTCGCGCCCTGGTCTGTGACACATATAGCCTTGGCCAAGGCTTCGCTGCTCTCGTCAAGTCTGCCAAAGCGACAGTGTCTGGTACACTGTGGAAACGCAGTATCTCTGTCCAGATGTTGTCGCCGCTTTTCTTCTCGCTTGGGAAACCACTTGTGAAGAGCTCGTGCGCATGCAGCCCTCTTTCTTTATCAATGTAAGTGCGGTTGATGATTGATTTGTGGGGTTTAACGTCCTAAAACCAGCTGTGATTATGAGAGACGCCGTAGTGGAGGTCTCCGGAAATTTCGACCACCTGGGATTCTTTAACGTGCACTGACATCGCATAGAACACGGGCTTCAACATTTCGCCTCCATCGAAATGCAGCCGCCGCGGCCGGGATTCGATCCCGCGACCTTCGGATCAGCAGCCGAGCACCATAGCCACAAGACCACCGTGGCGAGGCAATGTAAGTGCGGTAGCGTACGTGTAAACTATCTATTTATAGTCACCTGTTCACATATCTGTCACGATAGCGCATTGGCTCTCGTTTATAGTTAAGGCGATTTCAGTCAGGAGCTGGCCGAGTTTGCCGTGTTTGCGTTCGGTGCGTGCCGTATTTCTTCACTTATGAAGCACCCGCTTCTTTGAGGCGAGTTGTCCCAACCACGCGCAAATGGGGAGGCCCTTCTACGCCTTACAAAACACTCCACAACTACCACCGCTATACTTTTCTCACCCCCTTGGCCACACACTACCAGTGATTAACCGAACCGCATTCGTGCTGGGCCCGGGAAGAAAAAGAAGCGACTAGTTTTATCAAGTTAACAAAACTGTTTCATTTCTAAGCATAATTGAACATACAAAGGACACTACGTAGCGAACACAAGACCAAAAACAAAAACAGAAAAAAGGCAAACAAAGGAGCAAGATGAGCGCGACATGCAACACAAGTATATGGCTAACATACTCGTCAATACTGCAACACGTGCAGAGGGGTAAGCGCTCTCAAATTAACAATTGGCGCAAACTCTTAGTCATGATTTCAGGCCTATCTCGGGAGCTCCCCAACGCAGTCATGTCGTCGCGGGCACTGTTGCACGTACGACTGTGTTGTGCATGGGCTGCACGAAAGGTGCACTGTATTTGTTGCTTGTTACTTTCCGGTCGCCGTCTCCCCTGTAAGCTTCTCTTTGCAGCGATAAAAGTCCGCGTTGCAGCATGGCAACGGACATAGTGACGCAGTGCAAGCGCTCGACCTTGTCTCGAAAAAGACGAGAAAGGAGCGGGGGGAGCCGTCGCTCCCCCCGCTCCACCTGTTCTGACACCCCCGCGGGACAGCGTTTACGAACCATGCACGGTATGACTATACTGCTTTCCAAATTCCCCGCACCACCTCATATTTATTGTAAACCTTTTTGCTGTGCTCCCATTCGCACCGTTTTGTCTGACCACGTGGTGACGCCCCCTTTCCTTGCCTCAACTTGCCCCTTCTTCCTTCGTTTACGATGGCAGCGCACAAAGCCGGTGCAGCGCAGCAAGCAGCTGTTTCGCCGACAGTGATAGCGTGAAGGGCAAAAAAATTTTGGCTCAAACCGACATGTAAGCGTCGCGCATTCTTCTGCCATGTATAGCTCATTACGTCTTATCCGAACGCTACGAACACTGCGGATACGATGCGCCGCTATAGAACAGAAGATATAAAAATTGTTTTACGCGACACAGCGGTGCGCACTTTCAACCTCTGGATTCAATTAAGATGTCATTCGGTCATCATTCTCATTCCCCCCCCCCCCCTTCTTTTTTTTTTAATGGCTCGGAAGCCCCATACTGTGATTTTTTTTTTCCGTAACGTTTTTTTCGTTCGGCATCCTTCCATCATTTTTTTTTACGCATACTCCCTCCTGGATGTGTCAGCTCAGTTGTGCTCGATCTTATCCGACGCTGCGCTCACAGTTTGAAAGAACGGTTTTTTGAAGTTTGGTAGTAGCTTACAAAAGGGACAGAATAGTGCTTGTTACTAATTCACGTTGTGGCTTCTGGTGAAAGTTCGACTTTCAACTTCCAACTTCCTTGCGTTACATGTACGAACCCCCCACTGCATAGTCTCCATTATTTAGCGTGGTCCTGAAAAGAATATGGAGCTGCCCGGTTGTAATCTTCACTGCTTCAATAAGCATTCGAAGGACTGATTCCGAAATATTCGGGCGCCATGTTCAGTGTATATTTAAAGAGTAACTCCGGCGGCTTTTTCACCATATTCTTATATCGCTGTTTTCCAACGGTACAGATAGTCAGAGTGGTCCGATTTTCTCAGAAACTCACGAGTAATCTTAAATAACCGAATTAACGATGTGTTCAAACCGAAACCGAAACTTGTAGACGTTCGTGACGCGTATGCGGTGACGTCACAACCTCCCCGCCATCAGAAATATGGGGCTAGTGCAGAAAAATGACGTGGCAAGGTCATCCAACGATGTATTGAGTCATGCCGGCCTTAATGGACTTGGCAGGGACGATGTGAGTGCTGAAGTATCACAGTTTTGCTTTTGATGGGCACGCCGTCTCAGGTATCTAGGGAGCGTTGTAGGTAATGACATCGAAAACACAGGGTGGCCCGCGTGGGAATCCACTAAAGACATTTAAAATTCACTTTCAGGAAAATTAAACGACTTGCCACCGTGTGGCTTGGCATATATCGCTACAGTACCAAGGAGAGCTTACACGGAAAATTTCATTTACATCAAAATCGCCGGAGTTGCCTTTCAATAAACCCGTTTGAAATCCCAGCGTTCGCGCGCACCCGAAACGACCATGCGACACCGCAGGCCGACATAGGCACTATTCAGTAACGTTTCAATGAGGCCAACTAAAGACATTTAAAAGCGTAAACACACTGTTAGCTTTCGTTTGTCATGAAACAACAGATTTATGTGAAAGAAAGTAAGGAAATAGTCGGGCCCGTATGGTGCCGCCGTGCACAAGCAAGACTGGAGTACGGTTTGCTTTTACGTACCACTACAAATCAGCATGCTAGTGTCCATCTTTGCTCGACTGAAAGCACGCCATTGAACCGCGCTTATGATATCCACATCAGCTCACGAAAGTGTGCATTTTCCTTAAAAAAAAAAAAAAAAACAGATGCCCGTGCAGTAACTTGAGTCCCGGACCTTCAGTTTTACCATGAACCTCATACCATGACCTCTACAGTTGCCACAGTGCTGTTGACGTGCCTCGTAGAACAACTTTACGCACAAAACTACTCAATTTGCAGAAACAGGTAGACCCTACTCATGACTCTTGGCTCAATGCGGGACAATCCACCGACTCCTTCGAATGACGGTCTTTCCCACAATGCTTGGTATCTGCCAAACTTTTCCAGAATATTGACTTTGATAATAAAAACCGTTAAACCTTACGGCGTGACATGCAGCACCACCTTGGCTTCTGTTATGTTTTTGGAATGGAAGGCTGTGAAGGTTATGTTGCTGTAAAAATGAAATATAACAAGGATTCCGTTTTTAACTACACATTTATCTCACTTACGAGTATACCCTAATAATAAGTAATGAGGTTTTACGTGCCAAATTTACAATATAATTATGAAGCACACTCCGTATAGTAAAGGGCTCCGGAGTAATTTTGACCACTTGGGGTTCTTGAACGTGCACCTAACTTAAATTACACTGGTGCTCTCGGCTTTTCTGCATTTCGTCCCCATCGAAATGGCGGCCATCGTGGCCGGGGCACTGCCTGCTGCAAAATTCGCACTGCTTCAACGTGTACTATATTCTGGACCCGTTACCTCCTCTCATTCACATAGACGACTTATCCGCTTGTGTACATCTTCTGACATTATCCATATCGCCGACGACTGCGAGATTCGATCACCAAAAAAAAAAAAAAGTTAGCCGAAGGCATATATACTCTCCAGTTGTGCCTTAACGCTGCTGATGACTCTTGCACAGTGTAGTGCATGTATCTCGACGTTTATACAAGGTGTCCCAACCATCATGCACCAAGGTTTTTAAAAACATTTTCGCAGAGGGTACTCGCAGTGAACTGCATGGGCACTTGCGTATGACATCTGGCCACTTCTGGATGCTATATGAGCCTCTGACGAGCGTGCTGTATGGTCGACTATATCACGAGATGTTTAGCGGTATGGTAGGCTGGGGGACACCAGGTGAAAAGAGAGACAGAAAGGAAGAAATCGAAGCTACTGCAGTAAAGCTGTACCAACTGAGGATCAGCGATTCGCCTGTGTTTCCCTTGTGTTTATTGGCGGTATTTTCTAATTATTTTCCCTCAATTTGATCTTATTATTATGCGATTAACCACCATTAATGTGTATCCTTTATCTTCCTTATACTAATCTGGTTTATTTTAAGCTTTCTTGAGATGGATACGTTCTTAATATGGATCGCCCAGGGAGAGCCCAGGCCCCTAAGTGCTCCGCACTTAATATCTGAGTGCTGTAGGGAAGCGGTCTCAATTTTATTTTTGGGGTAGTTTTGTGTACTCGCAACCGGTATTCTTCCATGAATAAGCATCGCTTAATGAATTGGTTTTAATTAATACACTTTTTTAGCATTGCTTTGGTCGCTTTTGTCAGTTACAGAGTTGTATAGGCCGCCTCGGAAAACACCGGAATCAAAAATTTGTTTCGTGCTGAGATTTTTTTACTTTTTTTTTTTTAGGAAAAAAAAACAGAAGCCTGCGAAACGTGGGAAATACGAAATAAATGCGCGCTCGCGCGCCACTCTACTCAAGCGCTGCCCAGCCATAGTTGACAAATACGGGTCTGCATGATGCATGGCAGCACTGTACCTTACGCTTATCTCACTGCCAGTTCACTCGTGGAATCTATTTGTCTATCCTTCTTGGCGAAGCCTGTACACTGCGGCGATAAATGCATTAAGCGGTGTATCCGTAAAAGAAGCTGGAGGGTGCTTCTAAGCTTCGCCTTTAATCACATAGCGCTCCGTTTGCTTCGCCGCCTCGCAAGAGAATTGCGTTTTCTCGCACATTCAAAGTACAGTCCGAGGTATTGCGTGTGTAGGTGTTAAGTCGTGGTTTACGATTCTTCTGACGGATTTTACTTTCAGAAACTGAATTTTGTTCTCTAACGCACCTGTGCCATGGCGGAGGGCTTCCGTGGTCGGCGTGCTTCGGGAAACACGGCGGTATAGCTCGAGATGATTATTTCAACTGCGGACGCCTACGCCGACACGGAATTTACAGCGAAATGAGCTCCTTGACGCACTTGCATTATTAAAATAGCTTGGGAGCTTTGGAGCAGCGGTGCGCAAGTGCGCGTCTGTTTCATATTGTAAGTATTTCGCGGGCTTCTGTTTTGTCCCGAAAACGGTCACGCTAATTTCAGCATGAAACAAATCCCTGATTCCGATCTAAGGCGACGGCTCACAGCGTTGTAGTGGACGTGTTAGCGATTAAAGCATTATTTTTGCCATCTTTAACGAAAAGTAACGTGAAAGTGCGTGGCATTTGCTGTGCAGCAGGCCCTTATGTAGCGCCGGCATGTGGCCGCAGTGATGATGATGATGATGATGATGATGATGATGATGATATAGGGGCTTTCCTCTTCGCATCGAAGGGTCCAAATTTTGCATCCGAGCCGTTATACAAGAACGCAAAAAAAAATGCAGACAGAGAAACACAGAAGGAACAATGAGAAAAAAAAAACGACGAAAAGGAAGGAAAAAGAAAGGGCACTCTCATAGTACGAGTCATTGGACGCTCTGCGAGTTAGGGTCACCGTGGGCCGAATTTATACCCCTGGCGTTGAGGCCCGTGTACTGGGCGATGTCAGCACGCGTTAAGGACCCAGGGTGGTCGAAATTTCCAGATCCCTTCACTACGGCATCTCTGACAATCAAATCATGGTTTTGGAAGTACCCCCCAAATCAATCAATCAATCAATCAATCAATCAATCAATCAATCAATCAATCAATCAATCAATCAATCAATTCAGCTTTTCTTGCCCCTTCATTTCATTTGGAATCTTTTAAACAGCCCTCATGGAGCAGGCACGGATGTGCAAACCTAGCACTTTCTTACAATCCTTTGTACCTAAACTTCTGAAGTGTGGAGTCGCTTTCCAGCTGAAGCACTGTCAAGGGCCATCATAACCTGAGGAATGTATCATCTCACTTTGGCCCGCCACGGTGGTTTAACGGCTGCAGTACTCGGCTGCTGATCCGAGGGTCGGGATCGAAAACCCGGCCGCGGTGGCTGCATTTTGATGGAGACGAAATGTCGAGGCCCGCGTGCTGTGCGATGTCAGTGCACGTTAAAGAACCCCTGGTGGTCAAAACTTCCGGAGCCCTGCTCTATGGCGTATCTCATAATCAGAGCTGGTTTGGGGACGAAAAAACGCCTGAATCAATCAAATCATCTAAGTTTACATAAATAAGAAGAATACTCTATTTTAGGGACGAAGCTCCTTAAGGCGTGGGTCGTGCGTCCCCGATGTATGTAGTTGTAGGTAGCCACCTCTCGTTTAGTTCTTGGAATGTCCGCTAGATGGCGGTACTTGTATATGAGCGTCGTACAGACAGGCAGGTATAGTGATAGAACAAAAGCTCCCCGGGTTGTTTTATGCAGACGATATTGTGCTATTCGCAGACAGTCGAACAGATTTGCAGGGTCTGGTTAGTATATGTGGTCGGGAAAGTGAAGATTTAGGGCTAAAATATAATGTGACAAAATGCGGCTGGATGATATTCAATGACAGCAACGATCAGACCATATCAATACAGGGAGAGGAGATACCCAGAGTACGAGAATACAAATACCTCGGGATATGGATAAATGATGGGAATAGATACATGGAAGTACAAGAAAAAGCTATGGTAGTTAAAGGAAAGAGGAACTCCGCAATAATGAAGCATAGAGCGCTGTGGGGTTACAACAGGTACGAGGTAATTCGAGGTTTGTGGAAAGGTGTAATGGTGCCAGCACTTACATTCGGAAACTCAGTGGTGTGCATGAGGTCAGAGGTACAATCAGGGCTGGACGTGAATCAGAGGACGGTCGGACGTCTCGCACTGGGCGCCCATGGGAAGACCACAAATGAGGCTGTTAAGGGGGATATGGGATGGTCTGACTTTGAGGGAAGGGAAGCTCAGAGTAAAATTAGGTACGAACAGAGATTAAGGAATATGAAAGAAAGTAGATGGGCAGCGAAAGTATTCAGGTATTTGTATAGGAAGAACGTTGATTCACAATGGAGGAAGAGAACTAGGAAGCTTACCAGTAAGTATACATCCAGTAACGAAACGGATGGGACGAAAAAGAGCGTTAAGAGCATGGTCAGAGCGGCGGAGAACTCGGATTGGATAGCAAGAATGGAGAAGAAACCGGCATTGAACAACTACCGAAAAGGGAAAGACGAAATCAAGAGAGAAAAATTTTACGATAATTCAAAGGGAAGCGCTTTACTGTTTGTGGCAAGGTCCGGTTGCCTGAGAACCCAAAGTTACAGAGCGAAATTCAATAAAGAAGGGGATACATGTACGTGCTGTGGAAAAGCTAGGGAAACGACAGACCATATTTTGATTGAATGTACATGTCCACCCAGGTGTAGCTGTGGACACTACCCTACAGGAGGCCATGGGTTTCAGGAGTAACAGGGGAAAGCTGAACATGCCGGCGATAGATATAAGTAAAAGGCGCTTAGAGCATTGGTGGCGCAAAAGTATGGAGCAAACAAAAGCGCAAGGTAGTTCGGGTAAGATTGTTCCATCACAGCAGAACGATAATAGATAAAATAAAATAGACGAGGAAAAAAATTAGTTGTGAAAATATGCGTGATTAGGGAAAAGAAAGTAAACGAAAAGGAAATAAAGCTAGAGCTTGGTGGCCCGGCCACCGCCCCGTTATAAAGGGGACGCTCCTAATATCCATCCATCCATCGCTGGAGGTGCCGCTGCTCTCCGATTAGCTGCTGCGCGGGGCTGGCGGGGCTGCGCCGGGAGCGCTCCTCTCATTTTCCTGGATCGCCGCCGTACGCGTCGGATCGCGCTTCATGGACCATTGACGAAGAGAAAAAAAATTCCGAACGTTGTGTCCGAAGCGCGGAATCGAACCAGGGACCCCTCGCTTCCGAACGCGCGGCGTTAGCCACACGAAGCGCACATGGACACATGCACCACGATGACAGTAAACACCCAATATTAACGAAAGACTGCGCGTTTTTAACGCGTTTGTGCTAGCACGTTACGACCCGTGTAAGAAGCTGGTGTAAGACGCTGAGGCCTCTCCGCCTTTTACTCTCTCAGCAGTCATGTGATGGCGTCGGCAAACGCGGTGAGCGTTCCGGCCTGTGTAAGGGGCTGCGTGAGACGTCTTTACACGATGATCGACTGGGCGAATTGCACGGAAGATTCACGGTTTACCGATGATTCCCTCCGGAGCTTCGCCCACTCATCATCATTCACCCCGTGGATATGCTGCGATTTTTTTCGTTCACGTATTGCTGTTCTAACACTTTGCTCCGGTTAACCGCTCCCTTTTCTTGTGCTCATGATACGGGTAGGGGGGCGTCGTAAACCTGTTAAATAAACAAATTAGTAGAGGTTAGAAATTTAATATCAGAGTTGCTGCGTAAATAAACACAGGTGAAGCAAATATAATATGACAGAGTTCGGCTATAAATATATCGGAGTTGTTAAGGAGCTGTGCATATTTTCCTCTTTTTTATGCTTACTCATTTGAAACACGAATTTATGCGAGCAAATCAACATTTTGAACAAGGATACATCAGTTATTTCCAGTTTTCAATCCAGAAACTAAGAATTACCCTTAATTCAGTGTGAGCAACTGTGACACAGCATTTTCTGTCATTGAGCAACTTAGCGTCCTGAAACTGTACTTGAAGGACACGGCAGTGCTGCGGCCCTGGCATGAGTTAAACATTCCAAGTGTTCTTGCATTACTTGCATATCGGAACGGGCCTGCCAAAAATCTGGTAGGCGACCCTAATCCTCCGCTTATACTGTCTCATTATGGCCCTCGCGCTTTGGCGGGACCAGACGGCTTCGTTATAGCCCACATGCGGCTGTTGGCCATACGAGATTGATTTATTCCTATCGCGATAGCAATTACGTGGATACTTCAGCGGGGTTTTTGCCGTCGCCGCCATGCCCTATATATAGCTCAGCGGTAAAGCATCGGACGCGTTATCCGAAGGTCGTGGGTTCCGTTCCCACCGAAGGCAGGTTTGCCTTTTCGTCCACTGCAATTACTTTCTACTTAAAGGGACTGTCTACCGTCCTTCGTCGCTCTCCTGTTTTTTGGCTCAATAGAAAGCGCACCTTTCGGAGTGTCCCAGCGCGCAGTGGTTTCTCCAGAAACTGAGTAGAAATTATTAAAAAACAATTTTTTGTCTACGAAGTCGCCCCTTTTCTACGTGTACAGACGCGGCAGCAATGGTTACCGCGCACGATGCGTCGTCATCTCCCCTGGCAACCCTTTCGGTCGACATTCCAGAGGTGACGAGCAGGAGAGGCGAGTGAAAGTCGGCGCGCCGGGGTGCGCCTCGGACATGCAGCGCCGCAGGCATGACAAGCGCAGTACTACGCGCATGTACAGGCAGACGAATTTGAAGGCAGCTCCACCCGCGCCTCCCTGAAAGCAACGAAAAAAAGAACGAATTGCTCTTGCACGCTGTAAAAAGGTGTGTCATAGGGTGAAGTACGCTAGTAAGACATACATAATTGTTTTTCCGCAGAATATGTATGCCTGCGTGGGCTAGTTCTCGTACACTTGGAAATTGACAAGCACGCTGTTGGGTGTCGCTAGCGACGTTTTTTTTTGCACCACTTTCAGAGCAAAATTAAAAACATAATTCCTTTTTTTGCGGTGAAAGCCTGCTCGTTCCCGTAAATGTGACGCACGATCTGCCAATTTTTACTACGATCTTAAAAAATTTTCCGAGTGGTAGACAGTCCCTTTAACGCGGAATTACAACACCATGATTATGAATTGAAATAACTTCCCCTATGCTTTCCTAGGCTTCCATGTTTGTTGGTTCAGTAACACATACACGCATATATATATATATATATATATATATATATATATATATATATATATATATATATATATATATATAATGCGTGTGTGTATAAATAGCAATCTTTAAGAAAAACATCCCTACAGAAATTTTTATGACGCGCCCGAGAGGGGATTCGAATCCACGACCGCTCGGTTACCGCGCGAACGCCCACACGAGCGCCTCAGGCAACTACGCCACGGAGCAGCATTGCCAACGATTCTAGCGGCGCGCATTTTATATATACCATTTAAATCTGACACAGACGCTCCTTTGGGCTTTCATCACGAGATCGCGCAATGTTCTCAACGCGAGCGGAGAAGTATTTATGCGCTGCCGTTGAAGCTAGCAACATGCCGGAATCTCGAGCTGGCTTCCGTTGTTGAGGCCCGTGTCTGCAAGCAATGCGTTTTTCGCCTGGGTCGCCACGGCAGACGTGAACCTTGTTACATACGAGAGTCTCGTAGCTGCCTTCCCCGTACCCGTGCTTACACGTAGTTCCGCTGGAGAGGGCGCGGTACTCTCGCCGGCTAGCCGGCTACATCGCCTGGGTCGGCGACGGGGTGTCTACCATATGTTTCTACTGCGTAGCAGCGCCTTGATCAAGTGCTTCGTTCCAGGTGTCTCGCATATCGTCGCAACGCCGGCAGTGCCTTCGCCGCATAGCGCTCACGCGAATGTGTCTGCGAGTACCAGAAAGGACACAACGCTTGATGCCTCTGTGCTGAGCCAAAAGTTTTTCGACAATGCAATGTGCGCTGAGCTCACGCTGCTTAGCACGTAGGCGCGCTTTGAAGCGCGTTCCAGAAGTCAAAACATGACTTAGCTCGCAGCTCTCCTTGGCCATTCTCTATGCCGTTCGACCGTCACACGGTACTTACGCCATCGCGTCTCATGAGAACGCTTGCGGAAGAGCTCCGGCAGAATGCCATTGGCGCTGATACATGGCGCGCTTTACTTCTCACTTATTCATTGCAGCACTGTCATTCAAAGCACATTCGAGCCTGCGCCCTCAGCAACTCCTCGCAAATGTGCCTCGGGCTGTGCGTCCAAAGTTGCGTGCAGTGTGATCTACTGTGGCCCGCGTCGCGGCTGTACGAGGTCGACAGTGGCCAAGGCAGCTGCTCGTGTTCTACCTTTATGTACGCTATCTTCCCCTGTGCCGCAGAGCGAACGCTTTCTCCTCTGCTCAATTTCCACAGCGTGGGACACACGCAATGCCAACCGTTCAGCAGCAACATGGAACGTAAATTACATTTGACGGCCTGTCGACGGGCAACATTTCTCATAAGTAGCACTCTTCTGCGAGCAGCATGTCGTGGTCATTCACTCCCTTCGTGTGAGTCTGGTCCCGCCTAAGCACACCTGCATGCTTACTTAATACGCCGACGTTCATTACAGATCAGATTGCCCCTAAAGCTGCTAGTCTTACTTCGTATATTATATCATGCATAGCTATCGCATACTTTGCTTCTCCCTTCTGGCGAAACTGACTTTTTGTCTCCATCCCAGTTGTTAAGTCATATTTCATGGGCGCAGACTGGCGCAGACGCGAAGAAAAGCCAGCGAAGCTCGGAGGGGTGGTTCGCGGTGGAGTCAGTGTAGTTAAGTTGTCGACCGCTGGCTTTTGTTTCTAGAGAAATTTCGGTTGCCGTGCTGCAACTGCTGCGTGTGTTTGTGTGGTGGCATTTTGTTCTTTCTACTTTCATCCTTGCGTTAACCTTGGTTCAATCCCCGTGCTTCTGTGACTGGATCCTGTAACATCAATGTCTACGTGTCGCCGAAAATAAATATAAGTACCACATTTGAATGGCTTAGCAGGATGCCTGTGAGATCACTCATGTGTTTCGCGGATACGGCAATTCGGTCTGTAACAGATACAATGAGCATGAATGCTAGGTAAGCTCTAAGATAGTTGGCGCATCAGCTTAAAAACCAAGTAACGCAACTGTGTTCTTATTATTCAGATCACCGTGTACGAATGCATTCTGAAACTTTGTTAGGCCTATGTGCGTCTTTAGCTTGATTGGTGAGTAAGACTCAAGAGGAAGTGTTGTTGGGCTAGTTGGTCCATACTTGAAGCAGATAACACTGGAGCGCTAAAAAGACGGGAACGAGGCTTCGCCCATCCTGTCATTTGACCGTTAACGGGTAGTGAGTACAGCGCCTGTACAACTGTGTGGGACAGTAGTAATTTACTCGTGTCTTACACAGATGAGTACATACATGTGATATCGCGTGTTGTAGAGAAACCGTTGCCGCGCGTTCATTCACTGTGGCATTGCAGTCATGAGATTTAAGTTCAGGGCTGTGGAATTCACGTGCATACTTGAGCAATCGCGCACTATTTGTAGTGGCGTGTCAGCACAACTGCCGCGGGCAGTCTTGAAGTTTTGTAGTGGTGGAATGACTTCGCGCAGCTCAGCATTCAGATGAGCTTGAGTGTCGTGCGCGCGTTCTCAGTCACATTTGTTCATTTTTTAGTATATGCTACGGGGGCCGCCAGCTTGTCCGGTGCCGGGATCTAGTGGTGCATGCCCATATACCTGCCCACGCCACTCAGGCGCCTCCAGTCCTCTCGCAAAGTGCTGCGCTTGTTTCATTACGCTCGCGCCTCCGGAGAGAGTATACGGCGGTGATTTATCTCTCGTTCGGTGTTAATTTTGAGATCCGCGACATATCGCTACAATACAAACGCTTAGCTTTAAACGTGCTGCCCCGCCACGGTGGTCTAGTGGCTATGGTGCTCGGCTGTTGATCGAAAGCTCGCGGCACCGAAATCCCGGCCGCGGAGGCTGCGTTTCGACGGAAGCGGCCGGTGTATACTGTGCGATGTCAGTGCACGTTAAAGAACCCCGGGTGGTCGAAATTTCCGGAGAACTTCACTACGGCGTCTCTCATAATCAGAGCTTGTTTTGGGACGTTAAACCAAACAAATCAATGAGCTTTAAACGTCCAAGTTTCATTCTGCAGATATCTATTATACTTTGCAGATATATGTCGTGGTTTGATTAATCCCTATGTACGTTATCTCTTGTGCAGAAGAGTCAGTGTGCAGCGCTTGCGCCGCTCATTGTATTGTAGCAGGTTAGTGGGGTCGTTTACACGAAATTGAAGGCACTCTTTTCTTTAGTTTCAAAATAACGAGATTCCCGGTTGGACACTTCGCCGCTCTGTAAGAGCTCTCCTTGTGTCCATGTTGGTTTCGCTGGTTAAAGAAATATCACGTTTCCCGTTACTCCAGTTTTCTATGCCTTAATTGCATGTTGACGTCTTGAGGTTCATCGGCGAAGGCTTACTTCTCACTGCTTGGCCTCAGCGAAAAAAAAAAATGCATTGGAGTTCCAGTGAATTCATTCGCTGAACGGTAGCAGCAACTCTATTTTTGTTGTTGGTATAAGGAGTTAGCGCTATCTGTCCATGTTTGGGTGCCACGACTGGATACTTGAATATAGCCGATCAAGTAGGGATGTAGTAACTAAGCAGGCTCAGGCGGATGCGTTGAGCGTATCGGTGCTACGTGCAAAGCAACCTTATCGAGGAAGTGCGTCCGCCATTTCAACGTTACAAAATAGATTGTGAGCAATCAGCGTCGTGCTGCGTTATTAATGAATATGTAACGATTGCGCACTTTTACAGAAAGGAAGCGCCCCTGTGTGCGGTGAGAATTATTTTGTGACAGAGACCGGACAGATGTATCTTTATCTCAGAGTTTGGAAAATTGCGAAACAACTTGAAAAAAAAAAACCCTTGCTCTATAACGAGTCATTAAATGATGTATAGATGTCGTTATTAATGATTGTGAATGCTTGCGCAGGAGGTTCAGCAAAATGTTGCATCATAGCGACACCAAATCGTTGAGTGTGTGTGTGTGTGCGCGTGTGTGTGTGTGTGTGTCTAACGGCTGCCTTTTTTTCTCAAGCTCCGCTTTATTGTCATATCAAAGCCACGGTTCTATTCGACAGTTTACTGCAAACGATTTACACTTTCCTGCTACCCCGCTGCGTAATCGCTACCCTAATTGAGTCATACTTCGTTGCATTGTACTAACTTCACTATTACCTGGCCATGGAAGGCAGTTTCTACAGGCGAAATCAAAACCAGAGCGAAATTTGTTGACGCTATGCGCAATTGTGGTGCACAGTCTAGCGTGCCGGTCGATCGCGCATGGTCCCAGTTACTAAAAGAGCCATGCAGCATTCGGAATCTCGATAGCAAACGATGCCGAACAGTCGTGGAGGTTATTGTCAAAGTGTGAGCCAAATATTATTGAGCTGCGTGTACCGTGGAATTTTTATTTGTTTTCAAACACAGCTGCAATTCACCTGCTCTTCTTTCCAACAAATGTCACTAGGCCGCCGACTACATTGCTCGAGCAGATATAGCACTGGCTGAACTTACGATCACGGAAAGGTAGTCTGGAATGTTGTACTTGTTCATTTTGCATTTAAAAAAAGGCAATCTGAGTACCTGTCTTTAAAAAGGCCGAGGTGAGCGAAGCGACCTAGTCGGTGGCGCCAGTGAGGTTAATTGTTGAAAGAAGAGCAGGCAATTTGTGGGTCGGCGCTGCTAGTGACGTCACTTGTTGAAACAAGAGCAGGCGATTTCCTGCTGTATTTAAAACAAAACTGCAAATCCACTGCTGCTTGCAGCACAATAATATTTGGCTCACACGTTCACAGAAGGCTCAACGACCGATTGGCACCGTTTGCTCAGTGTGTTCAAAAAGTGTTGCAGGGTCCCTTTCAAACTGAGTGCGCAGTGAGCACGTAAGCACGCCTCGAACAATAGTCTCAACCTCGAAGTGTGAAGCATGTGTGTCACTCCATTTCTACATGCTGCGCGCGTATGGGAGTGCATCCGAAATAAACTACGAATGAGTAATGTGTAGTATAACGTTCACGAGTGACATAATACTGGGGCAGTGGTAGCATCAGCAGGTGCATCAAGTTTCCTGGGGAGACGACCCGAACACCACTATATATTGTAAAGGAAGGAGACAGACACAGCGTCTTTGCCGCAGGCCGGCTGTTCTATTCCGGCTTCTTCCTTCTCTTCCTTTTCTTCCCTGGGCACCTAGCACCATAGGTCGGCAGGGTGGTAGAACACTCACTCACACTCACTCACCCTAATTTTTCCAGCACCTGCACTCACTCGCACTCACTCGCACTCGCACTCACTTCCACTCACACTCACTGGCACTCAGTCGCACTCGCACTCACCTCCACTCACAGTCACTGGAACTCACTCGCACTCGCACTCACCTCCACTCACACTCACTGGCACTCACTCGCACTCACACTCACCTTCACTCACACTCACTGGCACTCACTCGCACTCATTTCCACTCACACTCACTGGCACTCACTCGCACTCGCACTCACTGGCACTCACCTCCACTCACACTCACTCGCACTCGCACTCACGTCTATGAAATGAGTGCGAGTGAGTGCACTCATGAGTGAGTGCGCCGACCTATGCCTAGCATGAACGTCCAAGCTTCGGCAGAGCTCACTGACCTTCGTATATATGTACATAGACATACAATCCTGTGAGTGTTGTGCGTATATACCCAATAAAGTGGATGGGGGGGGGGGGGGGGGGGAGCGACCGCCTTCGTAGCTCAGCGGTAGAGCATCGGACGCGTTATCTGAAGGTGGTGGGTCCGGTTCCTACCGAAGGCAGCTTTGTTTTTTCGTCCGCTTTAATTCCTTACTACTTACTCCACAATTATAATACTACAAGAACGTCAGAACTTCCCCTATGCTTTCCTAGGTTTCATTGTGTGTTGGTTCATATATATATATTTTATTTACAGAAATACTGCAGGCCACATGGCCCAAGCAGGAGTGGGATACAAATCATAAAAATGTTGAACAATAAAGGAATAAAAACTGGCTACAGTAGGAGCAGAATCCAAAAAAAAGTAATTAATGGAATAAATACGGCAAAAAGGCAGTACAACTAAATTAGTGTGGGTACAGCAACAGTGAAACAAATATCAAGTGAATGAAATAGAACCAGTTTCACTTAACACTGCTTAAGGTAGGCTAGGAGGAGGTACACGACTGTGTAATGGCCAGCAGTTGGTCAGGTGACAGGCTATTCCAATCTGTAATTGTTTGGGGAAAGAACGAGAATTTAAATACATTTGTTCTGGGAAAATAAAGGGGGTTATAGAGAGCGGATGAGTATGACGAGTGCACCGCGTTCCAAGTGGAGATATGTAAAGTGCTGGGTCGAGCCCGAGCTTCCGATTAAGCAAAGAAAACAAAAACTTCAAACGCTGATCTTTGCGTCGGGACTGCAATGAAAGAACCTGATTAGATTCCATAACTGACGTAACTGAAAGCTGGTGGCCATATAAAGCAAAAATGAATCGCACAGCCTTTTGCTGGATTTTTTCAAGCGCGTTTATGTTGACTTTGGTGTACGGGTCCCATATGATACAACCGTATTCAAGCTTAGGCTGGATGATGTGTTCATAAGCGAGATGCTTAACATGTGATGGTGAATCTTTAAGCTTGTGACGTAAAAAGCAAAGCTTACGAAGAGCAGCACAACATATGTTAGCAATATGGGTGTTCCCGCTTAGGGTATTTGTTAGCGTGATGCCAAGGTACTTATATTCAGAGACTTCAGTTACGGATGGAGAACCTATGGAATAAGAAAATTTGAGGGGGCAATGTCTTTTTGTGATGCGAAGAAGTACAGTCTTATCACAGTTAAGTTCCATGCCCCATTCATTACACCAATTAAGGATATTACTGAAGGCTACGTTGAGTGCGAGTTGATCGTCGATGAAATGGATATCGTTAAATAATACGCAATCGTCTGCAAATAAACCTATTTTTATTGGTTCTTTAATAACTGAGTCTAGATCATTTATGTAAATGAGGAACAAGAGTGGCGCCAGGACACTGCCCTGGGGCACCCCTGAAGATACAGGAAGAGTGCCTGATGTTTTCCCATTTATTTCGACATATTGTGTACGATTGTTTAAGTAAGCGAAACCCAAGAAATAAGAAATTCCGGAAGGTCTATCATGTAGAGCTTTTGAATTAATTTATCATGAGGAACGCGGTCAAAGGCTTTACTAAAGTCTAAAAATATCATGTCAACCTGACTACCAGTGTCGAGAAATGAGGCTAAGAAATGAACAACAGAAGCCAGCTGAGTGATGGTGGAAAGAACTTTTCTAAAACCGTGTTGGTGCGGTGACAGTATGTTGTTGTCGTCTAAAAATTTTGTTATGCAGGTGGCCACAATATGCTCAACGAGCTTACAACACGAGGAAATTATAGAAATAGGGCGGTAATTTAGGACTGATAACGGATCTCCCTTTTTTAGTATAGGAACTACACGTGCTGTTCTCCAGTCGTGACGAATGAAAGAGGTTTTTAATGAAGACTGAAATATTGTTACACGAAAACCCGCTAAGGGCTCAGCATATCGGCGAAGGAACGCGTTGGGTATTCCATCCGGTCCAGGTGACGACTTTGCCTTTAATTTGAGAAGCATATTCAAGACTCCCTCATAGGACACAAGATCGACATCAAATGAATTCAACGAAGAGCCAGAGGTACGATTCGCAGCAGTAACAGAAAACACGCTGTGAAAATGATTATTGAAATGATCGGCAACAACCTGTGGATCATTGAGTGTTGTATTATTAAGCGAAATTTTATGTACCGGCACCTTGCGCTCTTTAATGTAATTCCAATACTTCTGCGGATCATCTTTGATAAAGTTCGGCAATGTGGTGCTGAAGAAAATGTTTTTCGCCTTTTGAACGCACTTCTAAGAGTGTTGCTCGAACTTTACGGAGAGCATGCGATGAAGGCGACCGCTTCCTCAAACGCTTAGCTTTACGTTCTAAGTGAATAATGCGCCTGATAATCCAAGGGGTATGTTTGGCCGTTTTTTTTTACTTCACTGGGTACAAATTTATCAATGCAGTATAGGCAAATATTTTTAAAGTTCAACCACAGCAGTAAAGAATCGCCCTCAGAAAATACAGCAAGTTCATTTTCTAGATGATTCAAAATAGCATAATCATTGGCACGCATGAAGTTTTTAACAGTTTTGAGCCTAGACAGATGCCTCACGTGTCGAACAAGAAGTGGAAATGAAACAAAAATCAGCAAGTGATCGGAGAAACCCTTCTCGACAGAAACATGGTAATCAGTGATGGATCGATCCACAAACACGAGATCAAGCACAGAACTTGCGTTATTGGCAATGCGCATGGGTATCTCGACAATCTGGACAAGGTTGCTTTCAAGAAGAACATCAAACATTATATCTGCATTGCGTGCAGATTCAGGATTGTAAGATAAGCGGCTCCAGTTAATTGACGGGAAGTTATAGTCACCGACAAGTATAATTTTGTGTTTTTTATGTTGGCGTAAGTGGTTCCGTAGTGCAATTAAAACATCGGGAGATGAATCCGGGGGTCTGTAGACAGCGTACAAAAGAAAAACAGTACCATACAGGTTCAATTTGAGGCATAAACGTTCAACATCAGCGATTTCATCAGCATATATATATATATATATATATATATGAGCGAATGAAAATCGATGGATCCGGTGAAATATGTGTTTGAGGAAGAGGGTGACAAACGTTCGAAACACAAATTCTTTACTAACGTTTCGGCAGGTGGGCCTGCCTTCGTCAGAGTAACCTGACGTTACTCTGACGAAGGCAGGCCCACCTGCCGAAACGTTAGTAAAGAATTTGTGTTTCGAACGTTTGTCACCCTCTTCCTCAAACATATATATATATATATATATATATATGTGTGTGTGTGTGTGTGTGTGTGTGTGTGTGTGTGTGGTGTGTGTGTGTGTGTGTGTGTGTATGGTGCAGGCAGGAAGCAGGTACCTGTGGAAAATTCATTTTGACAATGTTTCTCTATTGCACGTTGCAGGATATTATGAGCTCTTCCAGAAAAGGGTGGAGTGTATGACAGACATGCATTTCAAATTTCGTTCCTCAAAACCCAGCTGCAGAACAGCTTTATAGAAAATAATGGCCCCATTTCTTTTTTTTTTATTTGCAGGAATACATGCAGCTTAATCGGTTGCATGGATAACCTGATCCAGTGCACCAACTGCGTTCTAGCACGGCCCGACTGCGGTTCTACATTGGAAACATTTCCGCGACGGCGGTTTCAGCGTGTCATGTGATGCTAGTAGGATTGCATTCATCAGCTGGACTAAGCCCAGACACCACAACTAGTTTTTGATGATTGTGAACGTGAACTAGTTGCACGTTTGGTCAAGGTTGTATGCTCAAAGGAGTTGGCCATTCGAAGTGCTTTATTAATGACTAGGTATATGTCACCAAACCCGTGCTGGGAGGTACGGATCGCAATCGCCGGAAAAGATCCCAAGGACTAACGTATTAATCCCCCGGAAATAATCCCACGAAAGCTTTGACAATAAGATTTTTGGTCCCCTTCAGCACACTAGCAAAACGCCAGCAGTGGTTCAATGACCGAGTCAGAGCCAAGGTGATCAAACAAAACAAATATATTCTCATCGAATAGGCAGTTACACAAAACGTACACAAACACGGCTCTTCCAAACTCAAACACAGATGGGTTACAACGTTACACAAAGCCAACAAACACGAACAAGCTCATGCACTGCAACAAAGAACAAAACACAAAAGAGTCCTATTCACCAAGTCACTTGGGCGTCTTCTCAACTCGAGCTTGCAGGTGGGCTTGTCAGCTGGCTCGTGGAACAACGTCTGAGTCACGCACGACTTCTTGCTTCTTCTTTCTTTCTACTCTTCTACTCCCCTTTCGCGGCCCGTGTCCGACTGCTTATATTCGCGACTCCATCTAAATGCTCGCCACCTAGCGGGCGCTCCTGGAACCAGCCGATCCAAGGTCGGCCTCGAAACGCGGCATCGTATCGCATTACCGCGCGCTGTAGAACACCTCTGTAGTTCCTTAATCGACGCCATGCCGCCTCGAAGCATCCCGAAAAAGAAAGAATCCTCATCAAAAGACTTTTGTTACGTGCCTCAGAGCGGGTCATCGCGATGCAAAGGCAGCAACACGTCGTTTCATCTGTTCCCCAAAGAAGCAGACGACGCTTCGCGCAGAGCAACATGGATTCGGAACTTGCGCATCGGCAAGAAGGTGACGGGAACTATGCTAGTTTGGTCCAGGCACTTCACTCGCGACGATTTCTTCCTCCCCAGTGAGTACACAGATTGTGTGTGCGCGCGTTTATTATCATGCGCGCTTTTCGAAGAGCCGGAGTGTAGTTCAGTTTAGGCAAGCGCGTGAACAAAATACCGACATTGTTTATACGTGTACACGTGTAACGTTTTCTGAGTGTGCCTATGCTCAACTTGAACCGCGGTAACATTATTGCTGATGGATGGATGGAGAACTTTATTTAACGTCCTGCAGATTAAAGACCCGGGCTCAGGTCTCCCATGTCGGGACGTCGAGGCCTTGCCTTGACGCCGCTTCACAGGCCTGCTGGACTGCCCAGCTTTGGTCGGCGAGCGCGGAGCTGCGCAGGGCGGCGTCCCACCTCGCCGAGAGAACATCGGGGTTAATACCTTTGGTTTAGCCTCACATTCCCAGAGCATATGCTTAAGCGTAGCTGTGTCTTTCTGACAGACCTTACAGATGCTCATGTGATAGATATCGGGGTAGATTCGGTGGTATAGCAGTGGATTGGGGTAAGTGTTCGTTTGCAGCAGCCTCCAAGTAGCTGCTTGAGCTCTGCATAGATTGCCACTAGGTGGAGGGTAGCACCGCCGGGCCAAGTAGAACGCCTTGGTTATTTCGTTGTAGCTCGTGAGTCGGTCCCGGTCCGCGTACTCTTCGACAGATGCGTCTACTCCTGCACGGGTTATAGCATCGCGTGCGGCGGAGTGAGCACCTTCGTTGAGGTTGGGGAGGTGCGAGCAGACTTCGCCCATATGGGCGGGGAACCAGATCAAGTTAGCCTGGGAAACCTGGGAGGCATTCGTGAGTATACGAAGGGCTTCGATCGAGATTCTACCTTTAGCAAAATTTCGCACAGCTGTGCGCGAGTCGCTGAGTATAACCTGAGTGTCGGCATCAGTTATGGCCAGGGCGATGGCCATTTCTTCAGCAGCCTCCGGGTGTCGGGTCTTGACACTAGCTGTATGCGTTGTGGCTTTCTCCGAGTTTATCACAACGACAGCGAAGCGTCCACCGTCGGGGTAGCTGGCGGCGTCAGTGAACCGCGCGTTCTTATCATTGCAGTAGGCTTTCAGAAGAGCTGTAGCTCGGGCTTTTCGGCGGCCTTGGTTGTAAATGGGATTCATGTTTCTTGGAACCGGGGCAACGTGTATCTTCGCTCGTATTTCTTTAGGTATGTCCGCCTTAGCACCATGCTGTTTGTGGTACGTGATGCCAAGCTCTTGCAATATGCTCCTTCCTGTGTTTGTAGTGGTGAGCCTTTCTAGGTGCGATAATCTTTGTGCTTCAGCTATTTCGTCCAAAGTGTTATGGATCCCCAGTTGGAGCAGCTTCTCAGTGCTGGTGGATTCCGGTAGGCCGAGGGCGACTTTATATGCCCTGCGGATTAGGGTGTTAATCTTCTTCTTTTCGTTTTTATACCAGTTGTGCATGGACGCAACATATGCGATGTGACATATGACAAAGGAGTGGATCAGCCTGATGAGGCTGTCCTCCTTCATACCACTTCGTCTATTTGTGACCCTTTTGAGAAGTCTAATGGCGTTGGTGGTCTTGTGAGTAAGCCTCTTGATAGTTTCACCGTTGACCCCGTTGGACTCGATGATCATTCCGAGGACTCGGATGCGACTGACAATGGGGATGGTGACCCCGTCCTTGGTGTGTAGTTGGATCTCTTCGCTTTGTCTGATTTTAACAAAACCCTTCGGAGGCCGTCCCCTAAGGGTAGGGCGGTACAGCAAGAGTTCTGACTTCTTCGGAGAGCATCGAAGACCAGTGCCAGCCAGGTAATCCTCGACCACCTCAAGGGCCTTCTGCAGGGCCGTTTCAATCTGTCCGTCGCTGCCCTTAATGGACCAGATTGTTATGTCATCCGCATATATCGTGTGACTGACGTTGTTCACGGTCTGCAGCCTTTTGGCAAGGCCAATCATGACCAAATTAAAAAGCATAGGCGAGCTGACCGAGCCCTGCGGGGTTCCTGTGCTACCGAGCTCCTGTTCTTCGCATGTGATATCGCCGGCGAGAAGGATGGCTTTTCTTCCAGTGAGGAAGTCTCTGATGTAGTTATAAATCCTCACACCGAGGTTCAGTTCGGAGATCTGTCTCAGAATGGCCGAATGGCTGACCCTGTCGAAAGCGCTCTCCAGGTCAAGGCCCAGGGTTGCCTTCGTGCTGCGATATTTCTCATCGAGAATCTGGTGCTTGAGCTGGAGCATCGCATCCTGCGTCGACAGATGTGTCCGGAAGCCGATAATTGTGTGCGGATACGCTTCTGTGGACTCGAGGTAGTTGTTGACCCGGTTGAGGACGGCGTGCTCCATTGTCTTGCCCACACACGAAGTCAGTGAGATAGGTCTCAGATTTTCAATACCGGGGGCTTTGCCAGGCTTGGGGATTAGGACTGTCTTGGCCGTCTTCCACTGCACCGGTATGGTTCCTGCCCTCCATCGCTCGTTTATGTAGTCCGTGAGTCTAGAAAGCGAGTTCTCATCAAGGTTCCTAAGCGCTTTGTTAGTAACACCATCCGGCCCAGGCGCCGAGCGTCCGTTGAGGTGATGCAGCGCAGCTCGGATTTCTTCCTTGGTGAAGTCTTCGTCCAACGGCGTGTTGGCCTTACCGCAGAAATCGGCGTGTGTGACAGGTGGACCTAATGGGAGGTACTTATGAATCAGTGCGTCGATGACTGCCTGCTGTCCTAGTGCCGTCACGTTGCCGTGGAGGAACCTGGCGAGGCATTGCCTCTGGTGGGTTTTGGTTGCTGTGTTGTCAAGTAAGTGTCGGAGAATCTGCCACGCTTTCCCGTTGCGTAACTGACCATCGACGGCATTACAGAGCTCATCCCACTGTTGTTTACAGAGAGTGCGACAGTGTTCTTCAATGGCCTTATTTAGCTCAGCAACCTTCTTTCTCAGTTTGCGATTAAGGCGCTGGCCTTTCCAGCGATTTAGGATGGACGTCTTGGCCTCGATTAGGTGCGCCAGACGGCTGTCGATTCTGTCAGTTTGGACATCTGTCGTTATCGTTTTAGTTGCGCGTGTGACGTCCGCATTGAGTGACTGCGTCCACTCTTCGATGTCAGTAATGAGATCGTCACTCGACAGCGCTTGCCTTTTAGAGCGGAACTCTTCCCAGTCCGTCCACCGGAACTCTTGTATATTCCTCACCATCTGGCCCTGGATCGGTACAGTGATCTTGACAATCATGTGGTCGCTGCCGAGATCTGCCACGGTGTTTCTCCACGTGACATCCCGCGCATGTTTGACGAATGCGAGATCAGGCGTGGTATCTCGGCATGTCGACGTGCCCAGTCTTGTTGGGTTAGTATAGGGTCTGTGATCAAAGTGTAGCCTAGCTCAGTCGCGTCTTGCAGAGCTGCCTGCCCTTGCTGGTATCATACGTGTAGCCCCACGTCTTGCTGGGAGCGTTAAAGACACCTCCGACAATTAGGGGGTTTCTCCCCGCCACAGCAGCAGCCTTTCTAAGTGCGATAAAACGCTGCTTCAAGTTAGATGGACTACAGTACAGGTTTAGGATAAATATGCTGCCCTTCCTGCGTCGTTCTGGGATCAGCTCAATCAATACGTGTTCGATCTTGAACCCCTTGATTTCATGTGCAATAGCCACGTGCCGCTTATGAATGAGTGTGATCGTTCCCCGCCCTGCGGTGGCCGCCAGATACTTTTCATAGCCCGAGATTATGGCCGTGTCAGTGAGTGTCTCCTGCAGTAAGATGACTGCTGGCTTGCGCTCCGCTGTCCTAATGTGCTGCTGCAGAACTGCCTTCTTGTTAGCAAAACCCCTGCAGTTCCACTGCCATATGATGAGATCGTTAGTGACAGGCGCCATGATGGTTGTTAGGAGGACCGGGTGCTTGCCCGGCATTGTACTGTAGCTGCTGTTGTACTATCTGCGGCTGTTGCTGTTGGCTGGCAGCCATGATGCTGTTGACGTTGCACTCAATGCTGGCAACCTTGCTCACTAGACTGGCCACGGCCATTTGAAGATTCCTGATGTTCTCCTGCATCCCCACCATCATGTCTTTGATCTCAGATCTAACTTGCCCTGCGACGCTGCCCCCTTCAGAGGATTGAAGAGCACGCTTCTTAGCTGCGGGAGTGCCTGCTTCATCCATCGAATTAGTGGCGGGCTCTTTTGCTGGCACGACGTTAGGGACTGTCCGTTCTTAAGCTCGTGCACTTCACTGATCAGTTTTTGTATTAAGTCACGCATAGCTGCATTTTCTTTCCTTAGCATTTCAATAGCCTTGTGGTCCACTGCTTTACTGTTATTAGCGTCGCTAACGACAGTTTTACTATGCTCTGGGGGAGTTCCCGATGCCTCCCGTGAGGTGGCCCCAGCCACGCCTGCCCAGCTCACCTTATCGGTAGCTCCGGACCGTTCACGGGAACGACACCGCGCCTTGCTCCGGGATCGGCTCCTGGATCTGCCCCGTGATCTCGATCTCGAACGGTGCTCCATGGGTGGGAAGTCTGTCGATAGGGGTTGACTCTGCTCGGCCTGCTTTTCCCATCTTCGTCTGCGTACTAGGTACGGAGTCTTGTATCGTGCCCTGCATGTCTTGTCGGCAGTCATGTGCGCTCCGCCGCACAAGTTACACTTGGGGATACATTGGTGTCCTTGATCGGGGTTGCGGAGCCCACAGCCCCGGCAGATCTTATTGTTCGGATCTGGGCACACGTCCATGCGATGGCCTAGGCGGCCACACTTGTAACACACGTCGATATGTTTACGGTACAACGTGCATCTCAACAGCGTAGGACCGTATCTGACCAGATTTGGAACCTTCAGTCCGTCAAATGCCACTATCACAGTGGTTGTCGATGCTATGCGCTTGGCTGCTAGCGCCGTCGGATTTCTTTTGTTGACGATCTTGCGATCCAGCTCTTCGGGTCCGTCTTCAATGGGAATACCGCGTATCACACCCTTGGCAGTGTTGTCTGGAGCCGCCTCGTACGCATTCACCTCGTAATCCTTTTCTGCGATCCTCAGTTGCCGCATACGACAGTAACGGTCCGCGTTGATGCGTCTTGGAGTACTTACAACCACAATATTCTGTCGTGGGTTTGGGCAGACCGTGTCGTCCGTGCTTTCTTCTTTTGCGATCTTAGCAGATGCAAAGATGGCGGTGGTGACGGTCGGGGCACCAATCTTGAGAATATTCAGGCCTCCTTGGGGCCTAATAACGATCTTGATCTCCTCCTTTGGAAGCGGTGGCATTCTGCTGGCTTTGATGACTCCCAGTTTAATCCCAGCCTTGGTGTTAACTCCATGTCTCTTCGGCTCGGCGCGTTCAAGCGCCGTCCCGTTCGATACCGCGGCGTCTCTGCGCTGAGATCTTGCCTTGCGGGCGCCTGCTGTTCTCCAGCCCAATGCCTCGGTGATTTCTCCTGGGGTAATGTCCTCGCCTTCAACGTGGTAGTCCATCGTTGAGTCGCGTTCAGTTAGCGTCGACGTAGCCGGGAAACCAAGCACCGCGTCCCGGCACTCCGGCGCGCTAAGGGCGCGAACGCCGTACGCGTCGAGTGCGCTGAGCCAGTCGGTAGCGTGGTCGGAGCACAAAAGTCCTCAAAGTATATTAAAAAAGGTGGCCCACCTCTAATTTGGTATCTGCTGAGTCCTCGGAACTTCACGAAACTGTTGATGCCATGCGCGCGCTGCGCCTCGTAATTTGTTTGGTGGTTATGGAGGTAATGTGTGATCGTTTAACGTAGCGCGTTTGCATTTCGAGTTCATCTGGTGACAATTCAGGATTTATTGCGCTCGTTCCAACTTTTGAGCCCTCGACCTGTTCACCGCGCCTCTAAGTTTGTCTTCCGGCACCGTGCATAGAACTGCACTCTCTTAACACGCTTATAAGTGACTCATGTGTACTCAATGGAGCAACGCCGCGCACAAGTGCTTGTATCTTTCGGAAAGGCCTGCTGCGCATGAACACGTACCTACCTTCTTCAACTTCAGGATCGCTGGAAAGGCTCTTTATCCTTAAGAAAATCTGATGCGGGTCTCCGAACAAGTGCGACGTTTGAACGCACAGCGCAATTTTTTCCGCTGTTTCGCCGCTCAAATCTTTTAGACCGATTAATATCAGATGTTCGGCGGCAAGAACCCTTTCGCATTCGACGAAGCATCGTGATTCGATCCCGCAATCAAGAGACTTTAGCACAGCGCTAAGCGGAAGCGTGGCCGTGACCCTGGATATAGAAGCCATCTTTGTTTTTCTCAGCAATGTTGCCAGATGAAGCACTTTTTCTGGAGTTGCTAATAGCCCTGGGAAGGCGCGCTAGAAAGTTCGGCGGGGCCCACGTGACTCGAAGCACACACACAGTTGGAAACCTTCCCGCCCATTCTAGGTCCTTCTTCGTTGGGCGGCGCCTCTTTCTCTCACTGCGCGAGGAGCGTCGGTGTGTACTCTCCGCCTCCTCTCTCTCCTTACGTCTGTCTCGCGCGCGCGCTCGCCGTGATAAGGTTCCACAACATTCTCCCCTTTTGGAGACGCGGCGTGACGTTGGGCGCCCCCTCCGCGCGCGCCGCTTTTGTTGTTGTTGTTTTGGGCGTTCCTTCCCGCCCGATGCCGGGTTTCTCGTTGAAATAGGCACTATTTTGTGACAGTATAGTGTAACAGTTTTTTAAATGTGAAACTGGGTAAAATTCGGGGACTCTCAGCTTGATCCAGCACATGTGGACCTGCTGGTTGTTGGAAGTCCTTTTTTAGGAGTAGCTTCATAACTGGCTTGGCAAGGTGCAGTGCCAAAATGTTTTTTTTTTGTTTCCAAATGATGCTTACCAGTCTGATACCCGTTCATGTCAAATTTGCATAGATGTTACTACAGTGCTTTCTAAAAAGCCATATTTGTATTTTGTATATGTAAGTGAGAATGTTGTTTTTTTGTTTTTTTTTGTTCCCCCGATACTGTCTACAGTGTATTCGTCATCAAGTACGTGAGTACGTAGCATCATTATGAAACTGACGTTGCTTCGATATAACGTTGCTCGTTGTGACATTGTGCACTGCATTGTGACGTTGCTCATTATGGCGATTTTGTGAATATTTATGCACTAATTTGAAGGTCATTTTGGTCAATATTCATTGACACTTGATTGATGCTTTTGGTTGTCTTTTAAAGATTGCCGCGGTGCATCAGCTGATGTCCTAGGCAAATTTTCACTTTCATATTTGAATTCTTTTGTTTATATTAATTAATTTTATGTGGTGAAGATACTTCATAACATTGATTGAAAGCGGCTATCACGCACTCATCCATTGTTCTGTCTATGCTCGTATAACAGGATGCGCTGCTCTCATGCTGAAAAGCGCATATTCGTTTAGCTGTTGATTATTGTGTGACTACTAGTTCTATTTCTGTAAGCGTCTGGTCGTTAATGAGTTCCAAATATATTTAAATTATTTCTTCTGCAGTTCCATTTGAATATTTGTTGTTTCATTTTTCTCGCATTTCTCCTTTTTTTTTAAACTTCCACAAGTTAGTTTCTCAATAAAATGTTGATGTAGCAGTGTTTCGACTTCATGATCATTGGCACAGGGGCCACCTTGTTAGGCCGCTTGCCAAGAAACTGTCCTTCACTGTAGAAAGATATGTCATTACTATTTTTGGTAGATTTGCTTCATATTCTACAAAGTGCAGGCTACATTGATTTTTGTGTTGATGACAACTAATTGTGACTTAAATGCTAAGACTGATGAAGCCTTTGCAGACAACTGCGTGCCCACCTTACTGCACTATTTTTGCTCTGTTGCACTCAGTGCTGATGCTTTTAACCACCAGAATAAAAAAAAAGAGTTCCAGGCAAGTGCGACGCCAGGACTCCTTCCTATGACGCAACTACGAAAGTATACAGCTGGGACGACCCCCCACTCTGAAGCACCGAAAAGCTTATGGTGCAGTTGGCTACATAGCAGGGTGCAGCTACTACCATAAGGCAGGGAAGCCGTCCGCGGATCGGGGATGCCCCCTAAAATTATGATCCCGTTGACACCTTCAAAACCGCCGAGTTAATGCCTTAGGGGTGTGAAAAATGTCTTCTGGTCATTTTTACCCCTAAAGCGTTAGCTCTAAGGTCAGATTTCCATGTATATATTATGAGGGTTGCAACGGGATCAAAATTTTGGTGGGCGCGCTCCATTCCCGGGCATGATTCCTGCGTCTTTCAGATTACGGCTAACGTTTCAGGAACAGCACTGTGATGACGTCTTTGGTATGTCTTTAAACAGATTCAGAAATCCCTGAAAATGGGATTGTTGGAGTCTCCTCAAAGCCGTCGAAAACACCAGCTTTTTGAAGACGTTAACGAAATGTCCCTTATATGGTGCAACAAGCTGAACATTAGACGAGATATACGACGTTTCCTAGACTAACGCTTCTTGCGTGTGCCGTCTCGGAGACGTCGTTAACGTCTCGGCTATCTGTTTCGAAGACGTCATAAATCCTTTGTGTTCTAGCTGGGAAAGTCCAAATTGATACCCCCCCCCCCCCCCCCCGCGCATCGTGCGTTGTACCGCCGGGTAAAAGCGCGCGAGCGGGACCGCCGAATGCGGCTGAAGCATAGTAATCAAACAAGCCCCGCCCATCTCCGTCGCTCGGAGGGCGCGTGCGATAACATCACCCCGCTCGCGAGGCCTGCGCCGAAGCAATGAGGAAACAACCCGACCGTGGTTAACGAGCTTGAGAAAGCGCAAGGGGATGGGGAGGGAGGGGGGTTGTCGCGCGAGCAGCCGCTGAGGACTTGGCGAGGTCGCCATGGCTGGAGCGGCGCTACCTCGGCAGCTATCAGCCGTGCTGCGTACTCCGTAGCAGCGCCTTGGTCATGTGCTCCGTTCCAGGCGCCTCGCATATATATTTCCGCAACGCAGGCAATTACTTCGCCACATAGCGATCACGCGAATGCGTCTGCGAGTGACGGATGGAATGCGCTCGCTTGATGCCGCTATGCTGGGCCAAGTTTCTCGATGGTGCAAAACGCACGCTGCTTAGCGTGGTCGCGCGTTGTGAGACGTGCGCCAGAAGGCATCAAAACAACATGACTTAGCTCGGAGCTCTGCTGGGCCGTTGTCGTAAAGTACCGTCGCATGGTACTTTACGCAACTGCATACTTACTTAATATGCCCACGTTCACTACAATTGAGGTTGCCCTTAAAGCTGCTAGTCTTACTTCATATATCATATCATGCGTTGCTATCGCATTCATTCTTCGCCCTTCTGGCGAAACTGTGATTTTTTTCTGTAGTTTACGCAGCACGTCGACTTCAGGCGAGGTCTATGAGTGACGTCACAGCACGCATGATGACGTAAACGACGGTGCTTGACGTGGGCGCTTGCGGTCGCGGCCGTCATCCTCTCCACGTTTGAGGCGGACACGCGCAGTGCAAGTGGCCAGAAACGGCTGTTTGAAATTTGAACGGCTTCCTCGGCGCGTAGCGATGTAACTCTTGGAAGACACGATCGGGACCGTGCAATGTATGCATTGCATTTGTCAGCTCAAAATGGCCAGACCTGGTGAGGAGCTCTTTAAGATTTACACAAAAGAAACTATGTCGTGTACATAAAGGAAAACTACACACGCAGCCTAGGCAGCGAATGAAGGACATTCATTAATGCTCGTGCTCACTTTTCTTTCTTCTCAAATTCTCATTATTGATTTACTTTTGCGGAAAAAAACATAGGGGCATGTGCGCCTGTTTAAGCAGCTTCTGCGCTTTGGTTTATTGGGACGAACACGAACGCAATCTCAATGTGAACGAATTGGAAGCACATCCTTTCGTGGTATTCTTGCTCTAGCTTGTGTGTCTCATATATACCCATGTCCCTTGCTGTATCGCAACAGTGCTGTTCTCTCTATATAACCGCAGCTCTCCGTATATACAGTGGCATTGCAGATATTTATGCAAAGCTGCCTCGCACAATCGTTGTAACTACTTCAATTATATCTGCGTAGAAGTTAGTGGTCATTGTTAATTAAAACACACGAGGACGCCAAAACAAAAGGCCATTTGCACTGGTCAGTAAAGGTCTATCTATAGTCAGAACAAAGCGAAATATTTTCAAGGTACTATACATATGATACACAATGCAAAGAAAGCACATGACCCGTTCAAAGCGCTCCACTCATTAAATTGAATCAGTTTGGCTCCGATCAATTCATGTGCTCAAAATACGAGTACAAAATCATCTGGAATGCAGCTCGGAATGCCATCTCCGCGACCGTGAATGCAGCTGGTGGTCATTCTGAGCAACCGTTAAACTCCCATTGCAAGCGGTTGATTATATCGAATATTCTGCTGGACGAATAGTCTCTCTCACTCATTAAGGCGGAAAGAAAATGCTTTAAAAAGAATATTGCATTAGTGCATGTGAAACGTTTTTCAACTTGAGTGGTGTTTTAACGGCGGGGAATCGCAACTGGTTATTGTGCTTTTGTCGGAGTACAAATTACTTGGCTATGACATCCATCCATTTGTACGTATAGCTATGTAATACATACATACATACATACATACATACATACATACATACATACATACATACATACATACATACATACATACATACATACATACATACATACATACATACATACATACATTTTTCAGAAACCACCCACTTAGGGCTTTGTCGGACATATTTATAAACAGGACCGATGCCATTACTTAGAAATCAACTGCTTGAAAAAATTAGTGAAATTTGCACTAGTGGCGCAGGGCTAGCGATGCAACGAAGCTGATGGGCACTTGACTGCATCCGCATTTCGTCGTGGTCCGAGGCTTCGGGAAACGCCTCGCAAACGCTGCGAGGCCCTTCTCAATGTTTCGCACCGAGCTCCGCCTAAGACGTTCGCGTAGAACCATAGACGGTGGCAGACGCGGCACGCGTGGCCTCGGCTTAAAGGGCGACTCCGGCGATTTTTCAGTATCCACTGATCTCAATGAAATTTTCAGTATATATTTTCCTCGGTACTGTAGTACTATATGCCAAGTCAGGCCACTGTAAGTCATTTAGTTTTCCTGTAAATGAATTTAAAAATTTTTAGCGGATTCCCACGCGGGCCACCCTGTGTTCTCGTTGTCATCACCTTCAACGCTGCCTACCCTATAGCCAGCGGGCCGTAAAAAGAAAAACGGCAATACTTCAGCGCTCAAATCGTAGCTGTCAAATTTAGAAAAGCTGGCATAACTCAGTATATCGTCGGATGACCTCGTCATTGGAATTTTTCTGGCACCAGCTCCACATTTCTGATGTAAGTTGTGACGTCATCGCATACGCTGCACGACGCATCTGGACGTTTCGGTTTCGGTTCGAACACGACTTTCACTTAGTTATTTAAAATTATTGGTGCATTTCTGAGCAAAATGAGCCTCCCTAGCTGTTACAGGACTATCAGTATGACCGGAAAACATTGATATCAGAACATGGAAACATTGATATCAGAACCGCCGAAGTCGCCCTTTAACGCCGTCCCAACCCTTTGGTATACTACACTATGCATTCGTGCATAGCTCCACTCCATGAGAGGACGCATGCTGTCATGTTGCGAATCTATATGCACAAACGCATAGCTTTGCGAGACGCTGTGCATCGGACAGCTGGACGCACACTGTCTTTTCCTTCTTTTACTTCTGCTTGAAGACGTGCGCCCGTCAGCCGCAGCTACGCTACGGTCTGTTTCAAAAGTTCCGTGCAGCCCTGTGGTAGCTACAGGCCCCTTTGACCAACCAGGAGGACGAACGAATGTCAAAGGTATCCTTCCGCGGCTTGTCATCTGCCAATGGCGGGCGCTGCAGTGGCAGCTGCAGCCCGGGAAGGAGGAAGATGAAGCGGGGTGTGCGTGTACGAACAATGGCATTTCGTCTCGGCTCAGAAGAATTCTGCGCTCGTTGGCCTGCCTTATAGCCTTGACGCTGCTCCACGAAACTAGTGAAACAGACTATAGTGTAGCAGTGGGCCGAGGCCATGTGCGCAAGAGAAGAGAGTAGCGCGCGTCCGAACGCCGCACATTGGACATTGCATAGACGTGCACGCGCACTCTTGGGAACCAGAAGTAATGATGATGATAGTTTTGCGATACACCACACAATTTATGAGAGCCAGAAATGGTTGGCATTTAAAACAAGAGTATTACGAAATGTTATGAGTGACCTTTCTTTCCTTCATATTTATTTTACTGTATATTAATTCTGACTCTTAATCAGCTACACCAAACCTCCCAACTAGCACATATTTATGTTTCGGTCCTTCACGACGAGGATAAGTCTTCGCATAATGCTTTGTGTTGTGTGCTGCACTGGAGCCGGAAATGACTATTGAAACCAAGTCTGATAAGTGAGCAACAAAAAGCAGCCTTTAGCGTGCTTTATGAAAAAAAAATAATCATGGAAAAATGACCGCACGCTATATTCGGTGCAATTTCCCTTCGGCGCCTACATCATTAAGGTTAGCCTTGCACAAAACACTTCGTAGGAGTAAAAGGGAGTACGCCTCATCCGTCTGGGACCCGCACTCCGCGGTCCTTGTCCAATCGCTTGTGATCAGAATAATGCCGCGCTTTTCATTTACAGCTATTATAGCCGAACATCTAGCTTAACCTCCATGAAAAACTCTTTACTACTTCATCCGCTCTCACCCCGACGTAAATGTTTTCACCTTGCTTTATTCCATGACTTATACTCACACAATTCCTACCTGCGTGATAACCTTATGTCATCCCCTACTTACATTTTTTCTCGCATTGATCATAGCCATAAGGTTGAAATAATGCAGTGCCGTGCCAGAAGTTGTCACGAATCGTTTATTCCCAGGACCTCTCCCGAATGGAACCACTTCCCGGCGTGGTTGTCGCTATCAAGGACAAATCAAAGTTTCGTTCGGCCATATCAGACATCATCACTCACGCACTTGATTAACTAATCAGCTTTCGTGTTAATCATCCGCGGTTGCTCCTTTTTTTGCCTTTCTTGATGCTTTAAAGGGTCCCTGAAACGTTTTTTTGACATTGCGTCACTGATTAGGCAACACAATTGCGAAATCATTCACACCATAAATAAAGCGAAGCACAATGCGCTAAGGCAGCTATGGGCTTATTTCTGTCGCCTTCCTCCTTACCACTGCTGTTCCTCCTCAACTCGATCTGCTGCGGAGTGCGCGCTAGCGACGACAGCGCCTCCCGCGTCAGCCGCTCTGCCGAGCCTCCCGTAGTGACATAGCGCCCCGATATCCTCACTGAGGTTGCCCGCCTCGGCAGTGCTAGCCCTCTGTAATAGAGCGCCGGCGACTCGTGTGACGCCGCCAGATGCCGCGATGATACCGTTGGCTGAAACGAAGGAGTACGTTGTAGAAGCACGTTGTTCGCAGCTAGGTTTTGAAAATTACGCGCACGTCACTTGGGTCGGGGCCAATCAGCGACCTCCCATTCGATCGCTCGATGGCGGGGGCGTTTGAAAACGCTTTTTGGCGACCCGCTGCGACCTTTTGCGATACGCGTGTTCAAAACCTTATTGTAAATTACACACTTTACGCACAGCGCTAAAATCTGTCCTGTAATGGTCCTAGTGACCCGCTCTACCGGATCACCATGTTTGCACAAAATCGTCAAAACCGTTTCAGGGTCCCTTTAATACGAAAGCGTTTTATGCCGGGGTTTACCACGACTCGATACGTCATTACCGTAACAGATATGATGCGCTAAAATAAACATATAAGAACCAAGAAAGAACACTCAGAAAAACTTCTATTCATGCGCTGGGAATCGAACGCACAGCCCGTCGCTCCACGACGAGAGGAGGCCGGTGCTCTAGCACCGCGCTAACGCCGCGCATGCTCGCAGCTGTATGAACGCGCCTCATATTCCTTCTTATACCGCTTCGTTCGTTCTTCGACGCTCTCCTCTGGCTCAGCGCGCGCGCCTCCGGTGCATTACCTGGAACGGTGCCGACATCCAGGAGAGGCAAACTGAATCACTGCAGCTTTACTTCGCCTCTTCTGAATGGCGGCATCATTCCAGGCACGTTCCTAAGTCCGCCTCGCGATGCACGCGTGCGGAGCCGCCTGAGCGTCGGAAAGAAGCGTGATGATGAGAAAGAACACAGCCGCGTTCGTACAGCTTCGAGCGTATGTGCACGACAGCGCAGTGGTAGAGCACCGGTCACGTTTCTTCTTGGGTAGCGTTCCCCCGCCGACCACTCTTCGAGCATGATGGCAACAAGAAGAACACTGCTGCGTTAGGCGCCAAAGCACGGTAATGATGCTGACAAATCAATGTGGTGCAAGTAAATTTGAACGATGCCTTTGTCGCGCCGCATTTACGGTCGAGTGTGTCCACTTATTACGTATTGATTGACTGATTTCTGGGGTTTCACGTCCCAAAACCACTTATTACGTAAACTACTTTAGTTACCACAACGGGTTGGTCCTTGGTGTTATGGAGGCAATGCGTGAACCCGGGTTCATCCACGTCAAGCAGTGCCGTGCCAACGAAACAACGATAGCAAATGGCAAGTTCACCTCGATGTAACAATGAACATTCAGCTGCTTATGCGAAGACACATTTCACTTTCGTGTTATACGATTCCGTTGACAGAGGGATCAGCCACATTTCTTGTATCTTTTGTGTTTGTTACCCATTCCTCTTTTTAATACTTCGGTCTTGAGGGTACAATAAAATGGACTGAAATGAAATTATACATTTTCGATGCAACATGTGTACCTTGTTAAATTAACTGTACTTGCCGAATGGCATCGTTATCATATGTGGAGTTGCAAAGCAGTAATTCGAAAATACGCAGTACGTAGGAACATTCACGAAAGCGCACAATAGTCACCAAACTGACATGCCGCCCATCGTTTTCCTCCATCTTGCGGTTTCCCGCTATATTCATTCGACCTCGCCCAGATATATGCTTCATGCCTTGTTCAAAGCGTTGACCAGCCGGGCCCTGAAAGGCGATGGTTGCGAGTTCAATAAGCAAGAGTACATAGCACGATTTTTTTCTTTCTAAGAAATCTGTTTCCTTCGTAGTTTCGTGTTCCTTATTGTCACAGACGCCTGGTGTCCTCGGCCGCCCTCGTTTCCAACGAGATAAGATGTGGTGTGGGAACGCGCGGAGCGAGGTTGCGCGCCCTTTGAAAAAAAAAAAAAGGAAAAAGCGGCTAATTGCCTCCCGAGGAAAAGCCGTGCCTTGCGGGCCGTTTTATGGATGACGCCTCTGTGCGCCGCCGGCACCGCCGAGAACCGCAGCCGACGGTCTAGGGCTTCCCCCTTAGCGGGGCGGAGCGCATTGTTCAATTGAATATGCGGCCAGGCGGAAGGGAGAAGACGAATCTGGCCCGCGTTGGCTAGTTGACGTCTTGACGAGCAAGAGTGCGGTGTCGCGGGTGTCGCGTAGTCGCCGGCCATGGAGCGGCCATAGTGACGAAATATTCGTGCACAATATCGGGCCCTCTCGTCGTCTATACCGAAGCCGGCGAGACACCAGCGACACCCGTCAACTCCCCTATATACATAAGAGTTACGAGCGTTATTGTTGGACATTTCCATAAGGCATTATTATTTTTTCATTTACTTTTCTTTTTGCATCCACCGAATTCCGGCGTCTGAACGTAGCGTGCGCTGCGCCGCACAGGAGATATGCAAGAAGAATCGTTCTCACTACGTTTTCTTTTGATCTTGTTATTTTATTACCCATGTTAACTCCCTCGTTGTTTATAATTGATTGATACCTTGTCGTGTGTATTTCCTTTGAGTTCTTGTCACGCGTGTTTCTACAGTCTGAGTTTATTTCTTTTGTAATTGCCTACTGCCCTGCTCGTGATTAAAGGCTTTTGCTTTTATTTTTTAAGCAACTATCCGTCTTTGCCTGAGAGTGCGTCAATCAGGACCAACACCACCACACGTGCCACCCGCAAGGGTCAGCCGGCGAACTCAGAACTAAGCGTATACCGCTTCGAGGCTTTTATAGGGCTTCGCAGACCTAAGCGGAAGCGGAAGCCTGCGAGTCTGCCGAATCGGCGCTACTAAACGGCGGGCCGGAGCAAAGTGTGTGCACACTTATAAAAATATCACAATCTTTGTGGCAAAGCCGGTACACACGGCGCTATCACTCAAACTCTCGACAACCTTCGTTATCCAGCGTTCCTTGTCCCGCGCAAGCTCTCGCTTGCGTTCCGACTTCGCCTTGACCATGGACATAAAGCAAATTGACCCGTCATAGCTTCAAAACTTCGAATTTATGATCTTTTGACATAATAAATTTTAAGTTTCGAAGCTACGATCTCAAGCTCTGGAGCGGTATGTGTTATCCACTGGGCAATATCAGCCCCTCTTAACAGGCCTGTGCCCTCTTGCGTTATAGCCTTATGTTACTCGGACCGAAAATTTGACGTCGCTGCTTTCATCTTGCCAGGATTAATAATGAAACTTTGTTCGAAGCAGGATACGACAAGGTATAGCGTAGAGGCCTGTTGCCTAGAAGGTGTTTGTACGTGGTCCGTCTCTCTCTCACCTCTATTGCGCTTAGCTGACCCAGAAGCTCCAAGTTTATGAAGCTCCAAGTTTATTGCTATATTTTTTTCTTTTTAGTTCTGAGCCGCAACAGTAGCGTCAGTGTGCATCCGTTGACCTGATGTAGCGCATGTCAAAGTACGTTTCTGTTCTTTACGTCGACATCTCTGACTCCCAAAATCGCTTTCTTCACATGCATGTGAAGAAAGCGATTTTGGGAGTCAGAGACGTCGATTTTAGGACACCATCATATCGGACGTCATGCCCTCACAATGATGTGTTGCGAACTGTTGACGGGACATGGCTCACTCACATAATTCCTAACCACAAATGTATAATTCCCTGCATATCGCAAAGATTTCCCTTTTTCCCTTTCCGCTAAAATTACAGTTGAAAACTCCTCGACAAAGGGAAAATTGCCCGCATAGAAGATCAGTGGCTTATGCAAGGTGTTTCAGTTAACTTGCGCCAATCTTTCTTCTTTAAAAAAAAATCCAACTGTGAGTTACAAGAACGCAACCATTTTAGTATTTCGAATTAAACCTAGAGTGAAAAAACTACGTAGGACTGAGAAGGTAAAAACACACACCACAAGCGCTCAAGTATAATTCAACATGCTATTCCACCTAGATATCCTGCTGCTCATGTCAGTATTGTTTACTGCCGTCTTGACCGACCAACATATACTACATTTTATATGAGCTTAGGGAAATAATTATTAATTAGCAAATTTCTAAACCAGTCACATTAAATATAAAATGTTCAATAGAGAAGTTTTAGGGTGTGTTGATTAGTGTTGCGATAATATATTTTCATCATAAAAGGTGCAGTGGTTTTATTTTTCAGGGATTCTAAGAGAGTACGCGAGATTTAAAAGGTATGACGCTGGAAAAACGCTAATATAATCCTAATACACATTAAAGGTGATATGAAGGAGTTAAATAACTGCAGACCATTTAGCCTACTCCCAGTAATATACAAGCTATTTACGAAAGTAGTTGTCGAAGAGAAATTAACGCTTGAACCAACCAAGAGAACGAGCTGCTGTCAGGAAAGGTTACTCAGCAACTGGACCACAGCCATGCTATCAACCTAATAATTGAGAAGTTCGCTTAATATAACAAACCTCTTTATATGGTCTTTATAGACTACGAGAAAGCATTTCATTCCATAGATATACGAGCAGTTCTAGAAGCTTTACGTCGACAAGGGGTACCTGACGTATACGTGCAAACCATGAGTAACATCTACAAATATTGCACAGCCGCACTACCCATATATGAAAAGAGCAGAAAAATGCCGATCAAAAGGGGAGTCAGACAAGGAGATACAATCTCCCCGATGTTATTCACTGCATGCCTAAAAGAAGTGTTCAAACGTCTAGACTGGGAAGAAAAGGGACTTAGAATAGACGGGGAAAATCTAAGCATTTTAAGGTTTGCAGACGATATTGTCATCTTTAGCAATGACGGCGATGAACTACAAAACATGATTGAGGACCTAAACCAGGAAAGTCTTAAAATATGGACAAAAATGAATAGGCAAAAGGCTGAAATTGTGCTCAACAGTCTAGCTAAGGAACAGAAATTCAAAATTAACAAGTGACCCTTAGAATGTGTGAACGAATACGTGTATCTGGGGCAGTTATTAGCAGGGACGCTCACCCATGAAAAGTAAATCCTCCGTAGAATAAGAATGGGATGGAGCGCATTCGGAGACACTCCCACATCATGACTGGAAACTTGCCACTGTCACTAAAGCGATAAGTATTTAATCACTGCATTCTCTGCTGAAGCACCTCCTAGACGAAACCAACACGAAATCTAATCAACGCAACACGTTAAGCAAAATCCTCCACGTAGCGCGGACTTCCTCATCAAAGTCAGAAGTTATTTCACAGCTCGTGAATAGCTATCTATCCGTAGAGAACACGCAACAATTACCCCCGGCTCGACTGGATTATACGGGAAGAAGCAACCCAACTTTAGATGCTGACTTTGCAGTAGGAGAAGTCAGGGCAGCTTTACTTGACCTCAACGGAAGATCTGCTCCGGGGCCCGATAGGATCACGAACAAGATGCTTCGCAATTTGGATGACAACTCCATAGGGTACTTGACTCGACTAATTAACGAAATGTGGAAAGGCGGCGATGTCCCTAGCGAATGGAAGAACGCCAACACCATATTAATTCCAAAACCGGGCAAGCCTCCTGGCCTCGAAAATCTACGACCAATCTCACTAACCTCGTGTGTGGGAAAAGTTGCTAAAACATGCAATATTAAATCGGTTATCTCGGTATCTGGAAGAGCACGACGTTTACCCTCACACGATGATCGGCTTCAGACCTGGTCTATCTACCCAGGATGCAATGCTCCTACTCAAGCACCAAATAATCAGCTTGAGGACTAGGGATACGAGAGCAATACTGGGACTGGATATGGAGAAAGCCTTTGATAACATTCTCCATACGTTTATACTCAAAACGATTTCGAACATCGGCCTGGAATGTCACTTTCATCAATACGTTCAAGCCTTTCTCAGTGGAAGGACGGCAACGCTCAAGGCAGGGGACCTATCATCGGATACGATGAGGCTAGGCAATCGAGGCACACCCCAAGGAGCAGTCATCTCGCCTACTCTCTTCAATATCTCCATGATAGGTCTTGCCCGAAAACTCGAAGAGATCGAAGGCATAGAATTTACCATTTACGCGGATGACGTCACGATATGGTGTACTGGAGGCAGCGATGGAGAAATAGAACAAAGACTACAAGCAGCCGTAAACATCATTGAAGAGTACTTAGTGCCAATGGGACTCCGCTGCTCACCCAAGAAATCGGAACTCCTACTATACAGACCTAAGAGAAGAGGCCGCAAACCTAGAGGATGGATTCCTCCTGGAGAAAACGACATAACGCTCTATACCAGGAGCGGGAGCGTTATCCCAAGGGTGGATTCCATCCGGGTCCTGGGCATGGTGATAGAAGCCAACGGGTCCAATAATCAAACAATACTTCGTATCGCTAAGAAAGTCGACAACGCAATCAGGCTCATAAAAAGAGTGACTAACCGCCGACATGGACTAGGGGAAGACAGCGTCGTCAGACTTGTTCACGCCTTTGCACTCTGCCACTTTGCCTACGTAGCAGCCATGCACGAGTGGCAGAGATCCGAAAGAGACAAGCTCAATGCATTGTCAAGGAAAACAATCAAGGCAGCAGCTCTAGAGCTGCCTTGATTTGGTCTCCCTATGTACACTGAAAATGAAAGACTCATGCAGCTCGGGATGCACAATACACTGGAGGAAATTGCAGAGGCACAAGAAAGCGCTCAGTACGTTAGACTCACCACCACACGATCAGGAAGAGACATACTCAAGCGGATTGGCGTACAAATTGTAGCAATAGATAATAATTACAGAGAAATTCCCCGAGATTTGCGGGAGAATATAACAGTGATGCCTATTCCAAGGAATGTTCACCCCATTTATAATGTGGGCAGAAGGAAAGCCAGGGCCAAAGCCCTACTGCAGCAAGCTAAGAGTCAGCCCGAAGACTGCTCATTCGTCGACGCCGCTTTCGTACCCAATAGACGAGCCCTCACAGCGGTCCTTCTGAACGGCAAAGGTGAAGTTGTCAACTCGGCTTCCACGTACACCACAAAACCAGAAATTGCAGAACAAGTAGCCATCGCATTGGCGCTTTTAGACCCAAAGAGATCTACGATCCACAGTGATTCTAGGGCAGCCGTCCGAGCATTCACAAAAGGCGTCATCTCTAGAGAGGCGCTGGCAATTCTCCACGGAAAGGTCGTCAAACCCCACACAATCATCTGGTTTCCTGCACATATGGGGGAAATCAGCGGTGCTCCCACGAACCTCAACGAATCTGCCCACAATGCTGCACGAGGACTCGCCAACCGTGCAGTTACAAGGCAGCACGATGGTGAGGTTCCGGACTTCAAGGACCAGATGATGACGTATAACGAGCTCACAAAGCACTTCTACATAGGACGCAGGGTCTTCCCCCCTCCACATAGTAAACTAAACAGAGCTCAGGCGATTACGCTAAGGCTCTTACAAACAGGAACCTACCCGAACCCGCTATTAATAAGCAAAATATATCCGGACTTGTCTACTGGTACAAAATGCGATAAATGCAACGCTTCCATCGATCTCAGTCACATGCTCTGGCGCTGCTCCGCGTTACACAGCGACAAGGACAATACTGAAGAGCGGTGGGACGCAGCTCTACGCAGTCCCGCTTTAGAAAAGCAGCTATGGGCAGTCCAACGGGCCCGCGAAGCGGCCGAAAGGCTATCCCTTTCTGTCCCAACGTGGGAGCGGCCCGCTTCGCGCTAGTTTTCTAGCGCGACCTAATGGACCTCAATAAAGTTTTTCCATCCATCCATCCATTCTCCTAATACTAACGTACGGTGCAGAAACATGGCAGTAAATTAAAAATCTAGAGATGAAATTAAGAATCACGCAGCGTGCAACTGGAAAAAAGAATAATAGGCGTAACGCTAAGAGATAAGAAACGAGCGGAGTGGATCAGAGAACAGACAGGAGATAGCTGATACTCTCATAGCAATTCAAAGAAAAAGGTGGAACTAGGCAAAGCATATCATAATAGATGGACAGTAAGAGCGACAGAATGGACACCGAGAGAAGGAAGACACAACAGAGGCAGGCAAAAAAGGTTAGATGGAGCGATGAAATTAAGAAGTTCGCGGGCATAAAATGGGACCAACTAGCTCAGAATATGGCAAATCGGATGATGATGATGATGATGATGATGATGATGATGATGATGGGCGATTGCGCGCAATTGGTCTTCGTAATTGCACCGGTACGAAACGATTCTGAGGAATTCTTGCCAGCGGAGATTTTTCAAGCGGGTTCAGATCATGTAAAAGACATCTCGGAAAATTGGCAGGCGCTTCATGGCGTGCTAGCATGCTCTGCAGAATGCTGCACGTTCAACCGAACCGCGGCGATGGGGTTGAGCGTTAGCAGGTGATGCAGGCGTGCCATCTGTTGAGAATCGCTTGCGTTAGCGCCGGGAAAGTACACTCGGAGGAGAAAACAGCAAATACACTCATTTTTATGAGTTTTTTTTCCTCTTCTCCCATGGAAGAAGGAAAATACTTTTTCCTTCCTCCATGTCTTCTCCTTCGTCCTCACAATGCAAACCTAAGCTGACTAGCTCGAATTTATTTATTGAGTAGGTCCGCTGGATTCTTGGACTGCAGGCCCCACCCATCCGAAAAGCGGAGAAGCCGTATGTACTCACGCTAGTATCGTCGGCGTGCCGCTCTACATATTTTATATAAGCCGATATTACATTTCTCATTCCTTAACTCGTCCTCACGTTGAAAATTCTGTCATCCTTCTTTTGCCCTCAGCCTCATCTATAGCACCGCCACGGTTGTCTATGGTGGCTGTGGTACTTGACCGCTGATCCGAAGGTCGCGGGATCGAACGCCGGCAGCGGCGGCTGCATTTTGATGGAGGCGAAATGTTGAGGCTCGTGTACTGTGCAGTTATACAGAACCCCAGATGGTCGAAACCTTCCGGAGCCCTGCACTATGGTGCCTCTCACAATCATAGCGTGGTTTTGGGACGTAAGGCCCCAGGAATTTATTGGTCGTATGGAGCTGTAAAATAGTTTAGATATTTGGTAGCACCGAGCAATAATTTGAGTATTTCACTCCATATAATTTTTATTCGTGGGGTTTTAACATCCCAAAACCAGCTCTGATTATGAGAGACGCCGTAGTGGAGGTCTCCGGAAATTTCGACCACCTGTGGTTCCTTAACGTGCACTGACGCCGCACAGTACACGGGCCTCAACATTTCGCCTCCATCGAAATGCAGCCGCCGCGGCCGAGATTCGATCCCGCGACCTTCGGATCAGCAGCCGAGTGCCATAACCACTAGACCACCGTGGAGCACTCCATATCGTGTAATTTTTATTCCCTGAAGGGGCCTTGCAACATTTTTTGAACAAAGTCAGAAAACGGTGCTGAATAGTCGTGGAGCCTCCTTTGTACGTGTGAGCTAAATGTTATTGTACTGCGCGCAGCAGGCAATTCGCAATTTGGTTTCAAGCACAGCTGGAAAGCGCTTGCTCTTCTTTTGACATATGACATCACATGCGGCATGCACTGACTAAGTCGCTTGTTTTTTGTTTTTTTTTCATTGCTCTTTAAGAGAAATGTGCACATTATCCTTATTTGTTGAATTCAATACGAGCAGTTAAGGCGTAGCAGATGATCTTTCCGTGATCATGAATTCATTCAATGCTGTTTATGCCTCAAGGGCATAAATAGTCCGCGCCATACGTGACGCCATGTTTAAAGAAGAGTGGGCGCTGTCCAGCTGTTTTTGAAACCAAATTACGAACACACTGGTGCGTGCAGTGCGAAATCGTTTGGCTCATATGTTCACAGGAGCCTCCACGACTGATCGACACTGTTTTCTGACATTGTTTAAAAAGCGCAGGGCGCCTTCACCTTGGAGTACGTGTTTTAATAATAATTGCTGGGGTTTTACGCGCTATAAGAGGATTATTAGGCACGGCATATGAGAGGGCTCCGAAAATTTTGACCATGTGGGGTTCTTTTAATTAAGTGCACCGTAAACGCACAGTACATAGGCCCTCACCAAGGAAAATAAAATTTACTGACGTTTCGACTTCCACACGGGAGCCTTGTTCACAATGAAGCTTTTTTTTTTTCCTTGTGGTTCCGCAGCTTGGAAAGTATGCGCACAGCCCGCGTACGAACTTCCTCGCGTAGGGTTGCAGCAACCTGGTTAATAGCGCCTTCCACAGCGCAGACTACCTCCCTGGCGCTCAGCCTGCTCCCAGTATTAAAATTCAAGCCGAGGCGAAGGACAGCAAAGCCCGCTTGCCTGGTTTGTATAAGAAGAAAGGTTGGGCCCAGTTACACCAGGCACATTCCGACGGGTTGGCTCACCACACGGCATCAGTCGCTCTAGCTTTCTTTCATGCGTGTGCTTGTCTCGGGTAGAACAGAGGTTGGCTTAAAAATTCAATTCACGTGCAATTGGATGCGTGCAAAGTCATCGGGGCAATGAAACTGCAGTCGCTGGCGTGCGAGGAAAGTGTCGTTTTCCAAACATCGCATTCTTTGCTTGCCTTCCAAAATGCGAGCTTGTAGAAATTGGCGCTGAGCTTTCGAGACGACAATGTAGCCGAAAGTGGCGAGCACAGGCCTCTTAAGCGCAAGAGGGTGGAACCAATCTCCGGGCTTTGCAACTCAAGTTGAAATTTCGGTAGGCTTTGAAGGGCGCAACACGGGCCGTACGCTGTCCCACGGCCGGTCTAGACGCGCGTGCTCGCTCCCTCTTTTACGGCCTGAGCAGCTGCCACGACTACAATGGATCTGTTTCTATACAGGACGACGGCGCGTTCCGCGCGAGGGCGTCGCGAGCCAACCCCACAAAGCGCGTTGCTCTGCATGCGCTTCGTGTGGTAAACCAGCTGTTCCCGGCCACTTTACCGTGCTAATTATTTTTTCCGCATGTAGAAAGTGGTGGAAGCAGTACAGGTGCGTGTGGGGACAGTCTGGCTTTCTAGGTACTCATGCACTCGGCAAAAGAAGAGGCACACTCAGTGCTACTAGGAACCAGAATGGGTTGGTTGGTTGGTCAAACTTGACCCTCTTATATTTGATGGAGGCGAAAATGCTTGGGGCTTGTGCGCTTGGATTTAGGTGCACCCTAAAGATTACCAGGCGGTCGAAATTCCCGGAGCCTTCCACCACGGCGTCCTTCATAAACATAACGCAGTTTTCGGATGATAGACGGCATGCTGATGCAGATGTCCCGAAGTGCGTCCTTCTGCTTAGTTTCTACAATGAGACGGATTTGCTCAGCCTTGTGGCGAACCGCTCAATTGTGTGATTGTCAAAATGTTTCCCAGAACCATCATATGAGATTGCGACGTTCTTCGAGAAGGCAGTGAAATATCTTTACCGAAAGAAAATCCTCGAGACACTGCAATTTACTGTTGAGTCATATCTTGAAGATTCGCCGCTTCTGGACTGTCCGGAAGGTGTGGACTAGAGTCACGCCAGAGTGTCGGCGCACATCATCTCTGAAAAGTTTCTCCGGATTCTTCTTGTGAACTACACAAAAAAAGTTAACAGATCAGAATGGCAAGCCTTCTGGCTATATTCACAAGCCCACGCGGAAATATTGCCGGCTGTGAACGATGTGACTACTTTAAACTAGCTGTAATCATCACGACAGTGTTTTACCAGCAGTGCTTTCTTTCTTTTTTAGTTCTTCTTGTGCATTATAATATTTTAGTAGCAAGGACAACAAACGGTTTCTGTGAAAGTTCTTTATTTTTCTTCGCCTGCGGCGTACGTTATTGCATAAAAAGATTTTTTCTCATCTCTTGCACGCTGAAGACCGCGTCTCGACACGTGAGAGCTTGGGAATTTATATGCATGCAGGGACTCAGCGTGGTGTGGTGCGAGTTTATTATTATTATTATTATTATTATTATTATTTTGTTCCTTCTGCTGTGATTGCGACTCACGGCTACTTGTGGGGAGTGTGACTTTCCCCTTTTCGAGGTATTTATTTTAATAATAAAGCAAGAATTGCGACAGCTTGAATAAAAATGACCATATTTTATCATTTTGAAGTACATTAATGGTTGGCATATGTGCATTTGACGTAAACGTTTTGGAAACCAATTTCTTTCAAAAAAGAAAGTTTCGTGTCATTTGTTCTGACGGTCGGTGACGAATCATGCGGCCGAGCCTTCTGAGCGCGACGCGCATCGGTAAGTGCTCTCACGAGCAGCAGAAGCGGGCGAATCAGTGGCTTGTGCCTCTCCCTCGGAAAAGCGGAAAGCACCAGAGTTGCCATATATATGTTTGCTACCGTATTATCATCGCATTGGTACCATGCATAGCATATAGAGGAGCTTCAGAAAGTGACACGGCAAGTCTGAGGCCGAGCATTCCCAGCGCGCGCTAGCCTCCGCAACGGCCGGGAGCTGGTTTAGAGCGGGTTGGCTCGGAGCCCCCCCGCCAAGTTGCGGCGATAGGTAGCAACAGCCCCCCGTGCGCAGGGCGTAAAAGAGAGAGCGAGCGCGCGCGTCCAGACCGGCCGTGGCTGTCCATAAGCCTTGCGAAGGTTGGTGAGGTCGAGTACCTGACGAAATTTTGCCTAGTCGGGATGAAACATTGGTAAAACCATAGAAGGACGCCGACCAAGGAAAGTAAAACTTACTGACGTTTCGCTGCCACACAGGAGCCTTGTTCCATGTGGGAGCCGAAACATCAGGCAGTAAATTTATTTTTTATTGTTTGTGGACATCCTTCTATGGTTTCGCCAATGTTTCATCCCGACTAGACGAGATACCGTCAGACATTCGACTTCATAGGCCCCCACCATTTTCGCCTGCATCAAATATACGACTGTCACGTCAGGGACCGAACCCGGGGTACTCGACCAGCGGACATGCTTCTTACATAAAGACAGATATTTTAGGGGTGAAGCTCCTTAAGCTGTGGGTCGGTTGTCACGCGTCGTATCGTGTAACCTACACCACTCACAATACCATGCAACGCCATGCAACGCCGGGAGGCTCGCGCTCGCCCTCGGCGCGTGCCTCCAGCCGCGCGAGCTCTCTCACTCTTCTATCTGCTGTCTTGTGAGAGAGAGAGAGACAGAGAGAGAGAGAGAGTGAAAGGCGCGCGTTGACTATGGAAACGCTCTTTCTTAGATGAACGCTCTACCAGCTCGCAAAGAAGGAGAACGCGCCCTCACCCGCGAGAGACAACGTTGGCGCAGGCAGCGTCTTCTAGCGAGTTTCTTGATTGAGAAATACCAACTGCTCGCGCTGGAGAACCGTTCACCGGCCACCCATATATATATATATATATATATATATATATATATATATATATATATATATATATATATATATATATATGTGCACTGGATCTTCACTTGCAATGAAGTGTCGGTGGGAGATTTCACTTGTGCGTAGTTGAACCATAAGGATTCGTAGCGTGCGCGTTAACTAAATTAATCCGGAACTCGGCACGGTCTACGATGAACCTCCCGAGCTTCGCCCACTCATCATCATTCACTCCGTGGATATGCTGTGAATTTTTTGCTGGAAACTGTTTCTTCAAGATCTTGTCCATATTTCCAAAAGTACTTGGATTTTTGTAATTTTTCGAACAAATTCTGTTTGTATCCTATTAAAATAAATATAATTTGAAAGTAGGTATTATAGGCATTGGCTTCGGTATAAGGTCGCATTAAATATTCCAATTTCAAATATACAAAAAACATGCAGTTTCCTCGGGCTTAAGAAGGGGGTTAATTTTCAGACGGGTTGGCAGGTATCTGCCAGAAACGCGAATGGACGATGCTTAAGTTCCCTGGCAGGCTCGATAACAGGCATTAAAATGAGAGACAAAAATTAACATTGAAGACTTGTCCTAGCGCATCTTCACGGATAGCGCAATCGTTCTTTATAGCACACTATTGAGGATTAAAGAAAAATGCCTGGCAGCTAAAACATTCGCTTTATGCACAATATTAGCGATCACTAAAGGAAGTTGTCTTGATATAAAAATGCGTCACACAAATTCACACGACAAGCAAAGCAGATGGTTGTGGTGGTAACAACTTTATTTGGAAAATCCGGTAAATACGTGGCCTGGGCCTAGGCCGCCCCTGAGGAAGTTCGGAGACCCTGTCTTCTCACTGCCTCACGGGCTTGCTGGATGGCCCATAATTCGTCTTGCAGGTTTGAGCTGCGCAACGCGGCCGTTCACCGCGCCGCAGCTTCATCTGGGGAGACTGCATTTTCCCTGCCAATAACCTCGCATTCCCAAAGAATGTGCTTAAAGGATGTACGAGGCGTACTGCATATAGTTTGCATTTGTCGTCAGAATATAAATCCGGATATATCCTCCTGAGATGGACAGGGTTGGGGAAGGTCTCGGTTTGTAACTGCCGCCAGTCTACCGCTTGGGCCCTGTCGAGTTTGGGGTTAGGGGGTGGATAAACACGCCTGGATTTTTTATAAAATTTTGTTATATCGCAGTATCTGATCATCCTGTCTGTCCACCCCTCCGTTCGATTTCCATTCCCCCAACAAAGAGGATCCTTTTAGCGGGCGCTGAGGTGATACCTCGCGCTACACGGTGGACCTCCTCATTGAGGTTGGTTACAGGGTTGTCCGTGGATGTGTGAGCCGGGAATCATATAATTTGGCGTTACTCTGTCTCCTCCGAGGTGATGTAGTTCGCGTTGGCTTTCAGTATAGCCTCGGCCTCCGGCCAAATTCTACCTTGCGCATAGTTTTTTACCGCCGTCTGGGAGTCCCTGAGTATGTATGTATACGTCTGGGGCTAATGATGGCCAAGACTGTCGTCACTTCTTCCGTTATTTCGGGATTTCTGCCGCGTATACACGAACCAGTGTTGTACACGTTCCTCAAAAACAGGAACGGAAACTCGTTCCTCGTTCCTTCACAATTTTGTAACGAGTTCCCGTTACACGTTCTTTTAATAAAAACGGAACGCGTTCCAGTTACATTTCGTAAATTGGAACGTCTCGTTACATTAACGTTACGTTTCATTTCTACAGCTGAAACTTAATCCTGAGGCAAAATAAAGTGAACATTCTAAATCTCACAACAACCTATGTATATTTCACGAATTTGAGCGTCACCGGCTGCATAATAGCTGTAGACAAAGAAATATCTATAAAGAAACGCTCCTGAGCAAATATTTTCAAGCAGCACCGAACATATTACGGGCAACTCCATTGCAGCTTTGGCGCTAGTCTATTACAAGTGCGACACATACGGCACTTTCCACTTCAGTCTTCAGATGCGTAGCCAGGACAATGCGCCTCTAATGTGGAAATAGGTAGTTACTAGCATGCACCAATACATGTAACAGCGATGCATGTGACACCAAAAGCTAGTAATGGACCTTTTAATTTAGGAGTATATAAAGGTTTGTCCTTGACCCATGCCATTGCGCGCAAATACTGGAACAAGATTCCCCAACGTCGTCAGCATTCCCGATCCTAAACGAGCTTGCTCAAAATTGGTAGCCTTTGTAGCATTTTAATAAAGTAATTGGTAGTTCCGGATCTACCGCTTTTACCTAGTTCTCATCACTTTAAATAATTTGTGATGCGCTGTACTTTTGTTGTTAATTACGGCTGCTCTGAACGTATGTCGGTGTGAGGAATTTTAACATTGCTATTTGGTGCGTTTACCACAGAATTAAATAACACGGGACTGTTTTCTTCTTTTCTTCGTGGCATTAGGAATCAGCATTAATTGCCCGTTCATTTCGTAGGCACACTGATATTCATGCAAGGGCGAAATGCTAATAAATAATAAATAGCCTCACATGTATAATTTGACGGGACGCAAACATATATATATATATATATATATATATATATATATATATATATATATATATATATATATTGTGTGTGTGTGTGACCACACACCACACAAGCATGGACGCATGGTTGACAGTACATTATTATGCAGCAAATGAAGCTGGTCCAGTAAAGTGGACGGCATGCGGTGCGTTAAAATGTTAGGTTATTCCTGTGTAGCTAGCCCTTTGGTCGCGTGGCAATGAAATTATAGTTTTTATTATAGAAACAAACTGGGCATCAAGGAACATAATTAACCAGATCCGGGTTAGATCGGTGTTAACGTCGCTCAACATTACAAGTACGCACGCACGTAAGCATGTTCAGCACGCGTTCGCGTGAGCACGTGTATGAGAAGCCTTTCGTTTCTTTGCCGAGGGCATGGGGCTGCTGACGCTAAATTAAGGCGCGGCCCGTTCAGTTCACGTAAAATACCTTCAAGAGATTGACGCACACAGTGTCTTACAGGTATGGACAACCATGGCCACAACCGCGTTCTCAGAGCCAATGCGCAGGGAGGCGCTGGTAAAGCACGGTTTGACAGTGTTTTGTTCGGAGGGAGCCCTGGCGGCGCGATCATAAGGGACGAAAGAACTTTGCTGTTGCATGCAGTCCCTCCCGCGTTGTCGTACACTCATACAGGGCTGGCTGACAGTCGGAAACTACTTGTCCAGCGGCCAGAGTAAGCGGCCACCGCTAAGGCGTAGCGGGATACTCTGACGTCGTGCAGCCGCAGTGAAGAAGGGGAAGCGTCACTCTCGTCGAATCATCGAAACCACAATAGAATGGCGTTTTCGCGCATGATATTCTATGAGAGAGTGATACTGGCGGCAGGAGAACGGGGAATCCAGGGACGGCTTGTTGTAGCCCTGCCTATCCGCCCTGCATACGTGCTGCGTACGTGCGATCGTCGTGGAGTGGAACGTGTATAGAAGGAACGCCCTTCCCTTTGCCGTTCCTTCGTAAATGTAGCGCGTTACCGTTACAGTTACACCAACCCTAAAAGGAACGACGGCGTTCCTTCGTTCCTCTCAAAAGGAACTCCTTCCAGGAACGTCGTTCCGTTCAACACTGACACGAACTGACCGACTGTTTGTCGGTACTGAGCACTGCGAGTGCGAAGGCGCGTCGATCCTGGTATTCAGACACGTCTATACGAGCAGTGCTTCGTTTTCCCTACCGAAAGCGTGCAATAAAGCCTTGCTTTACTCTGTCTTCGACCCTGATTGTATTCGGGGTGTATCTTGCGTATTTTAGCGATGTGGAGCTTTCCCTGAACGACCTTGGGAGGGATGTCTTGTCGCCTTGCTGCTTGTGGTATAGGTCATTCCGAGTTTGTCCAGGACGCCCCTGCCCGTTCGTGTCCTTGTTAGTCACTTGCGTTACCAGAGTTGCTGAGCTTCTATTAATTCTTCGAGCGTATTGTGGAGCTGCAGCAGAAGTTCTGTGCTCGGCTATCTGGAAGGCCAAGTGCCATCTTTTGCGTTCTCCGAATGATCGAGTGTGTTCAGCTTGGCCTTTTCCGCAGCGTACCAGTTGTGGTATAGGCGGCCGCGCATGTTATGGGACTAATGAAGAAGGAATGTATATAGTATCACGACGCTGGCCTCCTTCATATCTGATGTCTGTTGTTATTCTTCTGATGAGTCTCAACGTGTTCGTGATCTTAGTCTCCAAATTCCTGACCGTATACTCCGTTGGTGCCGTTGGATTCTATGATGAGTCGGAGTGCTTTAATCTGCTTGACCTTGTGTATTTCTTGGCCGTCTCTGGTGCGTACGCAAATTTCTTTGTACGCAGAATGCTGGACGTATCTCTTGGTGGGTCTTAAATGTCGGGCGGTAGAGCACAAAAGACCGGTTCCAACGAGGTACTCTTCCACCACCTCGACAGCTGTCTATAGCGCCGTTGCTTGATTTCTCCGTCGCTTCCCTCGCATACCCCTATCGTAATGTCGTCTGCATATATGGTGTGATGCACTCCCTCGATGGCGTTGAGGCGCTTGGGAAGGCCAATCATAATGAGATTGAAGAGAATCGGTGAGATGACAGAGCCTTGCGGGGTGCCGACAATAGCGATGGTTGTGTCGTCGTATGCGAATTTGTCCAGCGTTAGAGAGACTTTCCTATTTGTGAGCAAATCGTCAGCGTAACTGTACACTCGGTTTCCTAGATTGAGGACCGCGATCTTGAGTAGTATGGCTTTATGAGCCGCGTTGTAGAAGGCTTTCTTGATGTCCAGTCCTAGGATGGCCCTTGTCCCTCTCGTCTTCTTGTCAAGTATCTAGTGCTTGATTTCCAACATTGCGTCTTGCGTGGAGAGATGAGCTAGAAACCCGAGTATGGTGTCTGGATACGCTTCGACGTCATCCAAGTGGACATTGATCCGGTTATATAAGGAAAGCGTGTTCCATCAACTTGCCGACGCGCGACGTAAGAGATATCGGCCGAAGGTTGGCGAGATCTGGGGGTTTCCCGGGTTCGGGGATGAGCACTATTTTTGCTCTTTTTTTCAGTGGTCGGGGATGGATCCTCGGCTCCAGCAATGATTGAAGATGTACGCATTATTTGGTTTCACAACTATGATCTACCCGTGTTGTATGGTGAATAACGCTACCACATGCACTGCCTACACATGCACGGCCTACACATGCAGGATTTAAAACGGAATGTTCACTGTTATTGTGAAAGCTGGGAGAAAATATGACAACGCAAGAATACTTTAAAGGCGGGGACACTAAAGACAAATATTAAGTTGAGTAAGTTACGGAAACTTTGACAACAAATAAATGTGCAGTAACCGCAGTTGTTGCTACATAGTGCGGCCGTGAAGCTAACTGCACCGTCGTGACGTCAACTCTTCTAAGCGCGACCGATTCAAATTGGGCGGCGAAACCAGAGACTTCCGGCAGCTATTATCAGCACAAAAAAAAAACCGTTTATTGGCGCCCAAAAAGCCGGCATAGACTCCAACACAGCTACAGAAATCGATTTAGCCAAATCATTTTTTTCATTTATCTCTTCAAGAAAAAAGGAACACATTAAATGCCAGACTCGAAGAGAGGACATTGCAGCCATACACTCTTAGCACGGTAACCTTTAGTTTATTTTATAGGTGCACAAAAATGTGAAACTATGCTCCTTTATAAAGGTTAAAGTGCTTTTAACCTTTATAAAGGAGCATATTTTCACATTTTTGTGCACCTATAAAATAAACTAAAGGTTACCGTGCTAAGAGTGTATACGTGCATCAAACATTCGTGTGGTGTGACGAATGCGAAACGGCACACAAATTTCTTATTGAATTATGGGATTTTACGTACCGAATCCACGATATGATTATGAGAGACGTCGTTATGGAGGGCTCCGGAAATCTCGACCACCTGGGATTCTTTAACGTACACTGACATCGCACAGCACACAGATGTCTTATTAGTGAGCGTGTTATTTCGTACAGTCGTCCGCCCGCCTCCATTAGTATTCCCTTTCTTTCTTCAAAGAAAGGAAAACAGTGCTGAATGTTTGACGACACACAAAGGAGGGCGGATGACAAGTACTCCCGTCGTCTGTCCTCCTTTCTGCGTCGTCAAAAATGCAGCGCTGCTTTCCTTTCTCTGCAGCCATGAACCAACTAGTCCAAGCCTCAACCGTTCTCCTTCGTCAAGTGCGGTATCAATGACAGAACTATATTCCTCACTGTTTAGAATGGCTGCACGTACGGCTGAGTATGCATGAACTGCTCTGACTCATTGACAAGTTGAACGAAAGTCTGCGCCAGGTTCAAAGGTTGAGCGACAAGTGTTCTTCCATTATGTCTTTCTACTGTCATGTTCAGGACGCGCATTAAAGCGGGAGAGTGCAGAAACCAGCAGGGCCGTGGATCCTAGCACGTATTGCAGCATAACTTCAGTCAGTGGCGCACCGACGGGGGGGGGGTTCGGGGTTGTAACCCCCCCCCGCCCCTGAGGCCGACCTAACCCCCCTCCCACTCTGTAACTGCTCCTATGTCCTAGAAGAATGTGGCGCTAATGTCTCTGCAAAACGCCGAAAAAATAATGAAATAATCATCATCATTGATGTTACTGTTATTTGGCATTTTATATACTTTTTTTTACACACGCAACAACTGTGTAATCGCATGCCCGGCCCTTCGTGAAAGATTGAACCCCCCCCTGGCAGAGACCCTGGGTGCGCTACTGACTTCAGTGTTTTCATAAGGCAGTTCGTACTCACCCATCCAGTGACACTCACCTTTCTTTCTTTTTTTTGCGGGGGGGGGGGGGGGGGACGGGGGCAATCGGCATGCTCGCAGATTTGCTTGGTAAATAATGGAATGTCCAATGCAATGTATTCGACGGCTAAAACAAACATCCTTCGTGCAAATTTGTAGCACGTTGCAATTGGTTTCACCTTCGCGGAGAAACTGATTCCTTTTTTTACTAAATAAGTTACGCCCACTGAACTTGACTTCTGGTGGTGCCAAAGAACGACTGACTCCGTCTTGGTGTCAAAGCGGCTATCGGAGTTGTTTGGCGATTTAACTTTCTCTAGTATATTCGTGTGTCTGCGTTGCTGCTTTTGCTGTACTTCCTCTCACACTCAACAGTGGCGACGCCACCAATTTATTTATTGGCTTATATTTTCCCTCTACTCGTTCACCATTCCATCCGTGTCCCTCTCTCTTTTCTACCAGGCAAAGGCCACATTAGCCTGTGAATTTGTTAACATGTCTTGAGAAAGGTCGGGCTCCGACCGAAACCATCCCGCGAATTGACTTGTCCCGTGATTAGCCTACATTGTGCTCAAAGGGACTGTCTACCGTCGTTCATCGTCCTCCAGTTTTTTGGCTCAATAGAAAACGTACCTTTCGAAGTGCCCCAGCATACAGTGATTTCTCCACAAATGGAGTAGAAATTATCAAAACACATTTTTTTATTCTACGAAGTCGCTCCATTCCTACGTGTACAGATGTCGGCAACAATGGTTACCGAGCACGATGCGTCGTCGATCGTCCCCCTGGGAACCCTTTTTGGAGCGGAAGGCTTCCCTATTCCACCGGGCCTACGTCACGAAGATGCGGTGGCGCTGTCGTCGGGAGTTTTAGTTTCGCATGGTAGGCATCCGCCGGCGCGCCTACCGTAGCAGCCGCTGCGTTTTCGCTGGTGCGGGCGCTTCTCACCGTCGTGAAATGAAGAAAAAAGTGTTCACTGATGACCTGCGCCGTCGGTTGGTTGCTCAGCAACGCACAAGATATGTGCGATAGGTTTTTATCGGTTTCCTGCTTATGCTTGTCTTAAGGAAAGGGACGAACCTGTAATGCCGGCTGTTTGGCTCATCGGTTATGCGCCAAACATTTTCGTCCCGACTAAGCATATGTCTAATTATTTAGCGTTAGTGCGGCTTGTTTCATTTGAGAGAAATAGCATTGTCACAAGTTTGTCAAGTCTAATGCTCGACATCAAGTTTCTTGGCATAAACAAAGTGCGGACACCGAGCGACGACGCTTACTGCAAAGCGCGCACGACGTTAACAATTAGCTCGATGTGTAGAAGTAATCGTGGTCGCCGTGTATTATTGAAGTGCGGAAGCTATACACACGTCATACGAATTTCGTTCACTCAAATTAAACAAATATATAAGAGCTTAATTCACGTAGCCGTGAGCGAAAGGCCGATTACAGCGACGCTTTTCCAAATTGCTTGCGGCTGCGATAGCATACACACGAGAAGTGTCTTTGGCAATGCTGTAGTGGTTATGGTGCGCTTAAAATTTTTTTTTCGGTTGTCAGACTGCTCGAATGAACTACACGCTTGAAATTTGCCGCATCGTTGCTTGAAATTTGCCGCATCGTTACAGGACTTCACGCCTTTACGATCGGAACTGAGCGTATAGGCAGAGCCGCAAGCCGCGGTTATGCGCCTTGCTGGCGGTTATTTGATAGCCTTGTCCTTGGCACGTTATTGCTTTTTTTGTGTGTGTGCGTTGTCACAGCCGTATTTACATAGGTTATAGCGTCACCAATATCGCACGCTTGAGAACCTATTGCGTTACATTTGTTTTTGCGCAAGGATTTTGTGCAGGGATTAGAGGCTTTAGGTCCGAAACAGTATTTTAGCTGAGGCATCTTCAAGTCGCATTTAAACAAGTCTCGCTGTTGCAAGTGGTTCATCCTTGCGCTAGTTACCGAATTAGAGCATACGCATGAAGCAATGCCGACATGATAGCTCGCGATCATTCGCATCATATGGCAAGGTGCTTATCCTTTCAATCAGTTTCTCACATCTTGTCATAGCTGGGCGTCGGCACGTTCTTTTCTACATTCATTGAATCCTCTCGCACCGGCGAGCCGGGCGAGCCGGAACCTGTTTTTGTCGTCTGCTACCGCGCGGGAGAGAGCTCTCCGCGCCACGCCCCCCCTTCGTTGGGCTGTTTCTTGCGCCGAGCCGCCCATACGTTTTGCCGTGCTTGCACGGTGCGCGCGCTGTTTTTCGCTCACTAGAGCGATTTAAAATGTCCTTTAAGAACAGCCTATCGACAGGGCATCACTGTATTGTTTACGGTTGCACTTACAACCAGAAGAAAAGAAATGCTGCACGTAAACAGCTGTGCAGCACGCACGACGTTGCGCAGGAGGAGTGCGGATGCGCACTCACTGACGTACTCGTGCCAAAACGCCTCACCCGCTCATGTTCCCACGCGGTCTAACGCCGAAGTGGCCAACACACCGTGAACCCTAGTCAGTACCGTTCTTAGCATATGGCACGAAGTTCCCATATTTCTTCTTTCATTCTCTCTCCCTACTCGATTAGCTTCGACCATGAGAGCTAAACGCGTTTCGCGGTACTATCAAAGCAAGGGGTTTTAGTACGGACCTTCCTTTTTTTTTGTTGCTATTGTACTTGCGGCTGTATGCCTTCGGCCTGTGCTACGAGCACTTCCTCATTGACTTTCAACCCGTAGCAGCAGCCAAGAAACAGTCTGTCTTCTCCTTATGTGAGCCGCTGTACGCACATTTCCGGAAATTTTGTCGTTTGTTGGAGGGAGGCTCTACGCAATCTCTCTCAGCAATCCCTATTTTGTCTGTCTAGTGTGTGCTGGTACTTTTCTTTTATACATATAGTTTAGGGACGAAGGCGTTTACTCTCGCGTCTTTAAAAGGCCATCCACCTAGCGAATAGACAAGTCATGCAGAGCGAACAAGCGTGCGGGTCGGTCCTGCGCAGCGCAAACCAGGCTGGCGTGTTTTGTTGAACGGCAAACGTGCTTCAGCACATCCCGTGATGCGGACGCTTCCCTTTAAAGGAGAGAGCTCGACGGACGTCGATAATGCATCAAGCTGTTAAAACGGACCCGAATGAATGCTTCTTAACCATGACTATGCATCCATGATCCATAACCATGATTATATCTTATATCACATCCCTCGGGCTTTACTTTCTCTTTGACACCCATCTTGACCTCCTTCCCTTACATTTATTTTTGCAGAATCATGTTCATGACATGAGCATACCATGTCACGAACGTGACTATGACCAATATTACATTCTTCGACATGCTACTTTTGTTTGACACCCGTATCGATCACCTTCCAGTAGTTTTATTTTTGCAGAATCATGCTCATGTCATAGCATGATATGAGCATATCATGTCATGCCATGAACGTAACTACGACTAATATTACATTCTTCGACATGCACCTTTTGTTTGACACCCATCTCGACCTCCTTGCAGGATTCTTATTTTTTTCAGAGTCATGCTCATGTCATTGCATGACCTTAGCATAACATGTGAACGTGACTATGAACAATATGAGATCTTTTGACAATCACCATTTCTTTGATACCTACTTGACCCCTTTCCGTTAATTTTTGCTTCGTCATGCTCATGTCATGTCATGTATTTCATGTCATGAACATGACTAACTCTATCGCGTCTCTCGACCTACATCTTTTGTTTGACACCCATCTTGACCTCCTTCCTTTACATTTGTTTTGCAGAGTCATGCTCATGACATAAGCACATCATGTCATGTCATGAACGTGACTGTGACCAATATGACATTCTTCGACATGCACCTTTTGTTTGACACCCATATCGATCCCCTTCAACTGGTCTTATGTTTGCAGTCATGCTCATGTCATAGCATGACCTGAGCACATCATGTCATGTCATGAACGTAACTACGACTAATATTACATTCTTCGACATGCACATTTTGTTTGACACCTGTAAGCAGGCCCGTAGTCGAACAGTGAAAAGCGTTTATTGGTGCGGTTACAGTGATTTTATATTAGTAGAGCCGTGACGCAGAGGTCACGTGTACATGGTGCCTGATGCTTTGCTTGGTGACGTCACGCTGGCGCAGCTCTGCTACATCTTCCCCTTCCTGGACGAACACGAAGCCTTAACGTCTCTCGGGTTGCGGGTACCAGCAAGGCTCGCGTCGTTGCCTTGTGCTACGGCGTAGAGTTTGTCCAGTTCCTGCAGCTCCTTGCTGCGGTGGAAGGGTAGGAACGGCAGTCTGAGGTGGTATGATCCTGATATGCTCTCTTGTGCGACGAACTTCCCTACCGTCTTCAGTTTCCAAGACCGCAGAGCGTGGTTCGTCAGCGAGCCGCAGGAAGACTGCTTGTGACCAGGACCGCGAGATAGTGTCGTAGGTAGTGACCTCCTGGCCACGTGATAGTGGTGGTAGGTACCTCGCACCGCGGTTGTAGTAGATCCTCTGCTTCTGACGTATGTCGCGAAGTCGTCCGTGGACCATGCGGCTGGGCACTGTCTGGGGTTCGAGGTAGCTGCTTGGTACTGGCACAAGGGTCCGGGTCTGGCGTCCCATGAGCCTCTACACGGGAGACTTCAACACGTCATCACGGGGTGTATTGCGCCACTCGAGCAGAGCTGTATGAAAGTTATGCATGTTAAAGGAACACTTCTTTAACAGCTTCTTTGCTTCCTGTACCGCTCGTTCCGTCAAGCCATTGGAACGTGGATGATAAGGACTTGAAGTAACATGCGCAACTGCAAGCTTCCTCAGATAATCCTTGAATTCTGTGCTGCTGAACGGTGGACCGTTATCAGTGCACAATTTGACTGGTAAGCCATGTACCGAGAAAACTTCGGAGCACCACGATGTGAGCGTGCGCGCAGTTGTGATGCGCATTTCTCGTACCTCAAAAAAGAAAGAGTAGAAATCAACAATGAGGGCAAACTGGCGTGCACCACAGTAGAAAAAGTCTATTCCTACAATTTGCCACGGCAGCGTTGGAACTTCGTGGCATAAAAGTGGCATCTTTACGTTCCTCGGCTGATATGTCTGGCACATCCTGCACGCTTTGCAAAACTGTTCAATATCACCTGACATATTGGGCCAAAACATGACCGTTCGTGCTCTAGCTTTCATTTTCTGTGCTCCCGCATGCGCCGTGTGAAGAAGGTTCATCATCTCCACTCTTTTAGACAGAGGTATGATTACCTTATTGCTGCGGAATAGCAAGCCGTCCTGCGCATGTATTTCCTTTTGGTATGGCCAGTACGCGCGCACTTGATCAGGAACTTCTTGCTTCCTAAGGGGCCATGTAGTCTCTGCGTATTCACGAAGCTTTGTCAGGGCGCTGTCGTCATTTGTTGCTGCTAGCAAGTTGTTCAAGCGCTGCTCCGAACCTGAAACACAATCAAGCACATTTACTTGAAAACGCTCTGTTTCTTCTTCCATGCGTATCTTTGCTAGGGAATCTTGATAGAGCATCAGCAAGAAACATCTCCTTTCCAGGTTTGTAAGTCACGTTTATAGGGTATCGCTGCAATGTCAGACGCATGCGCTGCAGCCGTAGCGGACACTGATGCAGAGGTTTGGAAAATATAGAAACTGAAGGTCGGTGGTCTGTTTCGACAACTACGCTATGCTGACCAAACAAATAGTCGTGAAACTTGTGCAACCATGCACGATTGCAAGGGTTTCTTTTTCGATCTGTGCATATTTAACCTGGGTATCTGTGAGCGTTCTAGAAGAAAATGCAATGGGGTGGCCATCTTGCATAAGAACGGCGCCCTCTCCCAATTGACTTGCATCCACCGAAAGTGTCACTCGCTTCTCGGGGTCGAAATAGCTCAGGATTGGTGCAGTTAGTAGAGATTGACGCAACTTGTGAAAGCTTTCTTCCTGCTTTTCAGTCCAGACCCACGCGATATCCTTGCGAAGCAAAGTTCGGAGAGGGGACGTTGCGACAGACATGTTGGGTATGAAGCGCTGCACGAAATTCATTGTGCCAAGAAAAGCCTTTAGTTCCTTACTGTTCTTCGGCGGGGTCATGTCCAGAATTCCTTGAACGCGTTGTGGGTCGAGCTTCAAACCTTCAGTGGTGAAGATGTGGCCCAGGTAGCGAACCTCGGTCTGCAAAAAGGAGCATTTTTTCAAATTGAGCCGTAAGTTATGTTCACGACAGCGGGACAATAGCTGTTCTAGGTTGTGGTCGTGCTCTTGTTTAGTCTTCCCCCACAGCAAGATATCATCCATGACAACTGCGAGGCAAGGCAGTCCCTCTAGCATACGGTGCATCGCGGCCTGAAATATCTCAGGCGCCGAAGCGATACCGAAAGGCATGCGCAAGAAGCGATAGCGGCCGTATGGTGTGCTCATAGTACAAAGCTTCGAACTCGATTCTGCGAGCTTGATTTGCCAAAACCCTGAAGCTGCGTCAAGCGTTGAAAAAAACTTAGCTCCAGCAAGCCTTGGCGCTACGTCTTCAAGGGTTGGCATGGGGTAATTTTCCCGCAGCAGGACTTTATTTAGCGCAGTTGGATCCAAACAGATGCGAACTTTGTCTTTCTTTACGACAGTTACCATGTAGATAGACCATTCAGTTGGCTCAGTTACCTGTTTTATAACTCCTTGGTCTTCCATGCGGTGTAGTTCCTCTTTCGCCTTGTCTTGAAGGGCTACCGGGACTCTCCGTGCCGGAACGACGACACCCACGGCACCGGGCTTGAGCTTCATAGTGTATTCCACACCTTTTAGCTGTCCCAGTCCTGAGAAGACATCTGCATAAGGTTGCGCTGCCCAGTAAAGTTCTTCAGACTGAACGTTTTGTATGCGACAGATAAAACCGAGGCGTTCTGCTACTGATCCACTCAAGGTTATGGGCACGTCCTGTTCCACTACAAAAAAGGATTCCTCATGCATCCGTGAATTGGCCAACAAACACAGACGGATGCTAGCTTTTGCCGATGTTTTGTGCCCAAAGAACGCAGTCAATGTCGCATCGCAAGCTTGCTGTGGCTTGTCTGGTAGCTCCCTAACATCGTTTTGCGATATCACGCAACAGTTGGCGCCCGTGTCTAATTTGCATGTGAATGCTTTCCCTTCAATGTTGACGACCGCACTCCAGTGGTCTGCTGCTATTGTGCTGACTGTCAAGGTTTCCAAAAAGAAGTCTTCATTATCCTCAGCATGTACTTCGCGTAACTCCTTCTTCCTTGGGTCTTTCTGTCTTCGTTGCGGCGCTGTTGATTTGCACGCTTGCGCGAAATGATTTAAGCCGCCACACATATCGATCCCCTTCCAATAGTATTATGTTTCCAGAGTCATGCTCATGTCATAGCATGACATGAGAACATCATGTCATGTCATGAACGTGACTATGACCAATATCACATCCTTCTAGATGCACCTTTCGTTTGACACCCATCTCGACAGCCTTCTTACAGTTCCAAGCTTTTCCTTGTATTAGGTGTCATTAAATGCTTTTTGTGATTTCCTTATTTTTACGTTTCACTTTTGTTGCGTTTCATTGAGTAGAGATGTTATTTGCTTTAGTCTTGTTCATGTATAAAATAGCACGTTTTGTTTCGTTGTTTTGTATTTTTCATGCTGTAACCCGCTCCCCTCTGTAAAGCCTCGGCGATTGAGGGTAACAAAAATAAATAAATAAATAAATGAGATGTTTTGCAAAATCAGGCCATTCTTTAATCGCGATTTGGTAATTATCACGGTGCGCTCTCATTATTGTAACCGCTCTAACCTAGCTTGTGTGACTTACAAACATTAGTTAGCGATTTTCAATCATTGATTTTTGGACATGCTCACTTTCATAGTTATAGTCATGAACATGACTTCAAGCCTGGTTATCATGCTGATTATGCCTGAGTCATACCCACGTTTAATTAAGGGTTCGTTTGATATATCGTGTTACGTGATTAGTGATTTATTTCTCAAGGTATCGTTTCTTGTGATAATTTTCCATAATTTTGGAACCACCCTCTTTTAAGGACACTCTGACTGAAACATTAAGGTTACTCTAATTGAGACACTAAGGCTCTCGCCTTAATGAGTGGCACCATTGTTAGCAAAAGCAACAGTATTTTTATTATGAGGCCAGTCATCTTACAACAGTAACTCAAACAAGGAAGAGGCGACACGGCTCCCGGTTTCCCAGTTTTACTGCTGCCAACCAGCCCCGCTGATCCCGCTTCTGCCCGCCCAATAACACGCAAAACAATGCCGGTAGCAACTGTCCTGCTGATCAGTGAGATCCCACATACTCACAAATGAACCTACCTAACGATTCCGCGATGTTTACAAAGAGCGAAAGCAATATCTTGCTGAAACACACACAACGAATGCACGCGTCCGCACAGAAAGCCCGGCGAGCAAACAGCCCAAGATGGCGCCTCCGCTAGACGTCGCTAGCGGCATTTCATGGCGGCGCCCAGGAGGGCTCTATTGGAAAGGTCTATAGTAACCGGTGCCAAGGTCGACATTCCAGAGGTGACGAGGAGGAGAGGCGAGTGAAAGTCGGCGCGTCGGGGTGCGCCTCGGACATGCAGCGCTGCATGCATAACAAGCGCAGTACTACGCGCATGTGCAGGCAGGCGAATTCGAAGTCAGCGCCACCCCGAAAGCAGCGAAAAGAACGAATTGCTCTTGCATGGTATGAAAAGGTGTCTCGTAGGGTGAAGTACGTTTGTAATAAGACATACATAACTTTTTCTGCAGAATATGTATGCCTGCGAGGGCTGGTTCTCGTACACTTTCAAATTGACGAACACGCTGTTGGGTGTTTCTAGCGGCGCTTTTTGCACCACTTTCAGAGCAAAATAAAAACATAATTCCTTTTTTGTGGGCTGAAAGCGTGCTCTTTCCCGTAAATGTGACGCATGATCTGCCCATTTTTACCACAATCTTAATATGTTTTCCGAGCGGTAGACAGTCCCTTTAAAGGAGTCCTCAAGTGACCGAACCATCCGAACCCTGGACCTACGACGGTGACATCAACGGAGCTTCTAGCCGTCGATGCGACCACACGGGGATAGGAACAAAAGACTCGGAAAGCTCCTGGACTCGGATAGGCCACCATTGGAAACTAAACGTAGCGACTCCTTTCAAGTGAAACCAGACTAGCTGAACTGCTAGAATTAAGGGGTACTAATTGGGGCATCATTGGCCTTAGCGAGGTTAGGAAACCAGGAGAAGGATACTTATCGCTTAATGAAGGGCATGTTCTCTGCTACAGAGGACTGCCAGAGAAGCGCGAATACGGCGTGGGATTCCTTATACACAAAGACATGGCAGGTAACATTGAAGAATTCTATAGCGTCAATGAAAGGGTAGCAGGTATCGTGATAAAATTAAATAGGCGATACAGACTAAAGCAAATACAATGTTACGCACCAACGACCAGCCACAATGACGAGGCTGTAGAACAGTTTTATGAGGATGTAGAAACGTCAATGAATAAGGTACACACCCAATATATAACTGTTGTGGGGGACTTCAACGCGAAAAATAGGAAAGAAACTACGAGGAGAACAGGCGGTCGGGAACTACGGCGAAGGTGATAGAAATAGCAGAGGAGAGATACTAGTGGAATTCGCAGAACGAAATCACCTCCGTGTTATGAATACTTTCTTTAAAAAACGTAAGAAGAGAAAGTGGACATGGAAAAGCCCCAACGGAGAAACGAAAACCGAAATAGATTTCATAATGTGCAGTGATCCAAGTATAGTACAAGAGACGGAAGTGGTTAATAAGGTCAGAATTAGTGACCACAGACTGATTTGTGGGGTTTAACGTCCCAAAACCAGATCTGATTTTGAGAGACGCCGTAATGGAGGTCTCCGGAAATTTGGACCACCTGGGGTTCTTTAACGTGCACTGACATCGCACAGCACACGAGCCTCAACATTTCGCCTCCATCGAAATGCAGCCGCCGCAGCCGGGATTCGATCCCGCGACCCTCGGATTAGCAACCGAGTACCATAGCTACTAGACCACCGTGGCGGGGCCCATTACAAACTTGAAGAGAGTTCGAGAACAATACAAGGTTTAAAAATGCGAAGAAAATTCTCACCCGCAAACCACGTCTACTGTGCCCTGCATGCATATAGCAAAACCTCCATAGGCAAATAAAGCTCTAAAACAATGTGGGGCACTGAAGGACCACAGACGACGCACATGTTACCAAATCTCCCGTAAGGTGACGAGTGATTTCAGTAGTTGTTTAACGTTTAACTATATTTCTACATACATCGTGATGATAGAAGAAGGCCCTTGCCCATTTAACTTGACCAGCGCTTCCCGTCAGTGGCATCGGAACTTTTTTTCAGTTGGGAAGCAAAAAATCGCTAGCAATCATCGTCATGAATTCCTTTGAGTGTCCAAGATTTAATAAGCAAACAATCAATGCGCAGAAATAACGGAAGTATAAACAAATTGCAGCTTTGTTAACTAACTGTGGCTAATTGTTAGAAACCTAGCGCATGACGTTTTTGAAGTCTTTATTACTAATTGCGCCAGACAGTCTTTATATAAATCCATCATTTGACACGATTTCATTTACTCACAATAAAACAGGACGTTAATGAGACTAAACTTAAGAGAGCTGATATTGAGAAATATATACACAAGTGACATCATACTTGGGGAACGTTGGGACAACACCAAAGTAAATTATGGGAAAACACGTGTACGCATATAAGTGCAAAAAACAGGCAATGAGCTTATTCGTTTTCAAGCGCTCTAAACTACTTCGCCAGCGAAAATAACATCCAAAGCTACAGTCAAAATATGGCACAGTCAGTATATGACACAACAGAAATTAAGAACTTTAAACCGCGTGAGACACTGCTAGGGCAGGAGCAGCAAACAGACGTAAGCTGTAAACACGCCCAAGGAAGTTACATGTGCATATTCATTGTAGGCCTACAATGCCTACAAGGCCGACCTACGAGGCTACAAGGCCTACAAGGCGACTACGAGGCTACAAGGCCGGCCTTGTAGCTTCGTAGAAATAATTTCAGAAATAACGCGTACATGTCAATGAGAAAATAAGCTGGATGTAATCACAAACATATGCATCAATCGTACTTTCTAAACACAGAAATTATAATGAACGTCATAACGGTACCATGGACAGGTGGAATGATCGTTACACTCTTAGCACGGTAACCTTTAGTTTATTTTATAGGTACACAAAAATGTGAAGAATGTGTGGAGGGTATTATTATTATTATTATTATTATTATTATTATTATTATTATTGTTATTATTATTATTATTATTATTGTGGTTCGGTTAAGACGCTAATTTCCGCAGCCCATGTCGGGAGCACGGCTAAGCGTCCGCGGGGTAGGGGAAAGGGATTGGAAGAGATAGAAAGGAGAGAATAGCCGTATATTGAAGGCCTCTTTCATAATAACAGAATAACTCTTTCACAGTGGCAGAGCTTCCACTCGTACAGCTAAAAGGCGCGTGTAAGCGAGAAAACGCGCAATACGCATATATAGGTGGCGTCGCCGCCTTGAAATTCCTAAAGTCACTGGAAGATAAACTTTAACTGGGAGAGAGAAAGTAGCGCCACCGTTACCACCGTCTGCGCGCGCTGTTGTTGCTAGATTTGGTCGAACGCGCGCCTCTCGGGCCTCCTTTTCACAGGAGGCGTGGAGCACCGCCATATTGGGCTGCACGGCATTAAAAATGCTTGTGTTGTCTGTTTGTTCCATTTGTCTCCGCGTTTGTACACTGTTTGATAATAAAGACCTTTCAACTCGTCCAAATTGCTACTATATACGAGCCTTCGGCAGTGCTTTTTGGGCGGTCACGCACATGATGCACAGCCCTGCAGCGAGGGTTATGGCGGCGCCCAGCGAGCCTTCTCCTTAAAGGTGACAGCTGCGTAGCTTCGCTGCTCACAGTGTAAAATGTAAAAAATCGGCGCGTCTCTCCTTCAAATGAATAAAATAAAAATGGTGTTTATAATGCGCATGTAAAGAAATACAAATAAGCATCATGGGCCGCTGTGTAAAGGCGCCAGGCAGGATGAAGCGAGAAAACGATGTGGGGATCGCCACCAGAGGGACGAGTAATCGAGCAGCAGTCATGCATCTTCTCCCATTTCTCAATTGTCTATGTGAAATGCTTAAAGATTTATGCCGGGAGTGTGCTGGAGCGCTCAACAGCGCGCAAAATTGGACAAGATTGCTCGCGTTTGTGGCATTTTGTGCGGTATGCACTAGTGACGGCAACCCGCTGCAGAAAAAAAAATTCTCTCTTTTTTTCCTTCCTCCTTGGTTCCATAAGCGTCTTAAAGTGTTGACTGGATGGTAAAACCTTAGTTAATCAGCCCTAGAATGTAGTACAATGGGGAGAACGTCGAAGTGGGGCCGTCGGGGCCACATTAGCCTCTATCTAAGTACAGTCTCTTATCATCTCCTCGCTTTCCTTGAGCAAGGCGAACCGCAATCCACAAAACAGAAGCTCATCGAAAAGTTTCTCGATCACGTTGTGACATATGGGCATACACTGTGCGTGCAGCGCAATAAAACAGGACAAAGAAAGGAACACATATACGGTATGTACGGGCGCTGTATATGTGTTCCTTTCTTCGTCCTGTTTTATAGAGCTGCACACAGTGCATTTCCAAGTGATGTACCAACTAGCCTACGAGCGGATCCTTCTAGCACTTGGGTAGTTCGATCACGCCGCAAAGCTTCTCAGCCATGGCTGCGTGTAGCAATTCAACAATTCATCATCATCATCATCATGTCTATGCCCACTGCAAGGCAAAGGCCTCTCCCACAGATCTCCAGTTATCCCTGTCCTGGGCTAACTGGGCCCAATTTATCCCCGCAAACTCCCTGATCTCATCTGCCCACCTAACTTTCTGCCGCCCCCTGCCACGCTTGCCTTCTCTAGGAATCCACTCTTTAGGCCTTAATGACCAACGGTTGTCTTGTCTTCGCATTACATGGCCGCCCACGCCCACTTCTTCTTATTAATTTCTATTAATATGTCCCTAACACGCGTTTGTTCCCTAACCCACTCCGCTCTCTTCTTACCTACCATTTTTCGTTCCATAGCTAGCTGCGTAGTCCTCAATTTAAGCTAAACCCTCTTAGTTAGCCTCCAAGTTTCTGCACCGTAGGTGAGTACCGGTAAGATGCAGCTGTTATACACTTTCCTCTTCAGAGACATTGGTAAGCTACCATTAATTATCTGAAAATGCTTGCCAAATGCACCTTCACCCCATTCTTATCCTCGTAATTATCTCAACCTCATGATTCGGATCAGGTGTCACTACCTGGCCTAAATAGACATATTCACTTACTACTTCCAATGCCTCAACAGCTACCTCAAATCGCTGTGCTCGGCCAAGGCTGTTGAACATTTAGTTTTCTGCATCAGTGATTAATTTTCAGGCCCACTGTTCTACATTGCCTGTTTAGGTCAGTAATCATGCTTTGTGATTCATCTCCCGAGTTACTGAGGAAGGCAATGCCATCAGCAAATCTGAGGTCACTTAGGTATCCCCCATCAACACTTACCCCACCTGTTCGCAATCCAGTGTTCTAAATACTTCTTGTAAACATGCTGTGAATAATAACATTGGAGAGATTGTGTCCCCTTGTCTTACGCCCCTCCTTATAGGTATTTTGCTGCTCTCCTTATGGAGGTCCTATGTGCGCGACTCGACCTCTCTCTTTCTCCCTTTATTCTTTCCTTCCATCGCTGTCTGTCTCCATCCACCCCTTCCCCAGTGCAGGGTAGCAAACTGGATACTTTCCTTCCAATTAACCTCTGTTGGGATGCTGGGAGTTGGAGTCGGGCCGTCGGTCCTGGTTTCCACGCTACCAGGTCGACGTTTCCACAATCCCGATTCTAAGGCAATGCTGCCGAAGTACTGAGCGGACTCGGAGACGATGACGTTAGAGAAGAAGAGAGATGAAGTTTATTTTACATGATGATGATCGGAGCTGACGCTTGAGCGCGTTTGCGCTCTTATTATATACAACTATTTACAAAGGTCCCCAATCAAAATGTCGTCTCCGCCCTCGAAGGGAGGAGGTCACGCCCCGCCTTCGTGCTTCTCTGCGGCAAGGGGTGGCCAGACCCGAGTTGCCGCAGATGATTCCTGGAGACGGAATAAAAGGTACGGTCCGGCGAAGAGGCTTGCTGAAAATAACAACAGCACAAATAAATGCACTCTTCCCGGTCCCGTCCTTTTGACGACACACTGGCGCCTTCTCATACTGGGGCAGCTGTAGATCCACCAACTGCCAGCAGTCCCCAGTGTCCGGTGCGCTGCTGCGCCACTCCCGCTGCGTTGGTGCGGCCGAGAAGTTCATATCTCAAAAGCGGCACAAACGCGCACGCACACCCCGCACGACACTGACGGTCCACGGATTCCGGGAGCTTCACGCGGGCTTCACTGCACCAGTGTTCCATGCGGGCTGCTTTGAAGCTCGAAGCAAGCGGTGAACACGGCCGTCGCGGCAGCATCCAAAACAATGCGATTGTCTCTTCCTAGGTGCAGCGATGTCCATCCGTGGGAAAGCAGGCAGCACGCGTTCCCCACGGTTTTTTTCACCGAAAAGAGGATGCGCCGGCTATACTGCCTGTAGCCTACCTCCACATTTATGGGGGGGGGGGGGGGGGGGGCTACGCCGATCCTAACACCTCCCTACCTTCCGCCCATCATCGCTCCCTCCTTATGGAGGATTATGGTGGCTGTGGAGCCGTTGTAGATGTCTTCCAGTAGTTTTACGTAGTGCTCGGCTACGCCCTGATTCCACAATGCTTGCATGACTGCTGAGACATCGACTGAGTCAAATGCTTTCTCGTAATCTATGAAGGCTATATATAGGGGCTAGTTATACTCCCCGCATTTCTCTATCACCTGATTGATAGTGTGAATATGGTCTACTGTTGAGTAGCCTTTACGAAACCCTTCTCCCCAATTACTTCTCCACTAATAAGCTTGGGCTCAGGCGATCTGAAGTAACCCTCCGCGTGTTCAAAGAAATGACAGGCAGGGTCTGAAAGAACACATAAGGACTGCTTCTCATCCAGGTAGTTCTGTAATGTGAGAAATCGACCAGTATCCTTGCTGTCAAGCGCTTTCAAAGCTTTTGAACCCGTGCCACAAAGCTCGCTTTTGCTAGTCAAATTGTGCGCTATATAATCAGTAAAATGCTGAAAACTTTCCTGTTGGTCCTCAAGTGTTCGGCAATTTTTCAATGTCCACTGATCTCAATAAAATTTTCAATATATATTGTCCTCGGTATTCTAATAATATATGCCAAGTCAGGCAGATGTAGGTCATTTAGTTTTCCTGTAAATGCCATTTAAAAATTTTAGCAGGTTCTCACACTGACCACCCTGTGTTTTTGACGTCATCACCTCCGCGCTGCCTACCCGAGCCAGCGGGCCTTCAAAAGGAAAAAGGCGATACTTCAGCGCTAAAATCGTCGCTGTCAAGATCAGAAAAGCTGGTATAACCCAATATATCGTCGGATGACCGCACCACTGGCATTTTTTTTTGGCGCCAGTTCCATATTTCTGGTGACGGAAAGGAATTGTGACGTCACCGCACATGCTCCACGAAGCATCTACCCGTTTCGGTTTCGGTTTTAAGACTACTTTCAGTTGCTTACTTAAAACTATTGGTGTGTTTCTGAGAAAACTGAACCACCCTGGCGGTTACAGGACTAACAGTACCACTGGAAAACATTGATATCAGAACATGGTAAAAAAAACCGCCGGAGTTGTAAGTTCTGCAGGACCATTTTCGAAGTCCGGGTGCTCTTGAGAGGTTGTAGACATTGCAGAAATGAATTCTGAGAGCTGCACAGAATCATCTATGTGGTATGAACCACGGTTATTTGGCTTGAAGTACTGTGCTAAAATTATCATTCGACGAGCGTACTTAAATTCTCTTGCTCTACGTGCAGGTGTCGTGAGTTTGAAATGCCGACCTGTCATCGCACCCCGCCCCCCCCCCCCCTTTTTTTTCCATTTTGGGGGAATGTGGGAGGGTACAAAGGTTAAATTCACTGGAGCTTTAGTGAAGGTGGTGCACGGTTTTCGACAATTACTGGGGTCTTTTGCGCACAATAAGCTCCCATTTTATGTCCATCAAGGCCTCCGATTTCCAGCTGAGACAAGTGTTAGGTACTTGTTGTCCGACCTCGTCTTTCTTAGAAATTTCTGTCGTTAAGAAATTATTTCTTTTAGGTGTCGCTCTTTCTGCTTGTTATCACGAAAAGAACTTTCCCGGACTTTCGGCGGTTGCTACACATAAAAGCGCAGCCGCCGGCCATATCGCACTGTCTTCTTCGAGGGCTGCGAACATTTCAAATGCCTAAAATCACGCGGAATGAGATATCTGACCAGGCCAATGAAACATCGCGTCACGTGTGCGAGCGATGCCGTCGACTGCGCTGCCATGGTATGGCCCATCTATGGCGGAAACCAATCACGTGACAGCGACCGACCAATCAGCGAAGTGGCGGGGAACAGAACACGGCGGCAGCGCTTTCCCAGTTCCAGTGGTTTTAGAAGTTCCCGCACAAACTCACTGTGACGTCACACACTTTGAAGACGACCGGCAGGGCCCGCATATCCCAGACAACACACAACATCCCAGGGACGTCGCAGAATGTACCAACATCCCACATCCATGTTGGGATGTCCAAAAAGCGTCCAAGGGACATGTACTTAAGGATCATCCCAAATACATCCATGGTTGGCCTTTACTAGGACTTCAAATTAGTGCCTTTCAGCAAGTGCCGCTATTTGATTATTTCGGTACAACGTCAGATAACCCGGCAATTTAATTATGCATACCGGTGTTTGCTTAATGAAGCACGCGCGTTTGAAATCAGCGGTGATCGAGGGCGCCGGTTATAATTTTGCATTTCTTCCAAAGTAGTGAGCTAATATTCTGAAGTGCAGGCCTCTTGTGCTGATTTGTCAAGTCATTTTCCGATCACCACACGGGAATGCCGAAGTCTGCTGAGCCAAATAGTACCACCGCATTTTGACTTTGCTCATAAGCGGTAACGCGGACACAAAACAGGAAACGGCTTAAACGTCTTGGATTTCGTGTACAAACACGCCTTCCGAAAAGTTTTATTTGAAGCGGTAAAATAATTTGTAAATAAGCTTTGCTATAAAAGAGACATGCCGCCGAAAAAAATCATGCACTAATATTTGTCAGAGGTAACAAATGTGCAATTAAATTTTTTCAAATACGCCCACTGCGGCAAGAGCCTTCACGGCCGACACCCTTAGCCGCTGCGAGCTGTTTCTGCAGTTTGTCGTCACACGTAGTCTGATGTGCGTGGTACTTAGATCGTCACCAGCTAATTTATCGGTGTGTCCAGCGTCTTTGGAATATTCGGCGATCCAGCCTGAGTTCATAACATTTGAGGTAAGCTGAGACCATTTCAGTTATTAGATTCTTAGCAGCTTTCTCACATTTTGTTTGTTGCCCCTTCTGCAGTGTTTGCTCACGAAAGCAACGGGAACGAGATATGGATGCTACAGGCATGGCCCATGGTAGGTCGTGTGCTGTGAGTATTGTTACAACGCTAACATTTGCATCGCTTGTACTACTGCCGCACTGCATTTTCATCGCTCTCGTGTCATCTTTTTCTTTTACGCAGACTGCCTTATTTGATAATGAAACGCAGAACACAGAAGAAACAGTCTCGGACATCCGCGTCCTCGTTCACCTGTGCTGCAGAACTGGCAATAGTCCAGCAATGAAGACCACTGCCGGCGGAAGCGGAGGACATGTGGGAGAATCTGTGCACATGATACTTCCACCGGACTGCTGTGCAATAAATAATGTGGTATTCACCTTACCTTGGGCACATTTTTTTTTGGGGGGGGGGGGGGTTCCCAAGAATTCTGTGGTCAGTGAACGACTGCCGGCATGCGAGAAATTAATAAATCTCACAAAGAAAAAAATAAGAAGATCCCAATAACCTCCCACAACCTCGCTGTCCGGGACATCCCAAAAACATCTCTTTTTGTATCACTTGGGATGTTTTTCCGCAGTATATGGGACATCCCATGGCACGTCCCTACCTCCCAAGTTGGACGTCTTTTTGTAGTCCTTAGGACGTCCATGTGTTGTCTGGGTAATTATTCACCGGTAAAATTAAATTTCACTGTGTTCTTAGGCGGCCACGCATTTTGCGTAGCAAGTTTCGCGACATTCCATCGCTCCAAAGTGTCCAAAGTATTGCAAAAGACCGAAATCCGTGACGCCACGCTTGCGTCGACGTGCAGAGCTTTCGGCGCGAAATTGAAAAAAAAAAGAAAGAACTGAGACCTTCATTTCTCCTCTACAGTCCTTGATAGCGAAATAAACGACAATAGAGTTGTCATACAACAATCTACAAGTCGAAATTTACTTTCTTTTTCGCTTCCTTAAGGGCACCTCTGGCGGTTTTACCAACATATTCTAATATCGCGGTTTTCCAATAGTATTGCTAACCCTGAAGCAGCCAGGGTCATTTAGTGTGCGCAGAAACCCACCAATAATCTTAAATAACCGAATGAACGATGCCTTCAAACCGAAACCGAAACAGGTAGACGCTTCGTGTAGCGTAATGTGATGACGTCATAGCTAGCCTCCCCGTCATCAGAAATGTGGAGCTGGTGCCAGAAAAATGAAAGTGGCGATGTCATCCAAGGATGTGTTAGGCTCTTCTGAACATGACACCAACGATTAGAGCGCTGAAGTATCGCCGTTTTGCCGGGCGCCTTCCTGGGTAGGCCGCGTTTACAGTGTACTAGAATATTAGTGCACTGTACCGCGTTCATGACATTGAAAACACAGGGTGGCTCGCGTGGGAATCCGCTAAAAATTTTTAAAATTCATTTTCAGGAAAACTAAATGACTTGAAACCGCCTGCGTTGGCATATTCCTGAAAAAAAATTTTGATTGATATCAGTGGACAATGAAAAATCGCCGGAGTTTTACTGACAATTAACGCGCACAGTGTACACGGCTCTCTGGAACTTTCACCTCCATTGAAAATGCGACCACCGCGACAAGATAGAGGAAGCACTGGCCGCGATCGAATTCGCGTTTTTTGGGTGGCAGCCGAGCACCATAACCGCTACACCACCGCGGCGGCCGGGTGACAGTCGGATACAACTCAATTCTGCAGTGAAGCCCCAACCACCCACTCCTTCCTAACCGCCAGCCAGTTTCTCAGCGAGGCTGCAAATAGTTCAAACTTCGAGCGTTCCGTGTAACCAAAATGAAGCGCTAATGGTAAAAATAAAAGATAAGTGCGCAAATTTATGCGTGTTCATTCACTTATTACAGTAGAACAATGAAAAGACCAATTCCTCATTTAGCTGAAATGAAACGTGCTTGCAATGGAAAAACCAGGCGCACGCCACAAGCGCTGCCACCTGAATTGTTCAACTCAGTACGGTGACGTTTCATGCGTAAGAAGGGCTCGGAAGCGAAATGAACTGCATCGCGGCCTTTTGAAAATGGAAACGCTCAGAGTTTGCACTTTTTTTTTTGGCGTGCTTTTTGCATGTCTCATATGGCTTCTACCGACGGAAGGACTCGAGAAGAGCCCACGCTGCGCAAGTACCGAATGCATAAACCATGCATAAACACGGCACGCTTTTGAAAAGGCCGCTTGGCGACAACTTTGTTTGCTTCTGTGTTTGCCAACTGCTGTTTTTTTAGATAGTATCAATTCAAAGACTCTGATAGTATTTTACCTTTCCAAAAGTGGACCGGTCCGCTTGCACTCGCGTGATTAGACGGATTGGACAGAGGCGCTTGCATCAGCAAAAAATGGTTTCTGACTAATCATGCGAAGCCAAGTGAACCGGTTTCTTTTCGGAACCATTATAAGATACCGCCTCAGCTTTCGGTTTCGGTTCTACGTGGGACGGGCCCACTTCTTGTGCGTGATATCCGTTTCCTTCTTCTAGTGCATTCTGGGTTGAATGCCACGTTGTTTTGAGGGCGCATGCGTATTGAAGCATTTCCGGCGGTCGGAACGGAACGTCAGCCTGCTGCTTCTTGCCACGGGAAGTATGAGTGTTTTATAGAAGTAAAAGACGAAGCCGTCGAGCTGTGCTCTAACCATTCATAAGTGAGTATCGAAGTGTTTGTCAGCTCCCCATGACTGCCAGGTTCACAAGTAAACCATTTTATTTTTGTCTGCCGCGACTGGGTACTGCATGACCTGCGATCGACGGGCCAGCTTTTCGGCGTCTCTTCTCTTCTTTTAAAGCAGAACAAGAAAAAAAAAAAGGCTTAATCGTGCCTTCGATGCGACATTTTCCATGAAGAAACACGCGTAATTTCAATTAGGCATACGTGCAGCACGGTGTTTGGAAAGTATTGCAATCTGGGACATTTAAAACGGTCGTCTTCGTGGCATTGACGTGTACGCACCGTCGGTAAGCGGCGTAGTTATGCTCGTTTTTGCCCTGATAATCTTTTCGCCGAGTGTGTTCCGTGATAGTGTAATCGAATATATTAAAACTAGTGCATGAGATGACTCTGGAAGCTGCAAGTATTCGGTACAAACAGGTGACGTGCAGCGGAAAGATGAAGCAGGAAACCTGGAAAGAAAGCTGATGCCGTATCGTAGCCTTGAATTTGATCGCTCAAGCGATGTGCTTGAGTGGTCAGTCTTCTATGTTTTGTCGTATCTGCTCTCCTTGCTCGTGCTTGTGGTCAGCGCATTGCACTCTGTCTCATCTGAACTCTCCCTCCCTCTCCTTGCCGCTTTGTGATTTGCAGTCAGTGACCTTGCGTGAGCGCGGCAGAGCTTTACATGCCGTTGGCTCTGGTCATTTACTGCACTTCATACTGTCAAGTCATTGTGAAGTGGCTGTAATACAGCAATGCGATTAACATGCAACTTACAGGGTCGTGGTGTTATACGCTGTTGGGTGTACTAATTAGTTTCATGTGTGTTCATCTGCCGTTTGAGGAAACGCCGTTATTTCGTCGTACTGTGCCAGCAGGATCTGTCATGTGAAGGGTTCGCCTTATAGAAGATGATGTTTTCCCGTGGCTATCACTTGTGTTGCGCAGATGTTATTTTTCTGTCCCAGCGACTTAAGTTTCACCTGCTGCATATTCTGGCAGTGGCGCATCGCAGGCAGTGGTTACTAGCGCCTCCTTCAAACACGACGCTTTTTTTTTTTGTAAACTTTGTAAGTTTTTGTAAACTTCTGCTTAATAAAGCTGACGCTCACTGCTGCTATTAATATTAGAGATCTGGTATGTAATAGGTTGATTAGCATGGTGGTAGCTTTTATAGGTTGTCTCTTGCGTGGGAACTTCCAGTCACACTTGGCAAGCGTCATCTTGGGTTTTGCACAAGTGCATGCTCTGTAACTAGTGGCTCAACACAACTTGAATGCTCTGATTTAAATGTACACGTACCATATAGATCTGCTGCAAACTGTTTGAAGCATTGTTTAGTGTAGACTGCCCACAGCTAAACCATAATACAGAGGCTCACCGACATAATTTTTTAAGTGGTGCTCTGGACAATGAGGCAAGCTAATTGAACTAGAGTGTTTAGTTGCTGTACATACTTTTTAAAGCATAGAAGTTAAAACAGCAGTGATTGATCCCTGGTGTTTTAGCTTGCATAACAGTGATAATTTTTGGATTTCTGTAGTGAGCGAGCATGTGTGGCTTGTGCAATGCATTGAGTAACATGCTTATGACTGTACGCATATGGAGCTTTTTTTTTATTGCAAGCATTGTTGCAGCTTTTGCAATGGGTTGTTGGAAAGTTCCTTTGCGACATTTATACATCCAATCACAAAGTAGAATTGTTTGTGGCTGGTTGTATCAAGGTCCTTACGTAACACTTGATGTGTTATAATACAGCTCTTGTTGACCATTTAACTGAGTAGAATATTTATTGGCAAGATACGTAGATGGGTGTGTTTTCAGATTCTAGAGTTGCTTGTGATGGCACTGGCACCATATTATGAAGCACTGAGCGACAGCAAGTTTAAACATTTTTCACAAATGCATCAACATGCATTTGAGGGTTTCATTTGGAATATTGCTGAGTATTGAAGGAGGAACCTAAATAGTGCTGATAGTATAAAACATTCATGAATGGGACTTATGGGTCATGGACCCACAGAGAAAGCTTCTTAAGTGGGCTGTCAGTGGTCATGAGATGTTTTCACTTTTTATGTGCTGCTTTTATGATGTGCTCCAGTGTGATGTCACATTGGAAAATTAGGGTTTGTCCACTTGCTTTTGAGTGAGCTGAAAGACAAAAACAAATGAAAAATTGGTGTGAGAGTAGCCAGAAGAAAGATATGTGAGACTGTTGTGTATGGTGGAAGAATTTTTTAAGTAAATCCCTGGCATTAAGGATTCTTTCTTATGTAATGTTTTGCGGTACTGATTGCATCCACATTATAAGTAGCACACCCATAAACAGAATTAGGCCATATTTAAAGGCACACTAGTCTCAATATGTGGCTGTAGTTGAGCTTGAGGTTCCAGGTGATTAATTTCTGCAACATTTGCACTTTGGCCTGATGTAGGGTCTAGCATGCTGAATGGTTCAAGCGACCGCTTAACTGTGATATCGTTGTTGTGCTGCCTACTCATTTCCAAATGCATCGCTGTTAGCTTCACATTTGTGAGTGCTGAGGTGCTCAAGTGTGGTATTTTGGGATATATTGACTGATATATGACAGCTACATGATAGCTACGACCAGTACCAACATGATTGCAACCATGTAGCATGGACCACTTTCTTGATCTTGCTGGCACTTGTTACTCGCCTTTTATTTTCATAGCAAAAAAATGAATGTGAAAGCAGCCATTGATCAGTCCCATGTCACGCGGTGTGCAAAGTGTTAGGTATTTTTTGTTGGTCAGTTTCTGGGTCAGCTCTCGGCTTTTGCGCTTTTAGCCTTATAGAGGCAACACCAAGCTCCATAAGGAGTTGCTCTGGTGATGCACAGACAATGCAGGACGGTCTAGAGGCCTAATTATTTCCTGCACTATTATTTGAGTTCTCAACTCTAGTATGCTGTGCAATTACGATAGGGAACAAAGGCCAAATGGATGCCAAGCATACTATGTGGTAAGAAGGAACATATTTTGAGGGAAGTTCAATCCTCCTGCTACCAAAAGAGGCAGCACCCTACTGCTGAAAAAGAGCACAGATAAAATCTCCCTGTTGCACTCATCTAAGTTCAGCTTTCGACCGTTAAATGCAGAAAACATTTTAAGTTCACCAGTAATCCATGGGTAATGAAAGGTTAACTAGTATGAGAAAAAAGGAAAACGTATACTGAAAGACTAAAAAAAGGCCTTTCAATGTTCGTTTGGCTGCTTGATACAAAGCTTATTGTACTGTACTAAATAGTTTGCTAATGAAGTCAAAGCGACTGTATTATGAAAACGAATTTACAAAGCATAAGGAAACCCTAAAAAACAATGACAACTTCTTAAAGCTTTTATGAATTCCCCGAAGACTGCTGTTACCTGTAATAACATAAATTACAAGGGCAAATCTGTAACTGATGCTTATAGCGTAGCAAATTCTTTCAGTGACTGTTTTTATAACGCATACAACAGCCATCAAACAGCTTCTGCTTATCCGATGACACGATGTAATCGCTCTTTGTTTCGTTTCCCTGTAACTGCTGATGAAGTATGCCCTGTGTTATTAGCTCTGAAAAACACCGGCGCTGGTTTAGATATTTCTGTCTTCCATTTAAAAATTGTTGCTGCTTTCATTTCTGAGACACTTAGTATTATAATTAATCGTATATTCAAAAGTGGTATTTTTCCAAGTTCATTAAAAAAGGCCAAGATTATTCCGGTATTTAAGAAAGGGGACAAATTTGAAGTGTCTAATTATTGTCCTATTTATATTCTATCATCAATTAGTAAAATTGTCAAAAAATTTTCTGTAGACGGCTAAATGCTTATATAAGAAAATTTAATTTGTTAAATCCTTGTCAGTTTGGTTTTTGCACGGGCAGTTAGACTAACTTAGCTTTAGTACCCCTAACAGACTACATTCATCATTCGCTTGACAATGGAAATTTTGTTGGATCAGTTTTCTTAGACTTTACTAAAGCTTTTGATACGATTAATCATAACATCCTTTTTCTTAAGTTGGAGTCATTTGGTATTACTGGTCCCATGCTAAACCTTATAAAAAGCTACTTGTTTAACAGAGAGCAAATAGTATATACTGGTGGTGTTTATTTTAATACCAAAATTATTAACCAAGGTGTACCACAGGGATCCATACTAGGTCCCTTACTTTTTTTGGTATACATTAACGATTTATGTGTGTGCTGTATGTGGATGACACTACCATCTCCATACATAACAAATCTCCACCCATCTTAGTCATTAAACTAAACGGTGACTTTGAACGAATTTTCACGTGGTGCCTTTCAAGCCAATTAATCATAAGCCCTAACAAAACTACGTTTATGATCTTCAGAACTGTACAATAAACACTACCAGACAGACCCGATTTAATTATAGATGGTCATGTCATCCAGGATTCTGTGTGTCTTTCTTGGGCGTTAGATTGTAACCTAAAGTTTTCTGACCACATTGCTTTCATTAAACATAAATGTACTTTTGGTATAAGAGCACTAATTAAGTCAAAATAATATTTCTCCATAGGTGCACTATTATCATTATATTTCGCTTTCATTCACAGTCACATCATTTATGGCATTGTCTCTTGGGGTAATACAGATCACTGCCATTTATCATCTATTCAGCACTTGCGAAAGCGAGCAATTCGCATCATCACTAACAGCAACTTCTTCACCAATGCGTCTCCATTACTTTGTGACAACATATTACGTATTACTGGCTTGTTTAGTTATCATCTCATTCTCATACAAGTTTATTGAATCCAGATATCTTACCGATACAGATAATACCAGGTTTGCACATAGTTTTAATTTTCTTTTGCCTATTGTGCATACTGACTATGGCAAAATGACCTTGACATTCAGAACCATAAAACTGTGGAATGATTTACCCATAGCCATCAAAAATTCAACATCTGTTCATCAATTCAAACATGCCATTAAGCTTTTCTACTTGCAAAGCTAAGGTTACGTCTTTCAACACTAACATAACTTGCTTGTGATCTTCACAATACATCATTTGTATTATAATTTCGTTTTATTGTTTGCAGTTATTGTATTTTTCTACTGTGTTTCAATACATGTACTTTAAATATTACCTATTCATTGTGATTTATGCGTTTCCTTGTTTTTGGTTCACCTGCTCGCTGTATTCTTTTTCACGCTTCTTGTTAACTGCTATTAACTGAGGGTCCCGCTGCAGTCATCGACTTTGGGACCCTCATCTGTATATTTTCTGTCTCGCATTTCAATGTATACTAGAACAATAAATGGCTTTGACTTTGACAGTGGCTACATTTTGAGGGAGGCGAAATGTTGAGGCACATGTACTATGCGATGTCAGTGCACGTTAAAGAACCCGAGTTGGTAGAAATTTCCGAAGGCCTGCACTACATCGTCTCTCAATCATCTGCTGGTTTTGGGGTGTAAAACCCCAGAAATGATTAAGTTCAGCTTTTGACTTGTGTCACTTTTTGTGTCAATGCACTGGGAGAGTATATTGAAAGGACTATATGTGCATTTTGGTGTAAAATTGAAGTGGACTAGGAATGTAGGTGATGCTGCCTGTTTTCCACTTTTCTTTTATCACTTTGCACTAAAAGGGATACCTCCAGAACTAGTCATCTCCGAATGCTGGCCAAAATAGGGTGGTTAAAATATAATATGAAACACAATTTTCCTAGGAAGCTCTTCATCAGTAGAATGGGATTTTTGATAATATGAATTTGGTTCCAGACAACATATTGTGAACTTTTCTTTGAGATAGGTTTGCAGCGGTTGGAAGAATTGTTTTTTATTGTTTATATTGAGCTGTTCATGGACAACTGCTGTAAGCTCCCATTTTCACATCATGTCTGCATTAACTGTGGAAATATCCATATACCAGGTGGGTCAGGGTGAAGAGAATGTCAATTCATTTGAGTGATTAATTTCTGGGGTTTTTACGTTCCAAAACCATGCTATGATTATGAGAGACACCATAGTGAAGGGACCCGGAGATTTCGACGACCTATGTTTCTTTAACATGTACTGACATCACAAAATGCACAGGTTTCATTTTGCTGCCATCGAAATTCAGCCACATTGGCCAGGATTTGACCCCACGACCTTCGGATCAGCAGCTGAGTGCCATAGCCACTAGACCACCATGGCAGGGCAAAATGTTCACCAATAAATATTTGGTAAGAGCTGTAATGAGAAGGAATACAACATGAAGGTTTCACTTTGTCATTTGTATAATTATAAATAGGTTCTATTATGTATTATGTTTGTGAGGATTTGTAACTAGTCAAACCTTTATGGTGATGTGTTTCTGGCTGGATAAGGTTTTCTTTATTGCCACTGGCAGGAACCTTACATACCATGTTTACCCTCCTACTATTAAATGCTTCGCTGCAATAAACATTTCATACATTTCTGTGAAGCATATCAAAAGCAGAAAGCCTGTTCTGTCATTGTTTTCATTCTAATGACACAACATTTGTAGTGCAGTTGTAACTTTCTGTTTGTATTACGCCTGCCTACATAAATCAAATTTTGATAGCCTACAAAAGTTCAGGCAATGGTGCACTGAAGTTTATTACTTACCTAAGTTAAAGTTTGTTTGCACCATGTCTGGCCATTCCTCATGAAAATGAGCCTGAGGGCAGCTTTCTTTTGGTCTTATGTCCTTAGAACAGCATTACCTGATAGTGCTTGCTTTACATGTTGTTCCTGGTCCAAAGTTTGAAGCATGAAAAAGGGGCTGGGCAAACACAGGGGAGTGCCATTTACCAACTGTTTTTAATGGTTGAGGTGCGTATTTGAAGTAAACTTCACAGAATAAGCAGCATAATGTAAGCATGGTACTCCTCTGTCTCTTACTTGCCCTTTCTTCATGCTTTGAACATTGTACCAAGAAAAACATGCTGAACATGCTCCAGAACAGGTTTTATTGTGCTTTGAAAATTGCTTGAAATTGTAAATTAGCTAGGCTATTACTGGAAATGGTATACTAATTCCCAGTGATTGGCACCACTCCTTCTCTCACCTTGTTAGGTAAGTGTGCAAATTAATGACCATCATGAAAAGGAGCAGTAGCTTGTTCTTTTAAAATTTTTTGCGCACAGCATATTTTTGGGACAGTAAATGAGGAATTTCAAGGTGGTGATAGTAGTCCCATCGTCGTTTTCATTCGGGCAAGGTTGTAAAACTAATGACTGAGTAGATAGCACACACAGAATTGTAGAATTACTGCAGGGAAACTGAAGGCATGCAAATACTATAGCGTCTACGTGCATTGCTTATCTTTGTACGTACCACTGACTATCCTGAAATTTTGTAAGCGGTTTCTCAATATGGTGTCAACGCAGGATGAACCTTAAGGTGGCCTCCTATGTAAATTGCAGGGTATGGCAACGCCTGGGGGTCAAGGTGTGCCCTATGGAGGTGTTCCATATGGCAGACAGGGCGCACCTTCTTCTGGAATCGAAGAAGGGACAAGTCCCCATGCTGTGCCTTATGGGGACAGTACTCAACTCATGGCAAAGGAACCCTATCAACTTCAACCTCCTCCTTCAGGGGTTATGACCCAGCCATTACCAACGCAGTCAAAGCCTAATGGGCCGACTGTAAATGGCAGCTGGGCTCATCTGGGTGGTGCGTACACCAATGGACCTGCACCAAAGGTCTCCCCGCATCAACAAGTGCCTTCCTTGAGTCCTGCAGGTAGGCTGCCTTGAATGTGAAAGGGAATTAGTTGTGCTGTTAATGGAGGGTCTTGGCATGGCGACTTGGAAGTTTAATGACCAGTAGTGTACGAATGAGGACTGTGATCATCTGTGATAGAAGGGAAAGGATTGGGAGGATATTCAGTAGTCAACTTAAGCAAATACTACTGGCAGATCAGAGAAGCAATTTTGTTTTACTTCTCCAATTCATGAGAAAATGGAGGGGTACATTTGTGTTGTAGAGGAATCGTAGGATAGTGTAATTGTTCGATGTGTATAAGAACCCATGTGCACATTGTGAGCATCTCAATGTCTCTGGTGTCCTTGAATTGGTAAGGCGGCCGCTTAGAGGGGATGTTGCTGTGCTTTTTCAGTCTCGTCTTCATTATAGTAGTATACAGCGTAGTCAGTCAAACTGTGCCTAACACTTCGTCAGAATTCATTTTTTTCATAGCCACACTGTACCAGAAACACAGGTAATAGAAAATTGTAGCTGCAAGTAAATACAGGTAGAAAGGAAGCATGAATTGTAATAAAGGTCAAGACACCTAATTGCAGAGTTTTTTTACCCGTTGTAAAAAATTGATGGATGTTCAGTTATGTTAAGTACCTTGTGCAGCTGAGCTGCCCATTCAACGCGCCTTGCAACAACTGCAGCCATTATCTGTTGGATGTGGTTGGGGAAGAATGATTACTTGTAAAATAGTAGCTAGCCATAGTTTCACAATGTTACAGGTCTGTTCAGAACACAGTATTTGCCTTTTGACCCTTTCAGCACCCTTTCAGGCCACAGTATCAATGCTCACTTACACTTGGGAAAGTTGACACATGACTTTTTTACTTTGGGAAGTATTGTTTATTAGAAATGTGGGTTTTGTTCTTGGAAACCAATAATGGAGTTGTATTATATTCATATAGGAGCGTTGGTGTAGTAGTATTTGGTTCTTTATTACTGTAGCAGCCACTTGGGATGGGCCACTGCTATGAGTAAAAGGGATTAAGTTTGGGGGTTGTTGCTTATGATGCAGGTGTGACATCAAACAGAGTGAACCAAGGTTACCAGCAGCCTGGCTCAAGTCCTCTAGTGACACCCACAGCATCTGGTAAGGTTTGGCTCTTTATAATCTTGCTGATACAATTGATCCTGGATCTATCAAACTCTGATATATTGACTTATTCGCTATATTGAACAGTTAAAAAATCCCCTTCAAGATCCTGTGCAAAAGCATAGGGCCATTGCGCATATATGTAGAACACCTGTGGACTGCCGCATTTGATATATTGAACTTTGGCCCGTGCCGAAGGCCTCAAGTGCTCACCTTCTGACATACGTTGATCACACTTCAACCATGTTCTAATGTGCTGCAATGCCATTTTGCATGTGACGATGTCGAAAACGCGATGTCACTGCGTTGGTTTTTCCAGGTCGCACAGTGCTTGCCAGTGCACTAACAGGTCTGCTGCACCAGTTTTTGGTCGTAACGCATTGAGGCAACATTTTTGAAAAAGGTCGACAGGCAAAGATGCCAAATGAGATGGATATAAAGGAGCTCTAGCTCCGGCAGTCCTCTGCACTGGTGGCGTCGCCGATGGTTCCAAAGGTTGGCGCATTCTGATGGTTGTCCTCTTGTCCTCGTGCTAGCATATGTACCCTATCTACTTGCGTAATGAGCGCACTTTTTCCAAAAAACAGAAGAAAAGTTGGGGTGTATTTATTATGCGGGGTAAATTTGACTAAAACCTTTTATGGTTCAATAAAACATTTTAACATGCAAAAAAAGATGGAATTGTGACCTGCGGTAATGCTCACAGCCACGCGTGCGATGAAATTTTATTTAAGAAAGAGTAAAGAGCTATATGGGTGTCAGTACCACGCAACTTGGTGCCCGCTGTGACACCCTTTATAGTGGCTGCGCTTTGTTCCATTGTGATGGCCTTTTGCTTCTGTTTAACCCGTGGTTCGCCCACAGCGCCATGAAACCAAAAAAATGGTGACGCTTTCAAACGGTCAACAGCGAAAAAACAAACGAGTGGCACGGACGGTCTTCACCGCACTGAGTTTCTGTAGTTTCAATGTTGCCGCGGGTGCTGTCCGTAATGATGCCACGACGCGCACGATGCATGGGCCACTGAACCTCGCCTCTATGGCTTGAGGCCAACAAACGTTGTCATGTCGTTGGAGACGCCCAGCCACATCAGCATTCGGTAGCGTTCGCGGGCGGCCGTAACGGCCGAATAGATGTTTCCTATAAATCCATGCAAGGCAGCCCATCATCACATTTCTCCCTCATATCTCTGCCAAGCCTCTTAGTCTAGCGCAGTAAGCATGACGTCGGAGATTGCATCATGGCAATCTCGGAAATCACGTCCCAACCATGTTTAGGCTTAGCTGCGCTAGCGTGCGCAGACGCATGATGGCAGCACGTTGCAGTGAGCCTGGGGGATCTACGATAGTACAGAGGAATGCAGCATTATGAGTAAATGATGTTACCGCTGCTTGCACGTGGCTACACCCGGTGATGTGTAGCAGTTTTATCGGGACGTGGGAGTTATGAATCTCCACACTGTATGGCTCGTGAACACAGCGGATCGAGTGACATGGGCAAGCCACAGCACGGCCATTTGCGGGGACTCAAGGGTTCAGAGGTGGGGGGTGCGTTCATTATGCAGGAGAAAAGAAATCCAGAATTTTACTGCTAAAGTTGGGGGTGCGTTTATTATGCGAGTGCATTCATTACACAAGTATTTAAACATGGTAGTTCATAAAGCATAGCCTTTGAGATTTGCACCTGATGTCATTTTTACTATGCTAGTCTCGAAGGCCATGTTTTTGTCAGTTGCGGTTGGCTTCAAAGCCATAAATGCCATTGTCATCGCCAATATTAATGACATCATCATTCTCTTCAATGTTTGTTTTGGCCATTTCGTACTTCGTGGAGTTCTGTGCACCTCTTTCGCTCATGATCAGCCTGTTTTTGCGTGGAATGTTATAAATGATGACTGGTCCTTGAAGCCTACTCAAGTGATGTGCCGTTGGGAACTCTTTCTGTAAGCGCGCTTTGTGGTGTGAAGTGATGACATCGCGTGGGTCATCGCTGCTGACAGCAGCGTTGAATGTTTTGATGGATTTCGTGAGCTATCAGTGTTCCCTGTTGTCCTCATGGGTGGGCTCACAGCAAGCGACTTCATTAGGGCCGATGACATATGAGCCATTTCTTACAGCACTGATAGCTGATTGTCGCTGACATCAGTGGTGCCGAAGGATTGGACCCGAGCAGAGACAAACGTGTACGTCACTGTGGAACGACATTGTACCGTGCTCCGAGAGCTTGCGTTAGCATTTGCAATCATTTGCCTGCTGTTCTGGTGCAGTGGAAGGCGTAGAACTTGCTTCTTGATATTATAAGGCCTCGATCTGAGGATGGCTCGAGGAACTTCATGACCCACTAGAAGACTAAAGCCAAGCTTACATATTCTTTCATATGAAGTAAAATGAGATTGTTTTCACGTTCGTCTTTCACATATTATGAGCAAGTCAGTAAGCTACTGCTTCTTACAATCTTGAGAAACAAATCTCTGGCGTGCACCGTTGTAAGACAAGCTTCAAATAGCCATATTTTATATCTCGAATTATCGATACAGTTGCCGACCGTTTATTCGGACTCGACGGGAACCGCCGAAAAGTCCGAATAATCGAGAGTCCGAAAAAAAGGGATTCGCCAGAAAAAGAGTACTTTTATGGTCCCAGTGGACGGAAAAAATTGTTAATGAGCGACTGTACAGGTGCATGTTTACGCGCGATCAGGTCAGCCTGTATTTCCGACAGTGTCTGGCTATCGCTATAGGCAGAGAGGAGCGTCGTCAAGGCCTGCGCCAAGTCTGCCCTCGAAGGCTGTGGCGTGGGCGGTGCGTCGTCGTCAGAGTCGCTGTCCACTTGCGGCGGCTCGAGAACCTGACGGACGATCTCCTCATCATCCAACTCGGCACAGGGCAGGACGGCACTGTCAAAGTCAACAAACTGTTCAAACGTAACGGCGGGGATATCGATCCCACTGGCACGGAGGTCATCGATAACATTCGTGTCAGGCAGCAGCTCAGCCGCGGGGTCGTGGCCTGTGGCACTGTCCTCATCATCAAGGACAAATCCTGCATGGCGAAAGCAGTTGCGGATTGTGTCCGCTGTCACTGCCTTCCAGGCATCAGACAGGATGCCGATGGCCGACAGCACATCCACAACGTAGTTCTTGCCGCTGTTCACACACAAGAGCACACGATTCAAAAGGCGCGATCGGTAATGAACCTTCAAATTCTTAATCATGCCCTGGTCCATGGGCTGCAACACACTTGTTGTATTTGGCGGCAAAAACTCTAAATTAATCGCCTTCAGGTTGGTTATGTGCCCGTGGGCACCGCAGTTGTTGACGAACATGAGCACCTTGTGGTTCTGAAGCTCGTATTTTCGGTCCAGCTTCCAGATGTACTTTTCGAAAAGATCCTGGGTGATCCAGGCCTTAGAGTTTGCCTCATACCAGACAGGCAGCGTCTTGACCCCTTTAAAACATCTAGGATGTTTCGACTTTCCTATAACGAGGAGTGGAAGCTTCTCCGTACCTGACATGTTGCCTTCCACGACAACTGTCAGACGCTCCTTGCTATGCTTTCCCCCGTGGCAGGGCTCCCCGGACAAAGCAAGCGTCTTGTCAGGCAACATCTTATAAAAGAGGCCCGTCTTGTCGCAGTTGTCGCAGTCGCAGTTGTCTGGAGAGTACTGGCGCAGCAGTGCACACAGCTTGTCTGCGCGGTAGTTCGACACAAGGGTTAGGTCGACAGCCCCACTTTCGCCACACATTCGCTTAAATGATAGGTCGTGCCTTTTTTTGAACTTCCGGAGCCAGCCATCGCTGAATTTAAATCCAGCAATATCCATGCGCAGGGCGAGCGTCTCTGCTTTTTGTCTTAGCAGATCGCCAGACATGGGTATCCGCTTAGCTACAGTGGCACTCAGCCACATGTTCAGGGCCTCTTCCAGCATAGGATGGCTGCCATCATGGAAATTTTTCTGCTTCCCTGCAGACATTTTTTCCGCTGCCTCCAGGATCTTCCCGTTGTTCTTCAAGTAGTTGGAGATGGTTTGCTTCGAAATGGAGAACTCCCGAGCAGCTTCGCATTGAGGTCGGCCGCTTTCCACCTGACGAATAATGGCTGCTTTCTTCACCATCGTCAGAGTCTTGTAATTGCCGCGTTCTTCGGTGCAGATGGCACGGGTGGCGAAGGAGCCATTTCACACTACGAGATGACTGGATGAGATCGAACAAGCAAAGCAGGCCTAACACACAAACCAAAAGAGCGAGACTTGAAAGGTAGCTGTTGACAAGGCCTAGGTCAAGTAAGAACTGACAACGCAAATGCCAAGCACCGAGTTCCAAGCACACTGGCTTGGCTTGGCCTGGCCTGCTGTTCGGCCGCGGTATATAGTCAATGGATACCAGACTGGCTAAATCCGAAACATGACAACCAGTAGTACGTGCAGCCAACAAAAGTAAGCCTTCGAGATCGGCAACTGTAACTTGTAGGTGCTGCGTGGATTTAGACACCAGCAATCCAACCATAGCAAGCGCGACCTTTCAGTACTGGCAACCTAGCAAATTGTAAACATCGCGGCCAGCTTGTCACGACCGTATCGTGGTGTTTGACGTCGCATCTGACCAAGCCACCGGAGTCTGAAAAATCGAACGGCGCGCTGTAGGACGTCCGAATTATTGGTCGTGGTTATACATTACTTCAGTGGGACGAGTGGCGGTGCCACGAAGGTGTCCGAATAAACGAGCATGTCCGAATTTTCAGTGTCCGAATAAACGGTCGGCGACTGTATATTGAACTATTTTGCCATCTCCTTCGAGTTCGATATATCCGAGATAGACTGTACTCAACTGAAATAAATGTGAGGCATGTTGCATGGTTACCGTAGACCTCGTTACTACGTAGTTTTTGGGTAAACACGTAACGCTAGTATGTGCTATCAAGTACAAATCTGTATCTTATGAAGCACACTGCCACTACCAGCAATGAAATAAATGCTATGGCACAGTAAGTGGCACCTGAAGTGCCCACTGTAATGACTTTCATTTCTTTTTACCGAAGCGCAGAAAAATGTTTCAGCTGTTTCACTGAGTCGTCTGATAGCATGCATTACTATAGAAACTACTCTGCTGACAGAGCGGAGAAAGGCACAAATTGACTTTGTCTGAGGCATGCCATATTTTCGGTGTGTCAAGCCACGCTTTTATATAGTTAAACCAACTTTTAACTCGCTCGGCATAATGAAATACAATTACACAGGCTTGTACTGTCATCGCGAAATTTCATTCTCACACAAGGCACTGAATTTCGGTAAACTTAATTACTAGGAGCTGCAGCTTCTATGAAACGAAACACTAATGCAGATTGAAGGCATAGAAAACTGATATATGTATTGCACTTTGCTTGGAGCCATCAAAGGCCACTTCCTTTGGCGCACTGTCTGAAGTTCTGCCTCTTCGGCCTGTAGCATTGCTGGATTGTGTTGATTCTCTTTTAATAACTTGTATATGATGTAGTAAGCAGCCTGAAGCATTTCGTTTGGCAGTGCTTTCTGGTGAACACACGGGACAATTGTGTTGTGCCGAGATGTGTATACAAGAGGCAAATGGCGACTGGAAGCTGGAAGCAGTGATTACTGCCAGGCTGCTGAGCTTTCTCATACAGGAATTGGTGATGATAATGCAGTGGGGCTTTTGTTTTTGGAACTAACAGAAGCTGGGCACTGCAACACAACAATGAGGCATAGTAGTGCCATTTTCTTATTTATTGCATCATTTCCCTCAGTTTAATGCTTTAAGAAAAAGCTAGAACAACCAAATACAGTAGCGCACCTGACAATAGTGGCTTTTACCATAGCTGTCGCACCGTTCAAATGGCGAGTGGCTGGTGTCATTTTCATTGTACGGTCCAAGCCACTTATAACAATATTGAAGTGCCATGAAAATTATTTTGTTATGGCTGATAATTGTTATAACAGGGCCACATGAAAAGAAGCTAAATAAGGAGACCCCAAAGCTCATTTGTGTGTGTGAGTAGGTGGGAGGGGGTTGAATGGCTAAAAGCCCCCTTCTTACACTGTGTGCCTCGTAGCATGACAGTGAGCACAACAATGGCCAACCCTAAGCTACCTTGCAACGACCCCCTCCTTGCCCTTCCTTGCAGCAGTGCTCTTTTAAGCTCCATCATACTTCAGTGGCCAGAAGGGATGATAGCACTGTGGCCTTTCCGGGTAAGCTAGTTGAAGTTCCAAAAGGTCAGCTTTGGAACCGCTGTCCTTTGTACATTTATTTCAGGGTGGGGAACAGGGAGACCCTGGAGGAAAATTTGGTTTCTGTTGTATGACAGTGGGGCATCCTTTTTGTAGGTGGGAATAGCAAGTGTGCAGTGGCCAGAGTTTTTCTTTTGAAAGATTTCACATTCCATCACCTTTTTGCACCAATGCAGGCATACACCCAGCAGCCAGACTTCATTGTTATTTCTTATAAACAATAATGGGACATGGGGCTATTGTTGTCAGAAGATTAGTTCATCATAGGAAATATACAAAAGTTGATGGTACGGGAGCTCATTATTGTTGTAACCAATATACTGTTAAACCGGTGTTATAAGTCGGTTGTACAGCAATGTAACCAAGATTAACTCATTCGCTTCCAAAGCCGGCGAACCGCTGGCCACCTCCGCCAAGGCTGAAGTGCTATAAGCCGGGGAATCGCCGGCCTCCGGGTAAAGCATTGTTTGTAGAAGGTCTCGGTAGAAGGTGCATTACTCAACACTATTATCGCATGGTTTCTTCGTTTTTACACCAGATGGACATAGTTGTCCGCTGTTTTTGAACTCGGTTGTTTGAAAACGAATTAAAGTTGCCGGCTCCGCTTCCACTGTGAAGTCGTCAGCTGTGCCCGAAGCGTGGCTTTGCGAAAGGAGAATGGTCTCATGTCTGAGAAAATTCTTGAACTCTTCTTTCAAAGTGATCACTATTCAGTGTAGCCCGGTTGTAACCAAGTTGGCGGGAATCTGAAATTACTTCGCTATAACCGCTTTTTTGCTATATCTGGACTCTAAAAAAATCAAACATTATGCAGACCAAGAAAAAAAATTTATTTACACTTCCTGAAAAAAGCGATCAAGGGTCCCTTGCACGCGTTTCGCGAGCGCGCGTTTCAGAACACTGTGCTCAGCGTTTCCCAACAGATCGCAACTGCCCGGTTCCGAGCACAAGTACATACGCAGTGTGTCAACAGCTGCGAGAGCTGCTCCGGCGGCTTTTTCCCCCCACGCACTTATAATTTTTGCTGTTTTTCCCCCCACGCACTTATCAGTCTTTGCCGTGAGAGTTTTTGCAGGCAACAGCTGAAAGAACAGACCCATTTCATCAGTGTTGTAAATATCTCTTTCGGTGTATGTCTCCAGAATGCGGCTCCTGTGCTTCAACATCCAACGCTGGAGACCGTCCTCGTCAACGGATGCAGCTTCACCAACAATGCTCTTGCATGTGATCCCATGGCGGTCTTTAAATCGCTGCAGCCATCCATTGCCTGGGTTGAATTTCTCGTGGCCGAGAGCAAACCCCAGACGTTTGGCCTGCACTAGCAGGATTGGCCCATTGAGCGGGACGTTCTTGGCATGAGCGTCTACAAACCATTTGTAGAACGCCGCTTCGACATCTCCGTAAGTGGCAGCGTGGATCCGCTTCCATTCACCGCTGCCAACGTCGTCGTCCAAGATGGCATCAATTTTGCTTGCATTTTTTATGGTTGTCACCAAAGTCGACTGTGCTATGCCGTACTTCCGCGTAATGTCGGTCTTCTTAATTTTCTGCTGAACTTTATCCAAAATGGCACGTTTCACTTTTAGAGAGAGCACTTTTCGTTTGGTCGTCGATGAGGCGGTCGTTCTGGGTATCGCTTGACTCGACATTGTCGTAAAGTTCGCCGATGCACATGGGCAGGCCTAGCTGCAACCGCAGCAAGTCCAAGCGCGCTGCGATAATCCGCTTTTCACCAGTGAATAGAGACAGCACAAGCGAACGAATGCTTCTGCAGCTCAACCGTGGTCAAGTCCAAGCACACTTCGATAATCCACTTTTCACCTGTGAAAAGACACAGCACAGCATGTGCGAACGGCTGCTTCTGCTGCTAAGACTGAACTGACTGAACACCACGAAAGAAAGAACGGCTTTGTGTACGACAGGTTTGTGCGGAGCCGCTGGCGGAGCGCCGCAGCCAGGCTTAGGCAGGCCTAGCTGGTGGCGCCATGCCATGGAAGAAAAGCAGTTTAGGAGCACACCAACTTGCTTCGCTTTTTCACCAAAATGAGGCGCCACAAGCTGAACCGGTCTAAAGCGGCCACAAGGTTTCTGAAGCTGCCCCCACGACATCCTCTCTAAAGAGAGGAGTACGCCGTGAAACGAGATAAGATCGCGGTGGTCGGCCCGCCTGGCACTGGAAAAAAGAATGGGAAGCATTCGCAAGACAGCTACCGGGCGACCGTGTGGTGCGGTGAAGCAAGCTTTTGCAGGGAGGCGAGTGGAGCGAAGCGGCTGCCGGGAACCAAGAATTGGCGGTTTTTCGGCCTAGTTGATTCACACGAAAGTTCAAAAGGTGGTTTGATGGACTTTTTTTTTCGTTGTTCTCGACAAAAAACTTAGCTATATCCGCTGAGTCGCATTTTTTTACTTCGTTAAAAGTGGACTTAAAAGGCATTAAAAATGCAAAAATTGGGACGGGAAATCAAGATCACTTCATTAAAACGCTATTTCGCTGTAAGTGGGTTCGTTATAAATGGGCTATGCTGTACCAATAAATCCGGAACACATCTCAGACCACGGAAGTAACGGGGATGAGAGTGACGGTGAGAGCATCAGTGATTGTGAAAGCATTGTGTGTAGATACCAAGCCCGTCTGCTTCAAGACCTTTAACATTCGCAAGACAATCGAGTGCAGTGCTACCAGGAGATACTCCCAAACAAAATAAAACAGAAAGTGTTAAAATCTGAAATGTAATAACCTGAGTTACGTAGGTTTCTATACAACGTCGTACACGCCAGTCCATGATGGCAAAAAAGGCGCGGTACAGCTCGCGGGAATGGGCGCTGGAGCCGCAGAAGCAAATAGGTTAAGTTTCTTTTGCAAATGCTTTTGTGCATGTCTTATGGTACTTTAGAATAAATTATTGACATATTCGTCATGTAAGTGCATGTGGTCTTTTGCATGTATGAGGCTCACCGTTCCACACTCACTGCCATGGCTACCAGTGGTGCTGACTAACACTCTTAGGATTACCATATTTACATGTATCTAATGCTCCCTCATATCTAACGCGCACCCATTTTTCGCAGATTCAGAATGAAAATGCACCTGAATGAATTGTTTTGAGAGAGAAACTGTGGTGTGCCACTGCGTTGGCGCTCAGAAGCAGGCAGTTCCTTTTCTGTTGCGATCCATTTTTGTTGCCTTGAGCTCAATTACGTGCACGCTTGTCGTGTGATGCCCTCTCCTAGCTTTCTTCCTCCTTCCATGCATGGGACAATGTTAGAGAGGGTTGCTAAGAGCTTGGTGAACAAATCTACTGATATCATGATGGCGGCAATAGAATGATGACACTTTCGTTTCTGCGACACTGAAATTTTAAGAAAAAATTTCTATATCTAGGAATCAATGTATGCTTGATAGTCCCGTAAAAGGTACGGATACTGGCTTCGTAGTTCAGTGATAATAAAATATCTCAGTTCCGATGTTTCCTTGCTTCGAAGTTTTCTCACTGGTGCTGACTATTCGTCAACTATTAGAAAACATTTGGTATTTCTAATATGCACTGTTTGATTTGAATACCAAATCAAATAGAACACTATTTGATTTGTTATCAGAATTTTTAAATATTATTTCACACCCCTAGTTTTCTTTCATTACAGCCCAAGCTGTTATGGGCTCATTACAGTGGCTGATTTTGGTGGCGGGTGTGCCCATCACCGCCGTTGTCCGTAGCAGCCACCACTCACAATGATAAACTCCACACCTGTGTGAATTCGAACCCAACTCAGTATGAGCAGTGCCATGCACCCCCTGACTCTCGTGTCATGGTTGGCCACTTTGTGTCCACAGCCACAGTTCTGATATGGTAGGAGTGGTATTTTAGGGGACATTATATGATGCCAGCTGTGTTGGCTATGGTTTCATTGACAAAGAGGACAAAAAAATGACGATAGAGACTACAATGAAGAAAAAGAGGAGGAAGTAGAAGACAAGGATGACTACGAAGAAGAGGGCAAAGGAGTAAAAAAGCATGAAGAGGGGAAGACAACAAATAGGAAGGTGGTGACAACAATGAGCTCTGTATTAGTGGTGCAAAGGCTGAGGTGGCAGTGGAGCTGTAGTTCCCCTGCTCCTTTTCCTCCTCCTTTCTGTCACATTCCCATCCCCTTGCTATGCTGTAGTATGTAAGGCTTTGCAGCATGTAAGGCTCTCTTTTGCTTTACTCTTTCCCCCTCGTCTTTTCCCTCCTCGTCACCCTCACTTCCCTTTCCCGCCTCTTTGCTATACTACACAATACAAGGCTACGCTTTGCTTTACTCTGCCTCCTTGTCATGGCGCTCAGCTGCAACCCAAAAAATGCGGGTTTGATCCCACATTTTCGATGGAGGCGAAAATGCCAGAGGCCCGCATACTGTGTGTTGTTAGTGCATAATAAAGAGCCCCCAGGTGATCAAAATTTCTGGAGCCCTCCACTATGGCATCCCTTTTCTATCTCTTACATTCCCTTTCCCCTACCCCCATGGATGCTGATCCATGCTCCTAACATGGGATGTAGAAAATAGCATCCTTTCATTAAGGGGGGACGTGGCAGTGAAAACTATCTTTGCTATTTATGGGTATAATCTGATGAAACTTGGTGCACTGATGTAGTTTGTTATGGTGATATCTTAAATGAAATCGGTTTTAAGCCACCTATCACAGTTTCTGAGTTACATGAATTTATAGACCCTTACAGTCACCCCCCTAATTAATTGGTTAATTAGATAAAATTTCAGTACCATTTTTACTTAAGGGCCCCTAAACAACCCCGAGGTCCAAAATTTGTTTTAAAGATATAACTGCGCTCCTGTGCGGTGTGAACATGCTCCCGCAAGAATTTTGCGAATAGGTGCAATAATAGAGAAGTTACACGGGTTTAAGTGACCGCTTGCGCTGGTTTCGTTTTCTCGGTCGGCCTCCCCACCGTTCTCTGCTGAGGTGAGGGTAGGGGCGGCGCGCCGTCGAGACTCCGCCCACTTTTGACACGTGACCTGACGTGATCATTTGACGTCATTGACGCTTGCGCTGCGGAACCGGTTGCTCCCGTTCTAGAAACGTTGGGTTGCTCCTGCGCTCATGCCGGTGGGATGGCCAGGGGATCTGACAATAGACGTTTCGACCAATCAACGAGATACGACTACGCAAAGTTGTTCGCGGTACGACATGGCGACACCTAGGATGCGAGCGCGACTGGTCAGTCGCCGGAAAGAAGCGCGCGAATTGTTTTTTGAAATACGGCGTCTGTGTGGCGCGCAGCGCTGTCATATTCGCAGAAGGTGATCGCTGCAACCTTCTCTATGATTGAGTTAGCTTGTTTGGGCGGCTTTGACAAAAAGTAGGAGCCTGTTTAGTGGCCCTTTAAGCATATACACTAAGGTCCACTGTGTGCCGTAAAGCTGTTCGTTGATTTTTTTAATGTCCAAATGAGTACAGAAAAAAATTTTTGAAATGTCCTCGTCATATTTTCTTACTAACAACTTCTGCAAAAATACAATTATAAAAGTTTGTGTGGCGTTCAGGTAGAAATGAATAGCTTTACGGCGCTGACTAATATTTCAGGATCTAAGTGGAAAAGACAATGAATTTAGCTTCATTAGTTATGAAATGGCAGTGGGATGACTGACAGCAACTGCTCAAAAAATGGAAGCTGAGAAAATGGAGCTCAAAGTTTTATTTCATGAAAACAGTCACATGTTAACTTTGAGCAGCTAAGTTCTTGCTTGCTTTTGCTAGTTGTATTTTTTGTTGGAGAAACACGACGGTGTGACTATACTCAGGTTCGATCTCTTCCTTTTACGATGATTCCAAGATGGCGGCACTTTCAGAAGCCCGATTTTCTTGCGGTTTTGGATGACAACACATAGATAAAGTGGCATTTTCCCTACTACTGCCGCGTGTTTCATTATAAAATTCCACCACATGGTAAAAGGAGGTCCGAGCATCATGAAAAAAAATAACTTGAAAAATGGAAAATTTTGACCAAATTGAGCATTCCCATTGCCACGTCCCCCCTTAATTGAACCACAATCATCTCCTTCTCATTTCCCTCCTATATTATACCATACAAGGCTAAGCTATGCTTTACTCTGCCACCTCCTCCTTTCCCTTCTCTTTGCCCTCACTCCCATTTCGCACCCTTCTTTGTTTTTAGTTTAGGCTAAGCTTAACTAGTCTATACCATGCTTAGCTTAGCCAGGCTCAACTAAGCTTAGCATAGACTCACTAAGCCATGCAAAGCTAAGCTGAATCTGGCTGCACTGGCTTTAAGATTGGCCCAAAGTTGGTCAAGCACAGGTGCAACTTGGTAGAGTCATGGCATGCACGGCTGGTGGTAGCTTTGTGGAGCTCTAGGTCTCGCGAAGCAGGTGCGCACTTATGCACAGATGGTGTTTTGATAGTGGTTGGTAGGCAATGTGAGGTGCTCCTCGGCAGTTTCCTGTTGACGACGGACAAATTATGGCAAAACTAAACAGCTTCGCTGTTAAAGTACGGTGGAAAAGGAAGAACAGGACGTGGGAGGGTGGAGAAGAAGCAGGGATGGAAAAAGACAAAAAGGGAAGAATGAGAGAGCACGCAGTAAGGTCCAGCTTACGCTGTCCCTGTGCTGTGTCCTCTGCGCAGGCCTGGTAGTTTATTTTCTTTGTCTTCGTGTACTTCCGGTATCATGACTCCACGTACCTGTGGTGCAGTTATGTGGTGGCACCTCGTGGTTTCTAGGGGGACTGCAGAATGATTCAAATAATTTGAACTTGAGGCTGTCTGAAAGTATTATTTAAAAGATCACTAACTGCACCACGTACTCGTGGTGTGGTTATTGGACAGCACGTCATAACCTTAATGTGTAAAAACAATTGCCAATTTACCTGGTGTCGATGCATGCTGTGGTAAACAGGGTTAGAAAAGGGAGGGGGCACTTGCTCAATCATTGGCACCAATTTCCAATCTCCCAAAAAAAGGGAGAGGGGGTGCTTGCACGAGTGGGGGGTTTGATTGGGATTTTTCGGTAGTTCTTTAGCTCCATCAGATGTCTGAGGGTGTGAGCATGTTAAATGTTCTTTGTAAAGTCAGTTTAATGCATTGTGCTGCTGGTAGTGACGCTGATTTGCCCAAGGGGGATGGCATTGCATGAGGAACAGAATTTTATGTAGATGCCCATAAATAATATTGCCGTGAAGGAACTAAACGAGAAATCCAGGTGGTTAGCTAGTTATCACTAATGATGGATAACTTAGTGGCGTCAAAATTAGACTAAGGTTGGCATTTGCCCTATTTGAATCTTGCCATGTCCTGTGCAGTTGTGCCACTGAATTTTGTGCCTATAGCAACTCATATTTCTCCCCCTTGTACAAACTTGCGACAAGGGGGGCATAGCCTTAGGGTATGTGTGTCGGTGTACTGGGAATGAAGCTGTGTCAGACGTGGCCATAAATGCTACTTCTCGTGTGTGTATGACTGAATTGTTTAGAAAGGGTTGTGTCTTGGTGTACAAGAGATAAGCTCTGGCTTTGCCTGTATGTGTGCCTGAATGATGCAAATTACCAAAGTACTATGTTTGCTGCACTCTCATGTCTTTGTGGTGTTGGGTCTGTCCAAGTTCTCTGTTCTCGTAACGAGTTTCCTGTTTTCCTGCTTTCTGTCCTGTGTGGGATGTCATCCGACTAACTGTGTGGCATGACTTGCCATGTCCCTTCCCATGCCCCTACCTGTTTAGAACCAACATCAGCAAAGTCATCACGGAATGCTTCTCCAATCCCAAGTCAGCGTTACGATTTCATGGAGGGGCAGTTCTCTTCTCCAAGGCCGAGTATGTCCCTATCCTTTGCCCTAGTCGACATTGGTGGTTTGCTCTTGCATGAACTTCTAATTCTTTTTTTCTTCACCTGGGGTGCTGTGCACCTGACTTATTTGGTTGAGTCCTGTTTTCTGGTAGTCATTGGTTGTGCAGTGATGTAGACATACCTTTGTTTTGGAAGCTTTGGTGACTTGTTGGATGGGTCAAGCATGATTTGTGGTTGTAGTAATGGAGCTAGAGAAATGGCCTGCGTGGTTGTCATCACTGAGCTAGAACACCATGCTTAAAACTAAAAACCTGAGATAAATGTTTTAAGCCAACAGGTCTGGAACAGAAGATATAGTAGTGAGCAGGCGCATACAGTGCTGCTCTGATTTCTTGTCTGTCTGTGCTGTATGTCTACTCTTGCACCACCAAGTAAAGCTTTTCATTTGCCACTTTTGTTTTCATTGTCATGTTTCTTTCTTCAAACATTTGATGTCATTTTGCACTTAGTAATAGGCCCTGTAGTCAAGTGGGCAGTCTTATTTTTTAATAGTAATAGCAGTTATGATTTTTAATTTTACTGCATGTGTGCTCTCATCTTTTTCATTGACTCATCTGCAGTTGTTTTTGTATTTGACATATATGCAGCTTTTCTTTGTCTTGTTAATGTGTGAGAGTTTCCCAGCTGGTAATTTTGTCATTGTTAATGTAAATGGTTACATTTGCATGTAATAAAACCTTGATAATTTGACATCACTTAATAAGAAACACAGTAATACAATAATTTATGGGGTGCTACTCGTCTTAAGTCAGTGTTACTGTACTCCATCTCAGAGAAGTTCTTTCAGCACCGTGAAGCTACAGGGAAGTTCATCCAATGGGAAGGGTGAAAATGGCTCAAAATGTACTCATCTGTGCTGAATTGTCTGCATGGTGTCTCCATGGCGTCTGTGCACAGGCATAGAATGAGCAGTGCCTCCTTTAATAGATGCCTGCCATGTCGCTCGCCTTCTCATTGCATCTTTGGTTTCCTCAGTTCCCCAAAAATCCGTGAGGTGGGGGAATATGTTTCCCCACATTTCCTCCCACAAATCAATGTTTTATGCCACCATTAAAACAAAAAATGTTGCAGAGCCTGTCTTCTGCTTGACAACATTTTCGTTGTGTGCCAAGCCTGCCACCTCCATGAGGGTAACAGGTGTTGCAGGTGCATACCCATACGTGAAACTCATTGCCTTTTTGTGGATATGAAGAACGGAGAAGGCATTGAACGAGGTTTTCATACAATGCGACTGGCATCTAGTAAAGGAGGCATTGGGGCGAGTAACGGCAATGAGGCGGCAGTGCCATAAAATTATAGGCATGATGGCACCCATCAAAGCGAGTGCCTTCAGCCCCGAATTCATAAAGTCCTTGTTGTACACTGTGTGACCTGTAAGTTCTGAACTTGCACTTGTGTTTGCTTTAGATTTGTGTCTTGATGCTTCTACAGCAAAGTATTCATGATCTTGTGCTGTTCCAAAAGCTGCTCGCAAATTCTCGGTGCTCTAGGCTTAGCAGTTGTGGCTATGATGATGAGCTGATATTCGTCCTCAGTGTTTGTTGGTGCAAAGTGATGATAGCTGATTTCACCATTTATTGCTTGCAGGACAGTGGGCAAGTATCAAATAGCAAGTGTGAGTTCAGATCAAAGCAGGTGGCCACTTCTGCATGGGTGCTGCCATGTTAACTCATAACCTCAACTTCAGGAGCTTAGCAAAGCAACAATGAACGGCATGCAGCATGCATGCAAAGCATAGTTAACATATCACTGCGACAGAATGTTTCAAACAAATGAAAATGTCTCAACCCTGCCAGTTATTAGGCAATAAAATATAGAACTCTGTTTTGCTGCCTGAGTGTGATGCCTGCTCACACCTTGTAGTTTTGGTAGTGCTGTCAGCTAGTGGTGGAGTATGGTTTCAGTTTGGAGAGCAAGCACTTACTGACTTGGGTAATTCATTTACCTAGGCTGCACTCTGTGAGGCACTCAGCATTGTATAAATGGCTGCAACACTTGTGTACCCATTCATGACATCAAGAATAAGACTGCAATGAGGGAGAGTGCACATTTAACGCAGATGTCTGGCCTCAGCAAATTTTGTCAAGAATGTACCACAGCATCCTGCAGAGCACACTGTGCATGCAGAAACACTGGAGCAGTCTGATTTGAGGTACTGGAATGAATTTTCAAGACCTAGTTATTTGCAGTAATCTGAAATTTAACACTTTCCTGTGGGAATTATGATGAGCTGCCTGTAAATGCGTAAAACTTGCTCAGCTTTGTTCCAAGGCACTTGTGTTGATTAGCACATATTTGGGTAGTTAATTGTAAATAGCAATTGATTAATTATTTAATAAATATTAAGCTGCTCAATTTTGACTTTGGCATGAAAACAATAAATTATTAGTCTGAAAATACATCTGCCATCCTTAAAATATAATAGTTGTGCACCAAAGCAATAATAATTGCAATGTTGCCCTGAGAATGCAGGATGTCAAGTGACTCGTCCAAGTCCAAGATGATTGCCTGTAGCACTGATACAGCACATTGACGTTAATAGAAGACGTGTTAATGTTTAGAAAGAGTGAATTCATTCAGAAGTCAGTGTGTTGGTGTTTCTTGACCACTAGTAGGTAGGACTAGCAAAACCAAGTTGCGTACAGAATTGTGTATGCTACCGCTGAGGGGGTTAAAAGAATGTTATCACTTATCTGCACACCTTCTGCTGTCTTGGTGTGCTGCTGTTGAGCACAAGGCTGCTTGTTCAATTCTCTGACTTGGCGCTGCGTTCCAGTAGAGGCTGACTGCAAGAATGCCTGCTGTCATTGTTGCGCTCCGTCTTTCTACTATGCAACTATAATTTGGCTTACTTGTGTTTCGTTTCTCAAAAACTGCACTTGCTGCTTTCCGTTCAAGGATTTTTTGGCATGCTGGTAGCTGCATACCATGTCCCAGCTGGGAAGTCGCAGGCGGGCAGCAATAATGCAAGGAAAGCATGTACTATTGTTGTTTGGCAGGAAGACATAGCAAATACAGCTTTATTATAATGGGAATATATGTTCAAAGAATACCAAATTATTGAAACTTATTCTAAGCTCTCATTACAACATGTACCATGTACATTGCATAAGGACATTAAACCAAAGCAATCATTCAATCAACCAATCAATCACTCGTTCATTTAGTAAATGAAATGTCACTGATAACAGTGAGCTGAGCTGATGTATTCAGTTTTCATCGACAGCTGCTGATATGCAGCAATGTTTCCTGATAGGGGGTGCAGTAAGAGCTAAGTCATACCGGACAGAACATATGCAGGTATTTGAGCTGTGCCAGTGTCTGTCCAAAATGCTGGATGGGATGTTCCATTGCATGTAAAGGCTTAAAGGGTCATAAAACGTTTTGTGAAAATTTTGTACAAAGTATGTATCAAGTATCCTGGCCCTCCAATTTATAATATGTTATTTCGTTACACCATGTGGGTTTATTTAGAGTGATAAAGACACACTTTCGATTTACCAGTGCTCATTCCCCTCAGCTCTGCAGTGGATGTCATCTGTTGCCATCATGGCCTCTGAGAGTGGTGTGCCCACTCTCTTATTATTGTTTTATTTTAGAGCAAATGGAAGTTAACAATGTTTACATTTTTAAATGTCTTCAGTTGATGTCACTGAATAGTGCCTGTGCCGGCCTGTGGTGTCTCGTCATTTCAGAAGCGCAACAACGCTAGGATTTCAAACAAGCATTATTAAATGTATACTGAATATTGCACCAAAATGTTTTGGAATCAGCATGTCCAATGCTTATTGAAGCATTGAAAATTACAGCCGGGCAGCCCCATGTTCTTTTCACCACCCCTTTAAGTACTGCCTCCCCTGGTACCGCAAGTGCCACTATTTTCAGTTTCAAGATATTGTATTGTGGGAATTCATTGGTTAGCACCATGTAGTGCCATGCTGGCACAGGTTGCAGTACAGTGGTTCAAGCTCGTCTTCTGCTGAAAGTCCTCATTGTGTGTAGTTCTTCTGGTGCATGTATTACAATGTCGAGATTTCTTTAACTGAAAAATGGGTTTGCTGGCTTTAATAGACGTGCTTGGTTCATTAGTGTTATAAGTAAAAATAAGTTTTCTTGTTCCACTGGTCTCCACATTTGCAGTGACTTAGGAACTGCTATTTTGGGTATACTTTTAAGGCACACATAAAGAATTATGTTAACTTGGCTGATGCACCATCATGCCTTTAATAAGTGATATTACATTACTTGCTGTCGGCCTGCAAGTACTGCAAACCACATGTTTGTATTAGGCTATTGCGTGACACTTGCCATTTCTTGCTGTTTGCTTAAGGCCCTGTGAACTACATGTACCCCAACACCAGTCAAGCAGCTCCACCCCTTCGAGGAGGCCCCCAAGCACCAGTTGCTGGATTCTATCCACCAGCCCCTCAGGGATCAAGCGCATCATCCTTTGCAAGGGTGGCACCACAGCAGCCAGGACAACCTCCTATGGGGCCACCTTCTACTTCTGGAGCCTCATTTGCCAGGCCAACACCTGTGTCAGTTCCGAGCAGCCTGCCTTCGCCGCCTGCCTCTGGCAGCATGTATCCAGTGTCCAGTCCCTCCTGTGCTTTCTCTGGACCTCCTGCATTGGGTGTGCAATCTGTGCCAGGCATGCCACCTCCAGTACTGTCCCAGCATTCAGCTACCAACCTTCAACCTGCGTTTCAAGGCCTGTTATCAACATCCACCACATTTCGGCCTGTTTTGGTCCAAGCACCACCTGTCTCTGGTCTCCCTGTGCCTCCATCCTTGGGTCCGAGCCGACCACCTGGTGTGCCACCTGCTGCTGCTGCTGTCCCTTCTCCTACATCTTCAGTGCCACATCTACCATCGTCCCAGTTTTCAGGGCCGTCTCCACCAGTGTCGGGACAGAGTGTAGCAGCACCCTTTCAGGGCCCCAGGGGCTCAGGTGTGGCCAATACTGGGGTGCCTTCACCTCCTGTTTCGCTCCCAGCAACACAGTCTCAGGGGTATGGACCACCTCCAGGCAGCATGCTTGGTACACAACAGCTAAGACAGGGTTTCACTGGCCCACCACCCACTTCAGCTGCTCAGGCACAGGCATTGCATGGGAGGCCGTCATATCCGCAACAGGTAGGAAGCCAGTTGGCCTTGATCTTTTGTATGGTGTATGGTTGTGTTTTGAAAGGAAGTAGCATGTTACCTAGTTCTTTAGAGTGGTGCATATTCTTTAAGGGGGGACGTGGGTTTTAAATGTGTCATTACTTATTTACGAACCAAATTTGATTAGTGTTTGCATGCTCGTTTGCCCTCTTTTTCTGATTCTAAAAATGCTGTTACTTTTCCCCTGAGTTCATTATTTAATGACATAATTAACAAGACAACCTATTTTGTTCTTACTAAAATAGAGAGACTACCGCCGCACCGAAATATACAAATGGCATATTAATTGTTAGCAGAAGGCATAAGGAACACAACAATGGAAGCACTTTTGTGATTAGGTCATTGTTTTTTGCTTTATAGTACAATGAACTGTATCCTTCCAAAAATGGCCATGCAAATGTCTCACAAAAAACAAATTTGATAAACTTAAGCAAGTAATATTGAAATTTCTTTCCTATGTTGTGTGCTCGAAACATCCAGCTTCATGCTGCAAAAAGAATTATTATTCTATCTGTGATGGCCACTTAAATATCGGAGTAAATGTCTTGCTGGGTGTGCAAAGCTAGCGTGTTGAGAAAACCAAGAAAACAAATAGATGCCATGTTTAGGTGTGAGCAGTTGCAAATGTTTATACACATACACACTTACAAAAATTTGGCAGGCTACCATTAGTATATGCTCAAGGTACTAGAATGTGAGCGTGGCATCATTGGATATGTCTCATTTTAGCATTTACACAGCAAAAAATTGGGTGCTTTATATGCCTTTTAATTGATGATTTGGGTGAAATATGGTCTTAACAGACACGAAACTTGGCATATATGGAGAGTGATTGATGTAGATAGCAAAAATGCTTTTTTCCAAAAATTGATTTTTGGACAATATTTTTGGTCTTAAGACCCATGTCCCCCCTTAAATGCAAGAGGAAAGGGTAATTCTTCAGTTGTTCACTGTTTCTACAACAATGACAACGACGGCAACAACAACAACAACATCATCATCATCAACAACAACAACAATAATAATAATAATAATAATCCACACTGTGGCAGACATGTTCTGAAATAGTACTATGCAGGTTTATCAAGGGCCCAGCAATACTGGATTGCTTTGTCAGGATCTGAAACAAGGAAAAAAACCGAATTGAGTAGCCTTTGCTTGATGCCTCCTGAGTTGTGAATAAGCATTGCTACAAAAAAATTACATTTCTCTTCACAGCTAAGTGACTTCCAGCAAATTCCACAACAGTGGCCTTTGGTGATTTGCAGCTCGGGGTTCTCAAGTATCTTTCAGTGGGATGGAAATTGCAAAAAAAAAATAATAATAATAAAATAATATAAAGGCTGGGCAGGACGATACAGATTGCAACGTAGCCTCAGCTAATGCAGCTCATCACTTCAACAAGTGCGTTCATGCATTTGCACTGACATTTGTGCTAAACTGCACCAACAGATGAAACCTACTAAATCCTGCATTTACATGAAAATTGTATAACTGGTGCTGAGCTTGCACCAAGGCACCGTTTCTGCGATCTTCCAGGGGGAAGGAATAACAAGTGCTTGAAGGATTGAATCTGCCATTCATTCCCTTGCAACTGTAGCACTGTTTTATGTTCATGAAAGCTGAGATACGAGTGCTCTCAATGATTCTTCAATTTTGGTTTTGGGTTTGTGCATGCATTATGTATTTACAAAGAATGGAGCAACATCCATTGCGGCACAGTAGCTGCTATGTAATTGTCGAACACAACTCTTTTAAATTTAAAGGGGTCGTGAAAAGAATTTGGAGATGCCGGTTTGTAATTTTCACTGCTTCAATACGCATTCGACAAGCCGATTCCGAAATATTTCGGCGAAATATTCAGTGCACATTTAACAACGCCCGTTTTAAATTTCAGCTTTCTTGCGCTCCCGAAACGACTATGTGACACTACCGGCCGGCGTGGTACTATTTGGTGACGTTGAGTTAAGATACTTTTAAGTTCAAAGGCACAGTGAACTCGCGTTTGCTCTAAAGGAATCGATTTACTTGAAAGCTAGAAAGGAAGAAAATACTTGGAAACCGTGCGGTGCCACCATTCGGAAGAAAAGTGGCAGCACGGTTTGTTTTCCCATGGCCTCCGAGGGCGCGCCAATCTCGGAGGTATGACGGCTACTAAGATGACGTCATCTGCAGAGTTTAGGGGAACGCGCGCAGTGAAACCGAAACCGCGTTTTTTATCGCTCTAAATCAACGCACACGGTGCAACGGAACAATGCATATTGTTGATTGGAGGGTCAGGATCCCGAATACGCACTTAGTACAAAATGTTCAGAAAACGTTTCACGACCCCTTTAAAACAGCAACCGCATGACTTCATAAAGTAGGTAGTGGCTTCGTAGATAAATGTGAGGAGCTCAGAAAAGTTGGTTGGCTACTGAAATCTAAAACCTCTTGCAGGGTTAGCACACTAGCCGAAAGCACTTCTTTGAAGTAAAAATATCATACAGTCAACTCCTGATAATTCGAAGTCGCTTAATTGGAATTTTTGGTTAATTGGAAGTGAAGTCGGGGTCCCGTCACTTTTGCATGCAAACCAATAGAAAAAAAATGCTCGGTAATTGGAAGTTAGAAGTCTAAAGTGTCAGTTAATTAGAAGTTATTTCTCAATCTTATGGCTCAAGATGATCGTAACTTTTGAGAAATTCCGTATCATTAAAGTGAAAAACAGCTTTGCGGGCTGAATTTGCATCGCAGCTGACTACAGCGCCACAGCTCATGAAGCATTAATGTTAGCTACTGGCGCCATTGGCATCGCAGCTGACGACAGTGCTGAAAATGATAAGGCGGCAGGGTTAGCCCATCCGCCCAGTGCAATCGCACCCTCGCACGGTCGCGTTGACGTTCTAGGCCTCTCTGTTTGTTTCCTCGAGTGTTAGTGAATCAGCCCGCTGGCATCGTTGCACAGTCGCGACAATGGTAACCTTATCGTATGCTTGACTTGGCGACGAAAAATTTTGAAAGAAGTTGAGGAAGGAGGGTACCGGGCCAAGCAGGACGTCGCACGGAAGTACGGCATCAAGCCTAACACTCTTTCGAACTTCCAAGAACAAGCGCTCGATACTCGAAGCATTTCAGAACGACCAATTTAAAATGTCACGCAAGAGAATGCACACCGGTGCCCACCCGGAGTTAGAGCGAGCGTTGCTCATTTGGATTAGGGAGGCATGGGGCAACCAACTTCCGCTCAGTGGCGATATCGTAGCAGCAAAAGCCTTATCGCTTGCGGCGATGTTAGGCATTGAAAAACTTTTCTTCGTCCGATGGATGGCTGTACCGAAAGCACCTTCTCGAGCGGATGCTTTTGCACATGGATAGCTCCACGCAGTGCGAGTGAGCCTCCTCAGTGCTATCCACATGCTAGCGCGAGCATGGGGTCGTGTTAAAGAGGAGACGATTGTGGACTGCTTCAGGGCCTGCGGTTTTAGTGCAAGTGCCTCGAGAGATGGAGGTAGTTCGTCTTCTCCAGTGGGGGAAGCGCACACAACCGAACTTGACGACGATGGTCTTCAACCAGCTCTCGGTGACGTTCCTTTCGGAGAAGACGTTGTCGTTGACAGTCAAGTTGAAACAGGTGGTGCGCTGACGGACACCGAAATACTCGAGATCGTTCGGCCCAACGAGGTTGCTGACGAAAGTGACTTGGATGACGACGTTTCAAGCGAGCCGCAACCTATAGCTGCTGATGTAGTTGCGGGCCTTGCCCTCGTGCAGCGGTTTTTTTGCTGCAGAGCAACACCAAGGAAGCACTCGGCCACGTCTACAGCCTGCAGAACTTGCTCTCCACGGCAAGATGATGCAAGCAGAAGCAGACAGCAATAACCGATTTCTTTTCCAAATGAATTAATAAAAATGTCTGTTTTTGCCCACTGTGGTTAATTGGAAGTTCATTTTATTCGAAGTTTTTCGCAGTCCCCGTCGACTTCGTATTAACAGGAGTCGACTGTAATTGGTAATTTTCTTCAGCAAGTGCAGGATGGGGCTTTTTTTCAACTCTGGTGCCTCGAAACAAGTGGTAGCATCTTGTTTCTCTTATACACTGAGAAAACTTGGAGCGTTTAAGGGAATGTCTATCATAACAATAATAATCATTATTTGGCTTGCTTTATTCTCTTTCTTGAAAATACAGCACTTGCTACTTTCCTGTCCAGAATGTGTTATGCTGATAGCCATGCATTGTCCTACACTGGGAAGTACTGGGCATATGGTGATAATTCAAGGAAAAGTACGCAAGACACATGACAGTTATTGTTATGATAGAGACACTCCAAATACATGTAAAGCTCGTTAGTTTGTATTTATAGGAACCAGGAGAAACGTTCGAATTAAGCAAATGTCCATGTTATCGAATGATCAAAATAAACACAATAGACGCACATAGCACACTGCAGCACATTCAGAGCAGGAGTACGCAGTTCTGAAAGCACGCGGCACACTTAAAAGTGCTCTTACTGAACCTGCTGTGGAACAAACTAAAACCACGCTATTGACGCAATCACAGTTGTCGTCCTGCATTGCACATAAGCCAAACGAAAACGAAACTATTTGCCGCAGTTGCTGCTGGTGAACGCTTCATCGCTGACAATGCGATCAGGATGGCATTCATCCATGATGAGAAAAGGCCTTCTTAAAAAAAAATTTTCCAGCTTTGTCAGTGGCCCGAAAGTCGCTGCATTGTCCGATTTGCTGTCAAATCCTTTTGAAATAACAAGCATCCAGTCTCATAGAGTGATTAATATTTTTGATGGGTCCTGAGAATAAATTCGAATTACAGTCGACGGTCTGATTTCTCGGACCTCCAAGGGACCACGAAAATGTCCGAAAAATTGGGCAGTCCGGAAAGAATGCATGTGAAAACGCACCTTTCTTTTATAGGTATTTTTCTCTGACTGAGAGGGGCCCCGCCACGGTGGTCTAGTGGTTATGGCACTCGGCTGCAGATCCGAAGGTCTCAGGATCGAATCCCGGCCGTGGCGGCTGCATTTCGATGGAGGCGAAATGTTGAGGCCCGTGTGCTGTGCGATGTCAGTGCACGTTAGAGAACCCCAGGTGGTCGAAATTTCCGGAGACCTCCACTACGGCGTCTCTCATAATCGGAGCTGGTTTTGGGACAAACCCCACAAATCAATCTGACGGAGAGGGTCACGTCTGGAGTACCAGGTTTACGCTGCAACTCAGCAAATGCATCGTTTAGGTGGCTCTGAAAAGAGCCATTTAATATATATATATATATATATATATATATATATAGATCTGATGTGGCCAGTGCTATCTCATTGGTCAGCATCTTGGCGCCAAAAGGTCAATTATTTTCTTTTGCACGGCGTTCCGCTTGTCCGCAATGATGTCTGCCTCAATTTCGGCTGATGTCATGTTGTCGCTGTACACCGATGACAGTGTCATCAGTGCTCGCGTCAACTCCGAGCTTGTCGGCTGTGTAGGTGCTGGCTCTTCATTCTCGGTGTCAGAGTTGTCGGGATCCTCCTTAACTTGATGGATGATTTCATCATCAATCAATTGTGCACAGAGCTCAACATCTTTATCAGCTTTGGCGAAGCCCTGAAAGGTTATCCCGGCTGGAATCGAAACACCAGCAACGCGCAGGTCGTCTAAGGCAACTTTGGCGGATGGAAGTTCACACACGCTATCCACTCCTGGCGAGCCGGCCGTCTCGGTGTCGAGCGGCCTTCTCGGTGTTGAGTGTGAAGCCCGTGTGAAGAGTCTCTTGTGTTACCGCCTTCCACGAGTCTGCGAGCATGCCGATGGCAGACCTGGGATCAACAGCGTAACTTTTCCCGCTGACGGAAAACAGCGCCATGCGGCTGAGCACGCATGATTTGTACAGATGTTTCAAGTTATGAATAACGCCTTGGTCCCTCGGCTGCAGGATTGCTGTGGTGTTCGGCGGCAGAAATTTTATCTGTATAGCCTTTAGGTCCTTGATGTAGCCATGTGCAGCGCAGTTATCCACAAACGGCGGAACTTTTCGATTATGCTGCTCGAACCTTCTATCCAACTTGCGCAAGTATTCTTCAAATAACTGCTGCGTTACCCATGCCTTCTTGTTCGCTTCGTACAGAACAGGCAGAGTTACTGCCCCCTTGAAACATCTCGGATGTTTCAACTTCCCTATTACGAGCATCGGAAGCTTCTTGCTGTCCGATATGTTGCTGCCAACGAGGACAGTGAGCCGCTCTTTGCTGTGCTTGCCGCCGTGACAGGGGTCACCAGCAAATGCAAGCGTTTTCTCTGGCAGCAGCTTGTAGAATAAGCCCAGTTTCATCGCAGTTGAAGATATATATCCTCAGGTGTGAACTGCTGAAGCAAGGACTGCAGCTTTCCAGTCTGACACTCAGACTGCGGGATCGTCGACGGCACCGCTTTCTCCACACATCTTCTTGAACTTCAAGTCATTTCGGTTCTTGAAATTGCGAAACCATCCATCACTGAACTAAAGGTCCTCCACGTTCATCTGAAGCACGAAAACCTCTGCTTTCTGCTTCAGAATGTCGCGTGACACCGGGATTTTCTTGGCAATCATGGCATTTAGCCACACGAGGCACGCTTCCTCGAGCTTCAGGTAAACACCCTGACTCACATTCTTCTTTCCAGCCCCGGTCGATTTTGCAGCCACTTACAAGATCTTCATCTTGCTTTTCATAAAGTCTGAAACAGTGTGCTTCGAAACTCCGAACTCCCTCCGCACCTCTGCCTGCGACCAACCGCTTTGGACTTTGTTTGATGATGGCGGCTTTCGTTTCCATCGTGAGCCTACGAGGGGGTTCGTGTGTTTCAAAGGCGCGGATGAAGATGAAGGAACAGTCGGGGCCATCGCTGTCAACAGCGAATTCGCTTGATGGAAAGCGCAGCACCAAACAGCTGGAAACTGTCGGTGAAGGCTGATGATTGGGAAACGTGGACACTGAAGATAGCACGCAGCAGCACACGAGCCACTGCAGAACTGACCAAACACGTGAATGAACACAAGGTTTGGCCGGTTTGGCTAAGCTACGGCTGGCAATGGATTGGCATGCGCTAGATTGCAGTTTCGAGGGTACGGTAGCCGCGGCGCGGTGCTGCTGGCCACACTGGCCACACCGGTTCGATTGGGTTCAAGGATCCGCGAAAACAATTGTGACTTCAGTCGGTGGTAAGCGGTAAAATGCCCGAGAAAACGGACGTCAAAGGTTATGAGCGTTCAGCATTTCGGACTGTTTAATACGACGACTATATGGGGAACTTGATGGTGCCGCAGATGAGTCAGGGAAATCGGGCATGATCGGAATTTCGGGTGTCCGAGAAATTCGACGTTGATTGTATCCGATTTTTTTTCCGAATTATCAAGTCGAATTAATGAGTTTTTACTCTATACCTTTTAAGGCTTTGAATGTATGAACATCAGGGGTGGAAGTGCTGCTCCATTTGAGCCATTCTGCGCCGAACAGCCCATGTGCACCAAGCTGCGCACAAACGGAATTTTAGTACGATTACAGTCAGCGACCAATATTTTGGACCCTCTCGGGAATGTAAGGCGTCCGGAAAGCCGGGTAGTCTGGAAAAATGAATGTAGTCAGAAAACGCAGCATTTTACCGGTGTCTTTTCTTTATATAGAGGGCGAAGTACCACACTTCGAAACCATGAAGCAGCCGGCGGGACTGATACGCGTGCAGGCCGCGGTGGAATTGCTACTCAAGAACTGCCGCCACGTTTCTTGCGCCGCGCTCGCTACACTGAGCCAAAGCGAAATTACTATTTGTTGCCACTGTTCCTTCTGTCGAGGATGACTAATACGGTGTTTTTAAGGCATGCGCGCAGCCAACGCGCGCAAAGTCCGAACAAAACTGCGTTCTGCTGAAAATCGTTGTCTGTTGATGCATTCATGGATGGTGGCTGCCATACTCAAAACCACTGCAGGCACAATTGCGGTCACCGTGATTGTGAATGACAGTAACAAATGGCTCTGAAAGTACGTGCATGTCCAGTGCACACAATGCCCGTTTGCTCGTTTTGAGATCAGCAGTCGCTATACCGACGCGTTCATTTATATCCACCTTAAACTCTAAAAGGGGGAGTACGTGTGCGCCCAATGCGCAGTGTGTCGAAGCAGCGCTGCTTTCCACAAAAGTTGCGGAGAAAACCATGCTACGGACGCGATCACTGATAGCAATATGAAACAGTTTATGAACGTATACATGTGCAGCCAGCGCACACAGAGTAAAAACAGAACTACAGGTGTCCACTGAAGACAAGAACGCGCTCGTTTTCATCGTGATCACCAATAACGACAGCTCAGAAACTGCGCGGCCAATGCAGTGGCAGTTCAGAGAACGTAAATTAAGGCATAAAAAAGGCACGAGGCGTTCTAGCTTTCCTACCGTCTGCTGATGACCATGGCGGCGCGAACTTCAGTATCTCATTTTCGTTTGGCCTCTAGCGCGCACGATGCGACAAGCAGTCGTGGCGCTCTGCACTCGGCATCCTCCGAGGGTCGTGCACGCAAACGACTCAACATGCATCCGAGTACATCCTAGTTATCGAGAGTTTGATACCAATAATCAATGCATGTGCTTGCGGGCACCAGAGAACAAGTCATAATAAACATGTTTTCCGAACCTGGTGTAGTCTCGTGGATAACATTTCGCTATGACAAAATTCCGCGACTAAGAATTTCTTGCGTGACCCGTCAGTTCTGTTAACATTTAGTGAGATTTGAAGGTTTGAAGCAATTTGCAACCCCAAAAAAACGTTTAAATTAGCAAACAGTTTCTATATGTTGAAAATAAATGTTCCAATTTAATGTTCTTAGAATGGCTATGTGCTCCAAAATTCGCTTTCTCTGCTACAGAACTACAAATTTGCTGCTCCCAACCCTGCTCCAAAATATTGGAGCCTGCTTCCACCCCTGGAAGATTTTTCACAAGATACTGGCCTTCTTGGAAAGGCAGCATCCTTTTTTCTCTTTAGAGAGGGCCTTATATCTAGTACTATGTACTGTGATTGTCTGCCAGCATGCAGGCTGTCGCTGCCGCCCTCTCTTGCATGCTGCTCCATATTAAAGGGACATTTGCAAGCATCGCACATAGTCCAATTATTTTATCGTTGGCACGCACAGTAACTTCAGTTTTTCTTTGTAGCAGCAGTGAAATAATGTCGAAGTCTTAGATAAAAATACATTTATACGGACATTTCTGTGAACATTTAGGTAATTTGTTGAATTGAATCAGGTGGTGGGTCGTTCCATCATAATGCTTTCAGGCAAAGGGAATGTTCCACACTCGCCGCCATGGCTGTGAGTGGTGCCAACACTCCCTGGAGTAAGTGTACAGAAATACCCAGTAAAGTGTACAATGGGACGGCCACCGCCGTAGCTCGTATCTGAAGGCTGTGTGGGTTCAACCCCCACCGATGGCTGGTATGCTTTTTCATCCACTTTAATTTCTTTCGATTTATCTCGTAATTACTACACTACAGATAAAAACTAAAATAACTTCCCCTATGCGTTCCTTGGCACCATTGTATGTTAATTCATGAGGTTGTGTCTAACATTGAAACGAGCCCTTGATCCTTTCCTCTTTCATTATTGTGGTTGGTAAATGAGTTCTGCGGAAACCCGTAACGTGCAGTAACGTTTATAAAAGGGAAAATTAGCATCCACCCTCTGTAGCATGAAGCTACAAGGAAATTCATACAGATTTCTTAGAATTGAAATGAAAACTTCTTAGTTGTAGAAAAATTCATCCTGATCCGGGGTTTGAACATTGGACCAGTGCCTGTCTGGGGTGCTCGTAATGCATTTGAACGCAATTTATAACCTAGTTGTAACGTAATTGAAGCTCAACGTTTTTTAGCTTTTATTGAGTGGTTGTTTATATTGAATTCCTGCGTATAGTGATTTTTTTGCTGTTCCATTCACTTCGTTATAACGAGGCATTACTGTAGGTTGATGGAATCAAGGTTGAAATATGGCCTGCTGTATCTAAAGGTCTATTGTACGCATGTCCATTGTAACAAGTCTAAGCTATATAAACCTTTATTCACAGTACTTGTGTTCTCTGTTTTTTACACTTAAGATGCAGCCTGGCTACAGTCATCCAAGTGGCACCAACAGTATGCACCTGTCACCTCCCCTGTATACCACTCAGCAGCAGCAGCAGCAACAGCATCAGCAGCAACAGCAGCAGCAACAACAGCAACAACCAACCCTTGAGCCTCCCATAGGAGGAGTGCCAGGCTATGACCCAGAACTACATTCAAGAATGGCAGGCCTCAGTGTAAATGCCAGCTTCAACAAACTTTGGGTAAGACCCTACTCCTCTTTTGTTCCTGTGTCTTCTTTTGTTCCACATGGGTCCTGGAAAACGCGATTCTCTTTTTTTTTTTTTTTACAGCATGTAAAGCAATGTTCTGGTGCACTTGGCCCATCTGTAGCATATGTAATTGCACTCTTCAAAGCTTCTTGTCTTACTTTTTATCTTGTGCTGTCTGGTTTGTGCTCTTTTTTCAACATGGACAGCCAGTTGCCCATGCTTGTTGGTTGGCAACAGTTGTTGGCTGGTTGGGGAAATATTGATGTCTGTTACTACAGTGAAACCCCACTGTTACGTTCCTCACTGCTGCGTTTTCCCGGCTGTTACATTGTTTTTCATCGGTCCCACCATAGCTCCCATGGGATCCCATGTATTGCGAACCCCGCTGTCACGTCGCAACTGTGGGCTTGTTCCCGCATGATGCGTTGCAACCTGGCACGCCGTACCCGCCCGGGCACCGCTATTTTGATTTGACTTTTGACAGTCTTGGTCACGCTTGCAGGCATCGCCGCCCGCTGGTGGCTGCCGAGATAGCGCGAGCGCCAGTGCTATCTCGGCAGCCACGCGATCGCGCGGCAGCCGAGCGACATCCCCCCCCCCTCTCCCCCCGTCTTTTCGTCTTTTCATGCTCGTTAAAGACGGGCGGGGCGCTTCCTCCCCGCTTCTATGGCAGGCGTCCCGATAGGGGTGGTGTTATCACCTCCGAGCGACGGAGATAGGCCGGGCTCGTTTGATCTCTGCTTCAGTCATTTTCGTCGCCCCCACTCGCGTGCTTTTATTCTAGCGACCGTACTTTAGGCTCGGGGGGGCTTCCGGAGAAAAGAATCGGAAAAAGGGACATCACACTCCCAGCCCCTTTTGCGTATGACTGCGCTCGCCTGCGCAGCAAAGGGCCGCGGCTGCGCGCCTGTCCAAAGTCTGTTAGTGCGCGCGGCGACGAGCTAGTTCGGCCCGGACGGTGAGCGCAAAATATGCGAGGAATTTTTTTTTTTTTTTTTGTAAAGCTGGCTAAATATCAGGGTGCACAAATTATGCGAGGGCGCAAATGATGTGGGTAAATACGGTAAACAAGCACTGAAGACGGAACGTGAAAGCGCTATCGAGTGATCGCGGACCCGACGCGACCAGCCGTACTCGCAATCACAAACCACACGCGGGGTGCCGGAACAGGATGCGGTGATCGCACTGACGGAGCGACTTGCCTCCAAAATTGGTGCGTCACGCTTTAACTAACCCTCAGTGATCACAGTTTTGATTGCGATCTCTGAGGCCATACTTTCTCTCATCGGAGCGCCGGAGGCTATAATGGCGGCCCATTCACTGCGCTCGACAGCCGCGAACGGAGTCCAATTATAGAATTTAGAGCTAGAAACCATCCGAAATATCGGTCGTCTTAACACATTAAGTCTATGGGGGCACTGGCAGTACCGCGCGGCTGTCCCAATTATCGGTCGGCGACCTAGATGGCTCACCTTGCTGAAATAAATTGGTTGAAGTCAAAGCGACCCTGTTCTCATTTGTTTTCGGAGCTTTCCTCACTCTTGCGTTTTCCCGGCTGTTACGTTTTGTTTTGCCCTGGTCCGCTGAAAATGTGTATGAACGGGGTTCCACTGTATGCTGCTTTTGCAATGAATTGTAGCGCTGACGTGTGGTGGCCACGAGAAACACTAAGGCAGATGCTGCAACTCCATGATGATATTGCCGCTGCAAATGAGACTCATGGGCCACGCTCATGAGTTGGCAAGCAGTGTGTGAGATATGATGGTAGCAATATGTACATGTTTGTCATTGTCAGCTAGCTATGAAGCCTGTTATTGGATCCATTGGGCCTGGAGGTTTCGTCAGCATTGCAAATAGTTAGCTGAAGTGCTTGGGGAACAAGAAACTACCAAGGGAGTGTGCGTCGAAGAATGTGTGCTGCTGAGCAGAGCATGTTCCGAGCAGGAGCAAACTGAAGTACCGTATAGTGCGGAATATAGGTTGAGATTTTGTACAAAAAATGTCACTAAGAAGTCACCCCTCGACCTATATACCGGCCCTTGGCACAAACTGAGTGATCGTCTGCCAATGGGGAGCGTCACATGCTTGATCATCAGCATCGACATCGCCTCCATGGGCTGACGGCCGACGTCATTTTTCTTTTCATGTTCAGCTAGTGTTCCTGGCGAGTGGCGACCTTGCTCTGCGGCCAGCTATGAATACCGGGACGTGGCACCGGTTCACCGCTGCGTTTAAAAGAAAAGTTATTGAATTCGCGGAAGCGAATGGCAACATGTCAGTGCAGTAGTGGCAGTTCGGAGTGTCTGAGAAAAGCGTCAGGTATTGGTACAACCAGAAATCCAAACTCTCTGTGTGTAACGCGTGGAAGACGTCGTTTCGCGGTCGCCGAACTATGCACTCGGAACTTGAGGACAAAGTGACAGATTTCGTCCGCGAGTACCGTGCGAGGACTGTGCCAGTGAGTGCGGAGCTCATTCGCACAAAAGCCGTCAAGCTTGCCCGTGAAGCCGGTCTGTGGAGGGAGGAATTCAAGGGGTCCATTTATTGGGTCCGACGCTTCATGCGACGCAAAGGGTTTGAGCTTCGACGGCACACGTCAATCTGCTAGAAGCTGCTGGAGGAATACGAGGCCAAGTTGGTCGAGTTTCAACTCTACGTGAATTGGCTCCGACACAACATGGCTACATGTTAGGCCAGATCGGCAACGCCAACGAAACGCCAGTGTGGTTCGACATGCCGTCGTTCACCACAGTCTGTGAACGCGGGGCAAAGGAGGTGAAGCTGCTGTTGACCGGAAGCGAGCATTCGCGTTTCACTGTGATTCGTTCCACGCTCCTTCCTCCTCCATGGCGATTTGCTGCTCTCTTTTCGGGCAGTGCACTTCCTTTGTGGAGACTGCTGGCTACCTCGATTGGCCGGGGGATTTCTCTGCAGCCGCATTATAGCGTGTCCTTCACCCCGGGGAAAGGGGGTGAGGGGGCTGCACAATAAGCGGTATGCCTGTACATTAAGTTCTATGGGAGGGTAAACGGGGGTCAGAAAAAACGGCAATTTTAGCCGGTCCTTCACTATAAGCAGTTACGTTACAAGTGGTCTCAGCTGTAATTATTTTCTCACCCAAAATGAATGTTTTGGGTGAGCTCTGCCATCTGTTACCGTTTTGCTTACTAAGCGTTTATTTTTCGAATTTTCGTGCCGAACTGCATATAACGAAATCCTCTTTATAACGAAGTTTTTCGGGAATTTGTCAATTTCGCTATATCCAGGTTTTAACTGTATCAGTGCTATGAAAAGGAAACATTTGCTGCTTTATCGGCATTGAACGCAAACTTATTGCATATGCTAGACTGCCAGAATTATTATTGGATGCCTTGGTTTTTCCTATGGTTGTGAAAACCTTTTTTTGCGGGGGGGCGGGGGATCCTGCCTAATGAAGACAGCAGCAGTCTGCTGTATATTCTTTGCACTCCAAAATTTTAATATAACAATCGTACACTTTACTGTACAATATCAAGCGGCCAAATTACTGCCGTCCTTGGCAGTTCTCCTAAGGGGAAGAACGCACACGTGCACGCACACACACACACGCTTGCTCGTGCACACACACTCATACTAACTCACTCTTTCTCTCTTTCTGTACCTGCTGTTGACCAGAAGCTGACCAACATGAAAAATACTTTAATTTTCCAAATTCTCTGTACAGTTTTATCAGTAAAGAAAAATAAAGGGAAGAGCAGGTGTCAACGACCTTGCCAAGAAGGGCTCTTTGTGCGATCATGCTTAGAAAAACACACTAACTTTTGCTGGCAACACAACTCAGGCACAGCCACGTCTGCATTCCTTGAAATGTTGTGAACGATACATTCTTCAAAAGGGAGCACTACATGTGTTAAAGGCCTGTTTAGGCGATTGGCTGCTACTCGCAGGAGAAAGAAACCCAACAGTTCATGCTGACTTTCATGTTGTTTAAGTGCGCCGATTTCTGTGCGCTCGAAGCAGGTTGGTTCTTTGTGGTGCCATGATTACAAGTCACAGGAGCAGTGACTTCCCCCTCTGGTTGCCTTGCCAGTGTCAGCGAGTGACTTCTTTGGGGACTTCTCCCCACCACCTGACGTCACTTAGCTCCACCTTTATTTCCCCTGGATAACTCCCCCTGTGAATACCCCTTAAAGGGGCTGTTCATTGCTCTTCCATTTTTTGGTTTAATAGAAAGCATACGTTTTGAAGCATCCCAGCATGCAGTGGTTTCTCAAGAAACTGAGTAGAAATTATTAAAACAGAATTTCCTCATCTACAAAGTTGCTCCTTTTCTACGTGTAAAGATCGTTGTCTCCCTGAAAACCCTTTTGGGTGCGGGAGGCTTCTCAATAGGAACTGATTCCAAGGACGACATTCCAGAAGTGACGAGGAGGAGAGAGGGAAAGTCTGAGTGCTGTGGTGTGCCTCGGGCATGCAGCGCCGTACACATGACAAGCACAGTACTATGCGCCAGTACAGGCAGACAAATTTGAAGTCAGTGCCACCTGTGCCACCCCGAAGGCAGCGAAAAGAACGAATTGCTCTGGCACACTATAAAAAGGTGTCTCATAGGGTCAAATGCACTTGTAAGACACATAATTGTTTGTCCGCAGAGTATGTATGCCTGCGTGGGCTGGTTCTGTTACATTAGAAAATTTACGAATACGCTGTTGGGTGACACTAGCGGCACGGGGGTGAATCTCCGTATACCTCCCATTGGCTGCGAAAATGCAGACGCTCAGCCGACGGTAGCGCCAAACTCCCATTCAGTTACGACCCTGGCGAGTGGGGGCGGTCTTTATGGCGGCACAATGTCACCATGGCAACATAAGCAGCTGCGCCTGGCCCCCCCCCCCTTTTTTTTTTCGCCTTATTTTTTTCGCGCTGTTTTTTTTTTGTTATGTATTTGGCGGTGCGTCTGTACCGTATTTTCCGGTCTATAAGTCGCACCTTTGTATAAGTCGCAACCCCCACTTTCAGCAGGTTTCAAATAAAAAATTGGCATATAAGTCACACCGTTGTATAAGACGCACTTATTCTGACTTGGTCGGCATGCGAGTTACCGTGAAACGCTGTACTTACCATTTCAGGGCACTGAATTTCCATATTACTCCACAAATTCTAGCAGAAACAAGTTTAACCAACATTCCTTATAGGTGCAGAAAGGCAACATTTATTAGTTTTTCATTCAAACCCGTCGAATGCTTCATCATCCGATGCACTATCGAAGAGTTGAGTCACTTCAGCCGGCAGCATCGCTTCGTCGCACTTGTCGGTTTCTGAATCGCTGCTCGATTCCGCTTCTGCGTCGCACTCAGCTGCGCACTCAATTAGACCAGCTTTCCTGAAGCCAGCAGTTATAGTGGACACAGAAACTGCAGCCCAGGCTTCCTGAATCCACTTCGCTACCTCGCCAAACGAAGCGCGTCTCATGTGCCCAGATGAGGCGTAGGTGTGATCACCGTCCGTCATCCAGGCCTCCCAGAGGCGCCGCAAGACAGACTTGAAGCTCCGGTTGATGGCAATATCCAGTGGCTGTACCATCTTGGTCATTCCACCGGGTATTACTACCGGGGTGCAGTTCGTCGCCTTGATTTTCTTTAGGCTTGAGTCAGTGATTTGTGCTGTCATGCTGTCCATGACCAAAACGCACCTCTTGACGCGGAAAAATCCATCTGGTCTCCTGGCGAAGCACTTCTGAAGCCATACGGCCATCATCTCCTCATCCATCCAGCCTTTTTTATTGGTTTCGATGACCATGCCTGGAGGAAAGCTCTCTTTGGGCACGGTCTTCCTCTTAAAAATGACCATCGGTGGCAACTTTGTTCCGTCCGCGCAACAGGCAAAGACGACAGTGAAGTGCGACCTCTCATGCCCCGTCGTTCTCAGCGTCACAGTCTTCTCTCCCTTTTCTGTAACAGTCCTTCCAACCGGTTCAAACGTCAGGGGCACTTCGTCCATGTTTATAATGTGGCTGTGAGGGACATTATGGCTCTCAACTTCGTTGTTGAAAAATGCCCTAAAGTTTTGAAATTTCTCCTCAAAGTCTTCTGGCAGCTTTTGGCACACGGTCATGCGAGCTCGAATCACCAGCTTGTTGCGCCTCATGAATCTTGAGCACCACAAGGGACCGCCGATGAAGCCAACAGCACCCATTTCCTTTGCGAGAGTGTGTGCCTTAAGACGCACCTGTACGGTAGAAAGGCCCCTACCTTCTGCGCGTTGTGCCAAAACCCATGACTGCATATCAGCTTCCAGTGCCGGCCATCGCGCTTTCTTGCCTCAGTTGGCCTTTTTTGTACTTTTCATGGCCCGAATCTTTTCAGATGCCTTCCGCCAGTCGCGAACCAATTTCTTGCTGATGCTGAAGTGCCGTCCTGCTGCCTGGTTGCTGTTCTCGACCGCATAAGCAACAGCAGTCAACTTGAACTTCACAGTAGAACTTCTTCGCGAAGTATTAGGCGCCATCACAAAACACGTAGCTCGCGTTCACCTTGAAGCGTAGTGCGATGCCGACGAGCACACTGTCACAGCTTAGACAGCATGGACACAAAAGCCAAATGGCGAGCAGAAGACGATCTCGTGAGCGGAGGTGCATCTTCTCATTGCGATGCTGATGCGGCTGTCACATTTAGACTAGATCGCATTGCCTATGTAGTGAGCGGGGCGTACAGCTCTTATTTTTATTTCAGAGGTAGATGTAGTGTCACTTTGTAGCAATAAAAGAAAAGCAGATGTGCCTTTTTCTTATTAACTGCTGCGATATCACAGGCTTAACAATATCTAAAAAAAAAAAAAAACGTAGTGGCACGTCTAGTTGTCCATCACGGAGGCTACGTATATTGGAGGCCAAATCTCGAAGGCCACGCCGACGCCACTGCGATACCATAGCTGTGCTGTCTGTGCCCGACATCTGTCGCCGCAGTCGCAGTGTTAAAATGGGATTTGATTTCTATTAAAATGCTACTGCACTGAATTTCTTACACTCGTGAAAGCAATAAAGGAGATGTGATGCGTAAGTCGCGCCAGCGCCCATGGTTTTTGCGTATATAAGTCGCACCGTTGTATAAGTCGCACCAGTGAAAATTTTGGAAAAAAACCGCGACTTATACACCGGAAAATACGGTATTTTCTTTTTTTCTTGCACGCGCGTGCCTTGTGCACTCGCACGTGCGTTGTGTGCCTTGCATTGTTGACTCGGCCCACGCGTTTCGTTGTATTCTATCATTTATTTTACTGCATACTTTGAGTGCTTTACGGTCACCATTTGCGTTGATTTGTTGTCGAAGGGCATTTCACGCGTGTCATATCTTCATTTGTTGAGCTTTTATAATGGATGTACAGGCATGTCACGTGAATATCTTGTTTTCAGTTACATTAAAGTGAGGCCAAGGGTCTCTTGAATTCAAAGGTGAAAAAGAGTTAATTTAATTTTGTGTTTCTTAGTTATGCTAGCACCCTTTTAAGATGGGCAGACACTCAGTGTATGCATGTGACGGTGATAGCATGCACAAGAACACGCAATATTAAGTTCCCCTTGGAACACAGGAGACCCTTCGCCTCACTTTTTTTGTCAGTGAAAACCAATACATTCATATACAGGCTCGGAAAATTAAGAGAAGTGAAGGATGCTTGAAATGCTCGTTACTACAAGGCAACGCAAATGGCGCAGTGTACAGCACTAAAGCGCAGTGACGTAAATAATAGAACACAATGAAACCCGCCAGCACTGTCATGCTCTAACTGCAGGCTCACCCATTGTCGTAAAGAGCTCCCGAAGAATCTTGCAGGGCTTTGTGAAGTATTTGTGCATCATAGCATGATCCTAGAATAGCGCAAGTCATGAAATGTACAAGCACACAGCGAGCGCTGGCCACAAAACCGCCCACGCAACTCCACCAACGCTCGCAAAAGTTCAAACTGATCTCAACGGCACCCGTCGGCGGCGTGCGCCGACGGGTGCCGAGAGAAGGGCTGAGCGGAGTTGCAAGGGAGGGAGTCGGAGCAGCGAGAGGGAGGGGAGCTAACGCGCCCCCAGAGCTCAGGTGGCGCAAGTGGATATCCCGGCTTCACTGAGGCGCCCGAGTTTCAGGGTCCTGCTAGCGGTGTTCTTTTGCACCACTTTCAGAGCAAAATTAAAAACATGGTTCCTCATTTGTGGGGTAAAAACGTGCTCGTTCCTGTAAATGTGATGCACTATCTTCCCATTTTTACCACAATCTAAAATTTTTTTCCGAGCGGTAGGCAGCCCCTTTAACAAATGGGTGTGCACTGGGTAGGTAACCTTGTACAACTATAATTTTCTTTTTCAAGCTGTGTTGACTATACTGATATGAAATGAGATTTATGTTGCTCAGATACACAAAACTACATGGACTAGCACACTTCGTAAGCACTTTCCTGCGTCTTTTTTTTTTTTTTTTTGTGGATGTGTGTGCAGGGCTATGAAGCATGCAACTTGCTCCAGACACGGAACATACTTCCCAAGACTCCGGAGGACCCACCGAAGCCATCACTGCCTGGTGACAATGCAAATTGCTCGCCTGAGTAAGTGCTGGTAGTGTCCAGTGAATGCATACAAGTGTACATGTGTTGCATGAAATATTCAGCGCTACTGTTAGACGTGTGGACAGTACAGTTAAACACACAGGACGGGCACTACTACAACTATATTTATTGAAACGACACATGTGACCCTTTATAAAAAATATAGACAGTGAGTGCATGCGCTCATTGTCTACATTTGTACATGTGCACTTGTACATGTGTGTCGGGGGGTGAGGAGGTGGTGGATACTGTGTTGCCTGTATGTCAGCCACCATTATCCAACTTGTAGTTAACTGCATTCTACTACTACAGTGAACCTGTGAAACCTTCATATTGCATTGAGCACGGATATGTCAAATTCTTTTTATATCCTTGAAAATCGCATGCATCTTTAGCCTTTCATTTCGAATATGGTCGGTTGTACAGTGGATACCTTATAAACTCATGTAAGGGCTGCACATTTTTTTTTAAACTATGGCGGGTATATTTTAGGTGCAGCTTATAGATGAATAAATACTGCTACTAATACAGTTAAGCCTCAATATAAAGAACATCAACATAAGGAAATTCTGTATATAATGAAGCATTTGGCGTTACGCGACCTTACACACTTGTATTTTGTTGTCAATGACCGATTTTTCGGACATGCCCGATATTTTGGACGTCTTTGCAGCACCGCCACAAGCCCCATAGAACCAGTGTATAAGGAAGTCCGAAATTTCGAACGTTTGAACCCTCCGCTGTCCAATTTTCTAGACTTTTTTGATGCAACGAAAGGTCCGAAGTCGTCAAAACTGCGTACGCTCAAATCTCACTCCAAAGAAACTGACTGGACGTGCGAAAAATTCGTAGTCATGAAATTTCATCTAAAATACCAGACAAGTTCGGAAACTATGATTATTATGACTTGTCCTCTTGTTTCTCGCAAGCACACAGTTTCAACACTAGCTAAGGAGGGAAGCTGTTTGAGGTTCGAATTGGTGCCCCTTGATGACTCGAGCGCACGATGGCAGCGCGAAGGAAGAGCCGTTGTCCGGTATAGAGGTGCTTTATTGCCACGCTCAGGCATCTGCCTGGGTCCAAGCCCGAACCTCCGCACCCTCTCACATCCAGAACGTCATCTCTTCAACCCTCGGTCAGACAAAGTCCCCCAACAAGCTCATCACACATGGGGGTTGGCATCACCAAAAGTTATCGCACAAACACTTTCATGACAGACACGGCATTGGTAAAACGTACGTCACAGTCTACAACATGCGAGGGGATAGGTTCACTGTGCAACACACTCTCTTACGTTATAGCCCGAGTATCGGCCCTGAGTATCACTCCTACGTTATAGCCTGAGTATCTGTGCGGCGCGCTTCTGGTTCAGCTCTTATCTCCTCACTTTTGTTGCAGGCAAAGAGGCGGCTCTGGCGGCTCTGCCCTTTAACGGCGCAACCACAAAGTTGCCTTTCTTTTCTTGCGTGAGGTCTTCCGCACCTCCTTTTCGCAGAGCCGACATGTGTCCTTTGTTTGCGGTTAGTGCTCCGAACAGCAGCGTGGGGAATCGCTCTGCGCTTTGCAGTACTCGTACAGTTGGGCCACAAACAACATGCTCACTGTGCATACCTCAGACTAACTCACACGCTTCGTTTATTGGCATCGAACTCTCGCTAATTTGGACTGACTCAACTGTAAATTGCCTTGGAGCCTCCTGAGTGCAGAGCGTTGCGGCTGCGCATCACATCGCGTGTGCCAGAGGCCAACCGAAAACGGAGTGCCAAAGTCCGCCCGCTGTAGTGATTGCGATCGACATGAAAGCTATAACGCTTCGTGCCTTTCTATGATTCTATTGCCTTTGGACTACCGTTACGTTGGCTGCGTAGTTTTTGGGAGGTGCATAGGCGCTATCGACGATCGCGACGATAATGAGCGCATTCTCGTCTGTAGCACACAGCAACCTGTAGTTTTGTTTTCACTCCCTGTGCGCTGTCCATGCACGTGCCTTCATAAACTACGTTACAGCTTTCCATGATAGCGTGTAGCACGGTTTCCTCCGCAGTGTTTGCGGAAAGCAGCTTTGCTTAGACTCTTTGCACCTTGGGCGCACACATACTTTCAGATTGGTGGTGGCCATACAAGACCATGTCGGTAGCGACCACAGTTTTTACAACGCACGGACGGTAAAACCTCCATTCGGCCTCGCGCGTACTTTCAGAGCTGCGTCGCTGGCGTTCGTGATCAGGGTGACCGCGATTTTGTCTGCAGCGCTTTTGGTGCGCATGTACTTTATGTGTGTGGCGGCCACTATCGGTGAACTCATCAACACGAGCGAGATTTTTAGCAGCATTCAGTTTCACCCGGGCGTTGCGTGTTGGCCGCGCCCATGCCGTCTAAACGGCACATTAGTAATCCTTGACAGCAGGAAGAGTGACAATGAGCAGTAATTTTGTTTTGCTTCGGTGTAATGCGCGCGATGTCATACACATAATGGGAGCTCTTAGTAGCCATTTTACCACGGCTCACAGGCGCGTCACACGGTCACACCCGCCGACCGCATGGGGTTGGTGCTTCTGAAGCGTGGTATTTCGTCCTTGACCCTCTTGATAAGAAAAATATTGATAAATTAGTGTGTTTTTGCATGCATTCGTTTTTACAGACTGCCCGATTTTCTGGACGTTTTTGCATTCTCGAGAGGGTCCGGAAAATCGATCGTTGACTGTACCTCCATACAACCAGGCATGTTGGAGATTTCAACATAACAAAGCTGATAAATTGAAACTTGGGGTAGTGGGAGTTGTTATGTAGGTGAGCTGCGCGTAGTTTTTGCAAGTGCATTTTCTAAATTGCACATCGCTCAATAGAGCATGCCTTTCCCACCCACTGTTGTGGGACAAGAGGGAATCTGAAGGCTCGCTTCCTCTCCACCAGGGCAGGGGTAGACAGGGAGCATGCATGCGAACAGCCTCACGCATCGAATTGTGCAGCTCGCACATTCCCCTACTGGCGTGGTTCTGTATTTTGTTTCACTCGGGCCTTACCGCTTGGTTTGGCATTTTTGTGGTTGCCTTGTGTTGAGTGATAAGCCATATAGGCGGTGCTAAACGCAGCAGGCTCTCACTTGCCTTTGTTGCAAGTGTTCGTGATGGTTCAAGAAATGGATGTTGCTGACAAATCTTGTATCTTGCAAGCAATCCCAATCGGTTAGAAAGAATGTCTGTAATTTCTTCTGGATTTCTTTATTTCATTCTTTCCACAATTCCTAACTAGAAAGAAGCTATTTGGAAATGCTGAGCAGCATACATTTCATAGGAGAACATTTGGAACTAATAGTCACTTTGCCACAAATGAAAGTCTTCCTTGATCAGTGCACTGCATGCTCCAACTAGTTTCAAGTAGCCGACTTGCCTCTTCTTCTTTTTTTTGCTATTATCTTTTTATATGTGCTTGCGCTTACCTAGCACACAATCAACTCTACAATATTATGTGGGTGTTCTCTGATAAAGGCTACAAAAGTTCTGTTGAACCAGTGCATGGTGGCAGCTGAAATTCGTGCCGTCTTACCAAATCTCGCAAACCTTTTTGGATGTGCGTGCTAAATGTTGCAAAACAGACAACGCAGCCATTGTGAACTGAAGTGCTGTACACCATATGCAATTTCAGACAGAACCTTTCTTTGTTCTTGTGGCATGCTATGGTTTTTAGTGTTGCATGGTAATTGGACCATGTTGATAGCTAGCAGACTTAGCTAGAGGCTGATAGCTAGGGACTAAATGATATCTAGCCCTCTTGATCTGTAAAACACCCAAGGTTTTTGTAATAAGCTGGGAGAGCAGAATGGGTACAGTGTTACTTATTGCTTATTACCAGCGTTTCTTTCAGCTTTGCATGTGACATAAGGCTGCAGGGACATGTTCAACAGCATGTGCATTATCAGGCCGTGGTCGCTAGGTCTAAGTTACAATGGAAAAAAATGTTTCAACATTATTGAAGCTACTTTGCACTCCTCTAAACTCCAAAGCAAATCTGAATAATGAAAACCAGAAACCAAATAGAATATTCAAAAATGTTTTTCTAATATGACTACAGTAGAACCCCGTTCATACGTTTTTCAGCGGACTCGGGGGAAAAAACGTAACAGCCGGGAAAATGCAAGCGTGAGGAAAGCTCTGAAAATGAATGAGAATATGGCCGCTTTGATTTCAAACAATTTATTTCAGCAAGGTGAGCCATCTAGGTCGCCGACCGATAATTCGGACAGCCGCGCGGTACCGCCAGTGCCCCCATAGACAATGTGTTAAAGCGACCGATATTTCGGACAGTTTCTAGCTCTAAATTCGATAATTCGGACTCCGTTCGCGGCTGTCGAGCGTAGTGAATGGGCCGCCATTATAGCCTCCGGCGCCCCGATGAGAGAAAGTATCGCCTTAGAGAGCGCAATCAAAACTGTGATAATTAAGGCTTAGTTCCAGCGTGACGCGCCAATTTTGGAGGCAAGTCACCCCGTCACTGCAATCACCGCATCCTGTTCCGGCACCCCGTGCGTGATTTGTGATGGCGAGTGCAGCGAGTGCGGCGAGTGCGGCTGGTCGGCTGGTCGCGTCAGGTCCGCGATCGCTCGATAGCGCTTTCACGTTCCGTCTTCAGTGTTTGTTTACCGTATTTGCCCGCATAATTTGCGCCCTTGCATAATTTGCACACCCCTGACATTTAGCCACCTTTACAAAAAAAAAAAAAAATCCTCGCATATTTTGCGCTCGCCGTCATGCCTGAACCAGCTCGCTGGCGCGCACGGACAGACTTTCGACGACCGCGCGGCCGCGCCCCCCCGCTGCGAAGGCGAGCGCAGTCATATGCAAAAGGGGCTGCGAGTGCGATGTTCCTTTTTTCCGATTCTTTTCCCCGGAAGCCCCCGGAGTCCAAAAGTACGGTCGCTAGAATAAAAGCACGCGAGTGGGGGCGGCGAAAACGGCTGAAGCAGAGATCAAACGCGCCCGGCCCATCTCCGTCGCTCGGAAGCGATAACATCACCCCTATCGGATCGCCTGCGGTCGAAGCGGGGAGGAAACGCCCCGCCCGTCTTTAACGAGCATGAAGAGATGCAAAGGCGAGAGGTGGGGGGGAGGAGTGTCGGTCGGCTGCCGAGATAGCGCTGGCGCTATCTCGGCAGCCATCAGCGGGCGGCGATTCCTGCAAGCGTGACCAAGACTGTCAAAAGTCAAATCAAAATAGCGATGCCCGGGCGGGTACGGCGTGCCAGGTTGCGACGCATCATGCGGGAACAGGCCCACAGTTGCGACGTAACAGCGGGGTTCGCAATACATGGGACCCTATGGGAGCTATGCCGGGACCGATGAAAAACAACGTAACAGCCGGGAAAATGCAGCAGTGAGGAACGTAACAACGGGGTTCCACTGTACTACTATTTAGCGGGGTTACAAGCTCTCATGAGCTTGTAACTCCACTCCTTTCTGTAAAATTGTCGTGGGATTGTACCCTGTCCATGGTGGCTGCATTTCGATGAAGGCGAAATGTTGAGGCCCGTGTACCGTGCGATGTCAGTGCATGTTAAAGAGCTCCAGGTGGTCGAGAACTCTGGAGCCGTCCATTACAGTGTGTTTAATAATAGTAAATTTCGGAAAGAAGGTAGAAGGTGATCTGATGTGGTGAACTTGTAATCAGGTCACACCTTCTCCTTCCTTCCACTTCTTTACTTCCTCATGGAGCCGAGCTCACCCAGCTGACGATGCTGCTGTGAAGAAGGATGGGTGGAAGTCTTCCCCTACTGCCTGTCCGAAGTTGCGTTGTCTCTACTTGAAGGATGGAGACCAGCCTTTTCTCAGACAAACACTACTTGACTTTATATACAAGACAGTATACACACATTTACAGACAGTAACCTCGGTTGGCAGGACCTAGGTGGAACCATCGGTTGGTAGGGCTTAGGTGGGACCGTCGCTTCCATTCGGCAGAGCCGACCCCAGCGCATAGCACCGCTCCTGCGAACAGAATCACCACCCGAACTCGTACTAGGTGTCCTCTCTAGCACTATCCGCTACGTCCTCAACAACTTTCAGCCTTCCAACTTGCTTCCAACCTCTCTGCCAAGGACGAGGGGCCACCTTATAAACCCTGCTTGCTCCGCCCCTGAATCCCTCACAGCCAATCACAATCTTTCACACAAACAGAACCCCGCATGTCTAAGATGGTGCCAAACCCCTAGCAACATACATGCATCAAACAAACAGAACCCCGCATAGCAACTAGCACACTGAAAGGAACATGGAAACCCACAGGCACAACCATCCATACTGACAACAAAAAGACAACCCGCGAACAATAAACTTGGCCTCCACTCTGCCCCTTGCTCACATGTGCTTTTGGCAAAGACGCTCCATGGGGTGCGATGGTGCCAAACCCCAGCCTAACCAGCTGGTGATTACAGACATTCCTCGACCAGCTGTCTGAACTACACGTTTACCTGGGGTTGCCAAACCAGTTTCCAGTTACCAGCTAGCCTGTTCCCAGCTGTACAACGAATTCCAACCATGGTCACCTCCTTCCCCGCATGTTTGCCACATGGCTGTGCGTCTTCTCTGGTGCATACTCGACCATCTCGGACTACCGTAATTTCCGTCTTTTTCTGATGACCTTTACAATAATGATATCATGGTTTTGTGACATAAAATCCCAGAAGTCTATCATCCTGTCAAACCACAGTGGCATTGACACTACTATCTAAATAAATCAATAAATCAACAGGCTTTTGTAAAATGTTTTTCAGCAACCAGAGACGGAAGAGAAGTTGATTGTACAGTAAACAATGTACAGGAAAATTACACATATACAACTCGTTTGCTTGACAGCACCACATCTTTTGTTATAAAGGAAGCATACCTGCTTGATATGTTCAGAGAACCATCACACTGTTGTGCATGTCGCATTTTCTTAAGATACTGAAAACAGCCACTCAATATTTACACACTCGAAATTTGTTGCAGTTAAACCTGGCTATTACAAACCTCGATATAATGAATTCCTCAATATTAGGAAGTTTCTCAATTCCCCGCCATAACTCCATAGAAGAACATGTATTTGTAACCTCTGTGTAACGAACTGGCAGTGGGAGACACCCTTGGTGTAACAAGTTCTCCCTACCAACAACCTAGTAATTTCGCCCCAAATATCAAATTTTAGCACGAGCAGTGGCCAGATCCACTCCTGCGGCTACCCCACCGACAAAGAAGTTTGAAGCAATATCACTGCGAATGGCGCGCACGCAGCCGCCGCGGCAGCACTCTGTTCTACAGAGTGCTGCCAGTGAAACACAAGGTGGGAGGACGCTTACCTGCGTGGGCCTCACTTCCTTCTCAACTCCCCCGTATCACTCGAGTCGGCAGCGCGATCCGTGCTGCCGCGGCTGTGTCATTTTGTCCTCCCTCCGAAGCTCGTATCGTTTTCCTAGTGGGTTGTGCGAATGTCCAATTTTTTTTATTTAGCCATCACGCCGCTCGCATTGGCTTTTTTTTTTTTTCACGTGTCTGATTGGACTCCTGTATCCACACATTCAGTCGCTTGGGTGTGTCACTGCAAGGACAGCTGCCTCAACGGAGACATGGCCCGCCCATCATGCAGGATCTTGGCTTTCACTGCGCGCGAATAGAGCAGCCATGGGCTATGTGCAGTTTCGCGGGGTTTTCTTTATTATTTTACGGGTGACTGTGCCGTCCCTTTTGAAAAGATGTCGGATGGGGCGCTGGTGGAAAGTGCCCGATATCCCGGCTATGGCAACGAATCTTCGGAGGACAATTCGAGCTGCACCTTCCGCGTTTTCACCGCGAAATAAATGTTCTGCGTTAAGTATACCTCCAGTTGCCCCTTTGCTTCATTTGCATGTATTTTTCTCTAATTTTCATACGGAAACTGGATATAACGAAAACCTCTTTATAACGAAGATTTTCGGTCATTTGTCAGTTTCGTTATATCCAGGTTTAACTGTGTAACAAAGTTGAAGGGACACACAGGATTACTTTGTTATATCCATTATTTTGTTGTAACCATTATTGCCCTTAACTGCAGTATTTGGCATTTGGGTGTGGAAATTTTATTGTGAAGATAAGACTGAGTCACTGTAGCCTGTGGTAATGCTACACAGAGCCACACATGTGAAGTTTTATTAAAGGAAAAAAAAAGTTCGGCTCGTCAGTACCGTGTGAACTGGCAGCTGGTGCAACGGGTCGCGTTCTGTCACAATGCGATTGTCTCGCGCTTCCGTTTAGTGCATGGCACATCCACGTGACTGCGAAACTGTAGCAGTGGAAGTGCTATGGAACAGTCAACAGCGAAAGTACACTCTCCGTGAACGAGCAGCATGTGGTGGACTACCGAGCTCGCAATCTTGACTGCTGCGACACACGATACGTAGGCTAATAACCGTCGCCGCACTGACTTGGCTTGGCGGCCTTGCAGTTCCCTAGGTCGCTATGTCGCCAATGCACTCTCGGAGGCTGCATTCAGCTGCTTCAGCGTCCAGGATCAGGTTTCGGTAGTGTTCAGGGGCATCTGTAACAAGAGAAGTAAGTGCAGTAATCATTTCTTACTGCTGCAAGCAAGCAACGGTGTACCATCGTATTTGTCCCTCATCTCTCCACTGCTGGCCATTTGGTAGTGCACTTAGCACAGCCTCTGAGATTGCATCGTGCAAACTTGGAGGCCTTGCATTGACATCTAGCTGCTGCGAGGGGGAAGCGAGGGGGGGGGGGGGGAATGGGGGTCGAAGAAGGAGGAGGCGGGGGGTGGCATGTGAAGTTTGGCACCCCTGGCAAGTGAAGTCATAGGAAGGCAGCAGCACATATTGGTGTGCGTTGCTGCTTGCACATGGCAAAGCACGGGTAATGTGCAGCAGTTTCATCGGGCCACGGGATCTTTGAATCGCCATGCCGAACACCGCAATTTTCTTGGCATAAACATGCGATGATTTTCGGATTGGGAGACGATTTTAGTTAGTCACATCCATTGAAAGGTCAATTTCACTTCATTAAAACGAGGTTTAAAATGCATGTGTGTCTATGGGGATTTCGAGGGGAAATAGATTTACTTCATTATATTCATTATTTCGTTATATCTCGTTATGTTATAATGAGGTTCGAGTGTACTACACTGGAAGGGAGAGGAGAAATTACTTATGTCCTTTATTTTGTTTTAGGCCTTTTCTGCAATACCTGTCAATCAGGTGCAAAAGTTTAAACATGCGAAAAAAGAGGCGACATTGCTGCCCGTATTTATGTTGTTGAGTCACGCATGTACCCGATGAAGTTTCACCAAAGCAATAATAAAAAAAAAGTTTGTCGTTGGCAGCTGGCATGATAGCCTTTACAGTGACTGCATTCTGTGGGAATATGACTGTTTTTCTCTGTCGTTTTGGTCTTGGCTCGTCAAGAATGCCTCAAAATCTGTGAAGTACAACACTGTTGAACAGAAATGAGAGCAGAAAAAGATGTCTGTTGCGAGTTAGCAGCACGTGACGCTCAACCCAGAGCGTTGCCTTTGCCACTGATCCAGCCCATTATGATGTACATGAAGCCTAGTATAATGACCCTCACTGTGTTGGCTTGGCTTGGCTTTTCTGACTTGTGGTCCTCCACAGTCATTCCAATTCCAATGTAACTTCGGAGACCATACTTAGCTACATCAGCATTCAATAGCGTTCATGGGCAGCCATAATAAGATAAGTCTTTGCATGAACGATTGCCACTGCCGCGTGCAGTAACAGTTCTCCATCACAATTCTTTCTCATCTCTCTACTGCTGGACACAGGTTAAAACCACTGTTGCACAGGCTAAAACTGTTGAGCAGTTCAGCATGACCTTGGAGATCGCAGTGGTACAATCTTGGAGGCCATGCTTGGACCACCCAGAACTGTGCTGACCCATCATGTGGCAGACCACAACAAGAGGTGGAGATAGGTGGTGGTTGGGCAACATAACTGAGTTGGAAGAAGGCAGTAGTGCGAGGAAAAAGTGTGTGCCATTGCTTAAATGCGTGGCATGCGGGAGTTTTGAATCTCACACTAAATGGCTGTGGATTGTTGCTGAAAGCAATGTAGTTCGCACAAGAACATGGAAACTTTTGGTTTTGGATGCATTCTTTGGCTCGTTATATCCATTGACTGGCCAATTGGTCACAGTCATGAGCAGGCTAGCTGGTCACAGTCATGAGATGTAGTCCTTGCAAGGACCAGGGGATGTGAATAAAGGTGGAGTGGTGGATGGGGGTGTTTGAACAAAATGCCAGCTAATGTTGCCTTTTTAATGAAGGCCTTTCAAATAGCTCGTATAAAGGCCATTTCTAATGGAGATTTGGTGTCAGGATTCGAGAAACATATCGATACTGATCTGCAGAATGACTGTAATCTGGATGTTGATTCTGAAATATAGCTATCATTCCATGGTTGTGTTTTAACACATGATGAATGCATAGTGTGCCTCACAAAAAGAGACCAATCGTGTGTGCAGCTTACTCGAACAAAGCTTTAATAATCGTAACAGGTGAGAGAATAATGGAAAGTAATGGGAGTACCATTTGGCAAAGTACAAGGTTTAACTGCTAAAGTTTTAAACAGGCTGGCATGATTCCTGGCAGCACTTAGCTGTGACAAGAAATCCTCATGGTCGATCGCAGATGTTTATCAGTCATCCGCAATGGGAGAGCTGACTTGTTCGCTTTAAAGGGCCACTAAACAGGCTCCTACTTTTTCTTTAAGCCGCCCAAACAAGCTAACTCAATCATAGAGAAGGTTGCGGCGATCACATTCTGCGGATATGACAGTGCTGCGCGCCACACAGACGCCGTATTTCAAAAAACAATTCCTGCGCCTCTTTCCTGCAATTGACCAGTCGCCCTCTCCTCCTAGGTGTCGTCACGTTCTACCGCGAACAACTTTGCGCAGTTGCAGCTCGTTGATTGGTCAAAATCAGGTCTATTGTCAGATCCCGTGGCCATCCCACCGGCGTGAGTGCCGGAGCAGCGCTGGCCGGAGCAACCGGAACTGCAGCGCTAGCGTCAATGACGTCAATTGCTCACGTCATGCCACTTGTCAAAAGTGGGCGGAGTCATGACGGCGCTCCGCACCTACCCTCTTCTCGGCAGAGAAGGGTGGAGAGGCCGACCGAGAAAACGTAACAGACGCAAGCGGCCACTTAAACCCATGTAACTTCTTTATTATTGCACCTATTCGCAAAATTCTTGCGGGAGCATGTCCACTTCTCACAGGAGCGCAGTTATATCTTTAAAACAAATTTTGGACCTCGGGGTTGTTTATGGGCCCTTTAAGCAAGGAGAACAGGCATTTGCACATGTAAATACCCAATTCAGAACATGGCGGTGATTCTAGCAGCTTATTGACATAGTGTGGACAGCTGTGCACTGCGGGTTGAAGGCCTATGAACATGCTTAGTAGGAAAATTGTCTTCACACAAGCGTCGTGTTGTGTTTGTAAAATGTGTATTAGTGCTTGCAATTTCATTCATGCTGCGGAACAGTTTGTAATGTTAGCTTTGCTGCAATACATCAGTCTCACATAGTGAAGCATTCTAAGTGCAGGAAGAGGCCACAAGCTGTCCCAGGACCTAGCATACTATTTTGTCCCTTAATTGTACATGTGTGCGCAGGCTGATTAGTCAAGTACCGGTATGATTGCCGACATTTAAAGACTTTCCTAGCCATCATTCAAAGCTGTGTAAGATGCCTCTGCAACTTTGACAGGCAATAAATTTAATTGCACACTAGGCGCAAAGTTGTGTGCGCATGCTGATTAGTCAAGTACCGGTATGATTGCCGACATTTAAAGACTTTCCTAGCCATCATTCAAAGCTGTGTAAGATGCCTCTGCAACTTTGACAGGCAATAAATTTAATTGCACACTAGGCCTGATTTTTTGTCTTTTGGGTGTTTGAATATGTTAAATAATAAAAGTGTCTTTCGAAGAATCGAATATACCAAACTGTTTAACCAACTATTCGAAGTGTTCAAATATTTACGTACCAATAAAAAAGAGACATTGTTAGTTTGCGTAAAAATATTTTTTCGAACGGTTTATGTTGAAGTAAGCCTGTTAACAAGGCAGAGGTGTAATTTTGCTGATGTTTTAGCACTGAGCATTTATTTTTCATTTTAATTTCCGAATTTGTTCCTGCTGCAGCAGGAGTATCAAATAACAAACAAAAGTATGCAGTCTCTTGCTGCTGAGCTCAGCAGCACATTGTTTGGTATTTTGCTAAGTATGCATTTTTTCTTTCTCTCTTGTCCTTGTTACAGTATTTTTAGGTGCACTTTGACCAAAATACCAGAGACTCAGTCCCTTCTGCAGAAGGCTCGCCTACCTTTAGGTGTCCTCATTCATCCGTTTCGAGACGTTACTGTAAGTGAACTTTGTCTTTCCACTTTTAAACTCTTTGAGAAGGAGGGAAAGGGATGCATAAGGGGTTGCTAAAATGTCTGAGTATGTGCAAACTATCGAGAAAGTCTGTGTGCAAATAGACTTCTCACCATAGTTATTATGCAAAGTTGGTGCACTGAAGTTCACTTGCTGCAGCTGAGATTGCATGGGGGGACATCCCCCTAAAAAAAAAAACTGAACTGTCGTCATGCTCTTTGTAGTTGCACTGACAAGATCTCTTGCTGTGTTTGTTTAGGTTGATACTTCATAAGTCAGCAATGTAGCAGTTGTCACGGCAGAATATTTTATGGATTTGTTGTGACGTTTGTCCAACTTTTGTTGCACTATTCCTGCAAAATTCAGACATCTGTAATAGAAAGTGCATTCTTAAAAAAAATGACCAATGAAACAACTGCAAAGCTTTTACAGCGGAGCTGTTAGTCAAATAATAAAGGTGACGACTGTGTATAAAAGCTATCTTCATTAGTTCTGGTCCCCAAGAGTGTGCATGCACTACTTCTATGCAGTACCCAATGTGTGGCATTCGCACGTGCACTTCTTTCTTGCGCTAATGCCCTCAGCCCACCACTACACTGGCAAAACCGCAGCTGGTGGTTGCACGTTGCATATGGAAGCAGCAGAACACAGACAGAGTGTGTTGATTTGTCCAGTGCATAGCATCTCACAAGCCTGTGCATTGCTTCACGCCACGAGAGCATCCGTCCTCTTGTGGCGTCCAAGCAGCCGCTGGAATAGCATAGGCATGCATAATGTAGTAGAGCAAAGCGGTGGGACTTTGTCAAGCCGAGGCCACGCCTGCCACGTCTGCCACTGTCTCTGGTTCGACGCGAACGTCTTTATGCTGAGCTTGGAGTGAAACTTGGAGAAGTGTTCACTAGGCCTTGCAGTGCTTCGCGAGGCATTTTCCGAAGCCCAAGACCACGGCGAAATGCGGCCGTGCTGGACCAGCCAAGTGCCCATCAGCTTCGCTAGCCTTGCGCCGCTAGTGCAAGCTTGGCTAATTCTTTTATTATAACATATTTATGGAAAAAGCACTGAATCATACAGAAGTCTTTTAGGAATTTGGTAGGTTGTATCAGTAGAAATGATCTTTAAAAACAGCCATCATTTCATTAATGCTTTTGTATGTGCAGCGTTCTAACGTCCCAAAACCACGACCTGACTATGAGAGATGCCATAGTGGAGGGCTCCAAACATTTCAACCATCTTTAATGTGCACTCACATCGCACAGTACACGGGCCTCAACATTTCGCCTCCATCAAAATGCAGCCGCAACGGCCAAGATTTGATCCCGCGACCCTCGGATCTGCAGCTGAGTACCATAGCCACCGTGGCAAGGCTCATTAAATCTTAATCAAGTTCTAATAGTGAGACTGTCAAAAAGGTTAGACAAAAGCATATGACTGTTGTTGCCACACACATTGGGAGCATTCCACAGCTTGCTTGTGTTAATGTTAAAGCTTTCAAGATTGTATTTTGTGTCTGAATGTAGTCATTGTGTGGGCTTCTTGGTGAGGCATCTTCATTTATAGGTAATCCAGTTTCTACAGCAGAGACGGAACAAAGAGACATTGACGAAACAGACAATGCTTGTCTGTGTTATTTTGTTTTGTCCCTGTGATGGCTGTTGTGGAGGACACCCTTGAATGTGCAATTCGGCAGAAAACAAAGAACACTTGTCCATTACTTCTTCAGAAAATCCTTTATTTGAAGATCATCACCAGTGACAAAATCTAGTGCCATGTGTACAATACCGACCCTGCCACGGTGGTCGAGTGGCAATGGCACTTGGCTGCTGATTCGAAGGTTGCAGGATCAAATCTCAGCCACAGTAGCTGGATTACGGTGGAGGTGAAATGTTGAGGCCCATGTGCTGTGCGATGTTAGTGCACGGTAAAGAACCCTCAGGTAGTTTAACTTTCCAGAGTTCTTCATTGCGGTGTCTCTCGTAATCATATCTGGTGTTGGAACGTAAAACCCCAGAAATCAATCATCATGTATACTACACGCAAAACACATTAAGTGTTGAGCCACTTGTAAGAGACAGTTAAAGGGGCACTGAAGCACTTTTTTTTAAAATTGAGGTTGTAGTGCCATTTGATCATCTTTCGTACGGTGACCTAAAAGATCCAGTCGAAAATTGCCGTAAATTTGAGCGAATGACTCTATTTTGGCAAAAATGTGTAGTGCGCGTCATGGGTGGCAGCGCAAACTTCATTTGCATGAGCACAGTTCGATAAGAGCACCCCTTCACATGCAACAAGCATGTGGGAACAGCGCGCCGTCATGAAGGCTTCGCTGCCAGTCCATGAATATGACGCGGGCTTGGCTAGGTAGACGGTGCAACCAACGCTGTTTTCAATCCAGCAAAAACTCATCAGCGCGTACATTTGCAACATGATTAATGCTGTTAGTTTTTATGTTGTGCTTCATTATGTGTGACTGGTTTTTGGCTTCATCAGTGTTGCGACCAATAAGAGAAGCTAGTCGCTTTCATGCGAAAAAAAAAAAAAAAACCACAACAAAAGAACAAGCACAGCCAGTGTCGCTGTATTTTTTTGCAGCAGTTCTCGATCTCACGAATGTTTTGGTACTGTACACTGCTTTTGCGGAAAAGGGAGTGCTGTTGGTGTCACTCTGTTCAACTAGAAGGGATTTTACTGTGACACACACACACACACACACACACACACACACATAGATATATATATATATATATATATATATATATATATATATATATATATATATATATATATATATATATATATATATATATTACACACAGCGTGCCTACCAAGCGGGAAAACTGGGAAATCTCAGGGAATATGATTAGTCTGGAAAATCTCAGAGTAAACTCGGGGAATTTTGGCTTCTGTCAGGGAAAATCAGCTGAAGTACGAAAGTAGCGGTAACGCTGGCTCTAACTATGCGCCTTGCGGGGGAGGTTCTAGAGCAGCTCGCAGTGCCCCCCTTCCTCCCCACTATCCGTCCGCACGCACCGGCGTTTTTTTTCTTTTTTTTGTTTTTGTTTTTTGGCTTTGCTTGTCGCGTCTTGTTCTATGTAAAGTCCCCTCTATATGTCTGGATGCACTATGGCACACACACAGCCCGTGTGTGCGCCGAGCGTTATCTTGTGCGTTTGCATGCACGCAGTCTTTTCCACAAATATTGTGGAAAAGACTGTGTGGAGGTTTATCTTCATCGGCACCCCTTTGCAGAGGTGGCGGAAGTTGATTTTCATCTTCATTGGCCTAGCTTTCAGCTTGTTTATTATCGACGCTTACAAGGGATTCTTTGCGTTCTCGATTAAGTTCACTCTGCCCAAGGCAGCCGCACGCAGAGAAGATACTGTATGTCTGCCAACACAGCTGGTTGCTCCAAGAGGAGAACAGAGATGCGTTTTATGTGCGCAGACTGCGATAAAGCGCTGTACGTAGACCCGTTTTTCAATGAACACCCCATTCTAAAATACTACTGAACAATTTGCAGTATTTGCTCGATTCTCCCGCGCCCTCGATTGTAATGCACACCAGTTTCTCGCGACAAAAAAAAAAAAAAGTTTTCGAGACACGAAAAAATAATCTTTTGTAATTAACCTCACATTCATAAAACCAAATGCCGTACTTGCTTAATGAACACACTCGCATAGTAAAACCACCGCTAACATTGAACCCCTGCAGTCCCACGAACGGCCGCGCTGTGGCTTTCCCGCTTCACTTGATCTGCAGCGTCTCGAAGACGTTCGGCGCGCCGATTCATAACCCCTGCGTAACGATGAAACTGCCGCACGTTGCCGAGCCTAACCTCGTGCAAGCGGTGGTAACATTATTTACTCGCAGTGCTGCATTCCTCCATGCTATCGTAGCTCCCTCATGCCCGCTGCCGCGTGCTGCCATGCGTGCTGTACAGGCTGGCGCAGCTAAGCCTAAGCACGATCGGGGCGCAGTCTCCGAGATCGACGCAATGCAATCTCGGACGTCAAGTAGCGCGCACGACTGAGAGGCTCGGGCTCAGCATGGATAGGAGGAAGACATGTGAGGATGAGCCATTTTGCGTGCGGTGATGGGAAACATCTATTCTCCCATTACGGCCATCCGCTAATGCTATCGAAAGCTCGTGCGGCTGGGCATCTCGAAGATTGCATCGGCGATGTAGCGACTTCGGTTGGCTGCAAGATGGCCAAGCAGGCGCGGAGATTATCATCTGCCTACGCATCATGTGCGTCGTGGCGTCGTTACGCGGGGGACCGGCGGCGACAAAGAAACTACAGAAACTATGGCGCGCCAAAGACCGCTGCGCCGCTAGTTCGTTTTTTTGGCAGTGACCGTTCGACAGCGCCCAAAGCGCGTAGTAAGCGGCCATTTCCCTACGCGCTTCGGTATGGTAACGGTGTCATTTGTTTGCACTGGATTCCAACTCGCATATGATTTTTGGACCCGTTTTATCGAAAAAAAAGGTGCGCGTGAGATTTGAGTGAATATAGTATAAAAGTGATGCTGACACCAAAATACTGCTCCTGATTCTTTTTACAATGTTTTTCTGACCTTACGCATTTTGTGCATTCAAAATCCGCAATTTCACAATCTGACCATCGGGGAAAGCTTCTTTTTGTTTGTTTATTTGTTTGTTTGTGTTTTTAAAATTTGACTCTCAAAGAGTTAAACATGCTTACTAGTGATGACATTGGGTGACATGGTGCCTACCCGCATTGACATGAAACAAATGAAAAGAAGTTATGTGCCACTCAGGGAATTTCACAAGAATACTCGGGGAAAACCTGGAAATCTCAGGGAATTTAGCAATGTCAACTTGGTAGACACCCTGACACACACACACACACACACACACACACACACACACACACACACACACACACACACACACACACACACACACACACACACACACACACACACACACACACACACACACACAAACACACGCACGCACGCACACGCACGCACGCACGCACACACACACACACAGTAGTTAAACCTGCTTATAACGAACCTCCATATAACGAATTCCTGGATATAATGAAGTTTTTATATTCCCCGCCGTTACTCCATAGAAGCACATGTATTTGAGACCTCTACGTAATGAAGTGGCAGCGAGAAACCCCATCAAAATGAATTTCCTCCACCGACAACCTAGGGAGGATGCCCCAAATTTTGTCACTTTTGCGCGAGCAGCAAACGGAAGCACCTTCTCCGCCGCAACGGAATGCAAAGAGGTGGCGTCGTGCTTGGCGCGCTCGAAGGCACGGCGACTGCAAGGCGAGAGTGAGCACACATGTGCGTGTGTCGAGCGTGCGCAAGGCGGGCCTGCATATCCCTCGACCCGGCAATCTTGCTACCGCAGGCATGTCCTTTCCCCCTCACTTCAAACCTGATCCCGCCACTTGCTGCAGCTGGCCTGCCAAGCCGCGCCAGCTTAAGAGAGAGAGAGAAAAAAAACGAGTTTTTTTTTTCAACGTGCTGGCAGTGCCACTCTTTGGTTACTGTACAAGTCTCTGCGCTTCACTTCGTGAACTTGACACTAGGTGACAGCGCTTTTTAGGCCTACTTCATGAGGGTGCGGGCGGCGCATGTCACAGGAAGCTTGCCCTTGACAACACAGGGATACTGGAGAGACAAACAGTGGTAAAGTGGACACGGACGCGCGTTCTGTGCGGAGCGTTCGCAGCTGACAAACGGCGTTAGCAGCATCCTGCGTCACCTTGGAAATCCTATCCTCAGAGGGCGCATGCAACACACTGCTGCAGTGGCCCCTTTTTTTTTTTTTTTCTTCCCTCAGCTCATTGTTCATTCATTCCGTGCTCCTTCCTCCTCCATGGTGGGTGGTGCACTTTCTTTTTGTAGCCTGCTCGCCAGCTCGATTGTCTGTGGGATTTCCGGGCAGCCGCATTACAGTCGAACCCACTTATAACGATCCCAAATATAACATTCTTTCGGTTATAACGACCATATTTCGGTGCACTTACGATTATTCTATGGCGCCCATTGAAACTGTGTCCAGATACAGCGAACACTTTTCCAAGCGCCCAACGTTTACAACGAACATTTCAGACGCGATCACGATAAGAATATGGCGCATACGAAGTTAAAAAATGCTTAAATGCTCTTCATAGCGCTAAAGCGGCGCGCGCTTGTGCGTGGCTCGCCTCAATCGCGTGCCAGTTAACTGCTGTTGCCTTAAAAATTTTGATGATGCGGAGTTAAGAATGACTACAAGCTTGTCTAATGGGGGCGGTTATTTTCCCATGTGCGCCCGTAGAAACTTATTCCAGTGAACATCCAGCTGTAGACTTTGCATTATCAATTCACAGGCTTCGGGTGTGCAAAGACGCGACGCAGCTATCTTCAATGTGCAAGGAAGTTTTCTTTGGGCATTAGCTTGATAATAAAAGTGGGGCATCCCCATTTGTATGGGGTTTCGGTGCAGACATGGTGCACACGAGCCGCAGACGAGAACAAACGTGAACTCGCTTCGTGCTTCGACGGTGATCCACCACCATTTTGTGTCGGCGATGTTCCGGCAACAACACCACCATCGTGGTTTCGGTTTCGTACTTGATGGTTACACACAGTCAGTCTTTAGCAGCCTGTGTGTCAAAGCGTGTGCAAGAAGCCATAAATGTTCATTACGACACTTCGTCCTCACCGCTGCTCAAGCATTGCTGTCGGAGCTGTCAATCTTTACACAATCCGAGTCGGTGAGAGGTGCTGCATAAAGGGTCGGCAGTTATAATCTGCTATCGAGAGATCGCGGCTCGTCCACACTTAGTTCGAGCAGCTACTGCTTTAGTTTGAGCAGCTACTGCTGATATAGAATCGTGATGACATTCAACCGTTTGAACACCATGTTCTTCAGTCAAAGCGACACAGCTCCTGGCGCGCCTGACGTGTAGCAAAATAAAAAGTTACTACAGCAGGTGGTGTTTCAAAAACATTTGTTTCTTTCTTTTCTTTCTTCTTCTACCTTTCCTTTCTTTTATTTTTTCACGGCGACTATGCACTCTCCTGGATGCGGCAGATATGATTCGTTGCAAAGGCAGTTTAGTTTGCTTGCGAGCATGCAGCGGGCGTCGCTTCACTAAGTGGAAAGGCTGAGTTTTTCACTGGTGGTGTTGTTAGCGCTTTGTAATAAAACTGGGTGAAAAAAACGACCTGGTCGCTAATTTTCGCGGTTTTGGAGGGCAAGTCCACATACAATGAACTACTGATATAACGACTACTTTTTGCGGCACTTTCGAGTTCATTATAAGCAGGCTTGACCGTATGACCGGTCCTTCATCTCTGGAGAGGGGGGCTGCACATTAAGCGGTATGCGTATACATTAACTTCTATGGGAGGTGTAAATGAGGGTCAGAACAGACCGCATTATAGTCGGTCCTTCATTAAAAGCGGTTACGTTCGAAGCGGTCTTAGCTGTAAATGTTTTCTCACCCAAAGTAAATGTTTTGGGTGAGCTCTGCCATCTGTTATCTTTTTAAAAGGGAAAATTAGCATCCACCCATTTTGTCGCACAACGCTACAAAGGTTTCTGCAAAGCTCATTTTTCATAGTTACTTTTTTGCTTACTTAAGCGTTTCTTTTTCGAATTTTCGTGCCAAACCTGCATATAACGAGATCCTCTTTATGACTAAGTTTTTTGGGAATTTGTCAATTTCTTCATATCCAGGTTTAACTGTATATTTAGATATTATAGTCATTCTAACTCTGCCGAGCAAATTTATCATCCAAGGTTAGGCCACGGGATCGGAGTTGTGAGAATCAGCCGGCCCACGGTCTGCCTATCTGTAAACGTCAAGCGTTTGCGGCGCTGTTTTGCTGTCGGGGAGATGCGAGATCCTCTATATGCGAACAAAGAAAAGGGACCGTATTGCAGTTCTGTATTGTATAGACTTCATCAATGGAGTGTACCGATTGTATTAGGCAGTTTTAGTATGCAGTCGTTGTGTCAGAAGTGCCTAGAACGTAGAACACTGGCTCTTGTAAGACTGAAGTTTCTTCTTTCCTAACAGCAATGACCCACTCAGGGGACATCTAATTTTGAGAGAATCTGAGAAATGCTGCTGCCCCTCAAGTGTAGATGTTGTTGAAGCTGAAGGATGCACGGAACCTCGGCATGGCAAGTCCGCATCGTGAAATCAGTACATAGGCTGCAGCATAGGCATACCGTAAGATAATCTGTGAACTTGCTATCAAAAAAATATCCGCATATGACAACGAAGCAGTGCAGTACCGAGAAGCCAGTGCAAGATCTTCACTAACACTACACTATGCGGAAACGGAAGCCGCAAACCAATGCAGCTATCTTGCTCGCCCTCTGAATGACGTCACTTCTCCGCGTTTCATTCTGTCATCCTCCTCACCATGTGTTCGCCATGCGGCATTCCCTCGGAGCAAGTTTGTGTACTCATATCGATGTTGCTTAATTAAATATTGAAAAAAAAAAAAAACCTTCATAGGTATGTTATACTAAATTGCAGATACAGAATTTCCATTTATTATGAGAATTTATAGTCGCTTCTGTGTCCCTTTAATGAACACAATGGAAAATAATAATGGATGTACATGTCATCGTACTGATCGCAGTATTTTTACTTTTCTACTGCATTGTTCATGGAATGGTGCAATGGAAATTCACTCCTCCTGGGCAGACTTCAATGTATTATTTTACTTAGAAGTGTTATGGCAATTTAGAATGAATGTGTAAGAGGAACACTCAAATTTTTATTTGCAAGTAATCAGTTTATCATTGCATGGCTACTCATGCTGCTTTGGCTTTGTGCAGGTATTGAGCCTGTAGTGGTATGCAAAGTAGTAAAAGAAGATTTACTACTTTCCATGAGGAAAATACAGCTTTATAGGGGCCACTTTACTGCATTATGCTTTATAGACGCACTCCGGAGTTGTAGCTATATTGAAAAAGGGGAGGAAAGGCTCTTTTGGCGGGGGAGACAAGTATATGAAGTGCTTATGGTCCGGGTGGATGGCAGTTTTCTCTTCCATGACCCTCCCTCCATCTTGTGGGATCCCATGGAACCGATTTGTCATGTTCAGTATCCCTGTGCTCCGAGTTGATAAATTGCCCCCTGGTTAGCTGATTTGGCAGAGCAACGACCTTTGTGAGGCGTTGGTCTTGGGCATGAAGGCCAGACAAGGACGAATTCTTTCCCAACTGGGCAGATTTTTAAAAATCCATATAAGTTCTCTTGTAACTTTGTGCTGCTAGTGGTTCGATTGCAATTTTCTCTTTCATAGTCCTTTCACTTTACAGGATTCTGTAGAACAGATTTGTCATAGTCTTAAACAATCTTTTTTGTTTTGTTTTGTGGGTATTCTACTTACTTTTATTTTATGTCCCTTTTCTGAAAGAAGTGTTCGCACTGAATCATACAGCATCTAGAGCAGTGTTGAATCTAGTTTAGTAGTAGCACATTTTGCCAGAAAGGCCTAGTCCATGCCGCCTGGTTGGTCGCAAACCTATTTCTGCCACCACTAGAGCTCTTCTCCACATTTGATCAAAATGGAAGGCAGCTTGTGTGTTATACCCCGTGGCGCTCTCCAAATGGTGACTTCTTTCCTTGATGCAAAGCCATGAACCTTGTTGCTATAAGGCCCAGAAGTACAATTTCTTCCTCAGTGTGTATTGTGATGGCTGCAGTGCAGTCATGAATTTAGGTGAAAAGGGCACGCTTATTGGGCAGAAGTGGACAGAAGAGCCACATACTTTATCACTAGAGCTAGGAGCAACTCTGTGTCACAGTGGCTGAACAGTGTGGGCAACATGATATTTTAGCTGCCGGACAGTTTGGTTGCCGACGATGCTGAATGTCCCAGTGTGAATGAGCCATTAGAATGAGAAAGTAGGTATCAAGCCTCGGTGTACATTTACTGTACACATGCATTTGCTGTTGTGGTTGTAGTGTGCAGGATAAAACAACATCAAATACAGTAAAACCTTGCTCTGAGTCATTGATGGTACAAATTTTGATGTGTTATGAATTTGTAACGCTTACTGGCCAAATCGTACATTGCTTACAAAGCTGAAAACATCATCTGTGCCAAATGTGTATTCCCGCTGTTGCAAACTATACAAAGGTGGGCGTGTGGCGGCGGCTGACCTGTCCTAACTGCCGTGACTGTGGAATGGCTGGCGCATACGGGCTGGCATAATGGGATCTGGGCGGGATTCATACTTGGGCCAGCCATATCATGCGTCTGTACAGTCTTTTAAAGAGCAATCTATCAACCTATTTTCCTTTGTCACTGCAGCACCTGCCTGTGATTCAAAGCAGCACCATCGTGCGCTGTCGCTCTTGTCGTGCCTACATCAACCCATATGTGCAGTTCGTGGAGCGTCAGAAGTGGAAGTGCAACATTTGTTTCCGGATCAATCCCTGTGAGTAACCCATCTGAGACTATGGATAACATGTGACAAGATATTGTTACGGTTGCAGAGAATTATTTACACCGTGTATTTACAGAATTGTACAGGTGCCGCGCAGCCACCAAAGCTGTTGTTGCTTCATCGTCATCTTAGTCATCAACATTCTCTTCTTTGCTTCTCCATAACACTACACCGGGCGAAAGAGGCATCGCCTCGGTGCCTCTTAAGGGGTCATCGGCTATTGCGTTGTAGGGTTTGAGGCGACAGATGTGAACAACGTCTAGGGATATCGCACGGGATGGCGTGGTGGGTCCGATGGGAATAATCTCGTGACATTGGTAACTTGACGTAGCACGCGGTAAGTGCCTTTGTAACATGGAAGGAGCTTCTCGGAGAGCCCCACTCGGCGACAAAGGGACCAGAGTAGCATGAGGGAGCCCGGTGCAAAGTATGCGTCCTGGTGGCGGCGATTGTAAACGCGCTTCTGATTTTCCTGGGATGCCAAGAGACGAGTACGGGCCAGTTGACGTGCATGGTCAGCATGGGCAATGGCATCGCGGGCGTATTCGCTCCTGAAATCACGCACAAAGGGGAGCGAGGCATCTAATGGTAAGACAGGCTTGCGACCGAAAAACAGGTAAAAGGGAGAGTATCCAGCAGTGTTATGTCGGGACGTGTTGTAAGCGAATGTGACGTAGGGTAGCGCAGTGTCCCAGTTGCGGTGGTCGGGTGAGACGTACTTTGAGAGCATGTTGGTAATGGTCCGATTTAGTCGCTCAGTAAGGTTGTTGGTCTGGGGATGGTAGGAGGTAGTCAGTTTGTGCTTCGTGGAGCAGGAGCGGAGGATGTCGGTGATGACTTCAGAAAGAAAGGTGCAACCTTGATCATTGAGGAGCTGTCGGGGGGCACCATGCACTAATATATCGCGTAGCAGGAAGTCTGCGACATCGGTGGCACAACTAGTCGGGAGAGCTTGGGTGACGGCATAACGCATCGCGTAATCCGTAGCGACAGCAATCCACCTGTTGCCGGAGGTGCACACTGGAAAAGGCCTGAGAAGGTCCAAGCCTGCACGAAAAAATGGTTCGGTGGGAATGTCGAGGGGCTGTAGGTACCCGCTGGGGAGCGTCGCTGGCTTCTTCTAAAGTTGGCAAGGCTTGGAAGCAGCAACATATTGTCATACAGAGCGTGCGAGGCCGGGCCAGTAAAAGCAACGGCGTACGAGGTCGTTGCGAGTAACGCCAAGGTGTCCCGCAGTTGGTGCGTTGTGAAGCTCGTGAAGAACAGTGGAGCGAAGGTGGCGAGGAACAACAAAGAGAAGGGGTGAGCCATCGAGACGAAAATTGCGATGGTACAAGATGTCGCCCCTCAGGGCGAATCATCGTAACTATGGGTCAGTCGGAGTGCGTTCGAGCTTGTCAATGAGGGTCCGCAAGGTAGCCTCATGACGTTACTCGTTGGCCATGTCTATGAGTTGAGAGACAGAAAGGGCACAGGCTGAAGGGTCTGTATCTGCGCTGTCGGGCTTGTCAACAGGGTAACAGCACAAACAGTCGGCGCCGCTATGGAGGCGCCCTGATTTATGGACTACAGAATAGGAATGCTCCTGCAGGCGCAGAGCCCATCACCCAAGTCTCCCTGTTGGTTCTTTTAAGGAAGAAAGCCAACAGAGGGCGTGGTGGTCGGTAACAACCGAAGAGGACCTGCCATATAAGTATGGTCGGAATTTCACAACTGCCCACACAAGAGCGAGACATTCTCGTTCTCTAATAGAGTAGTTTTGCTCCACAGGTGATACAAGATGGCTGGCGTAGTCAATGACACGGTCATGGCCATGTTGAACTTGTGCCAAGACAGTACCGATGCCGTGGCCACTAGCATCGGTGCGCACCTGTGTAGGAGCTGAAGCGTCAAAGTGGCCGAGGACATGTGCTCCCAACCACCCAAATCTTGCTCCCAACAAGACAAATGAAATGTTAGATATTTTAAAAACCACATGTAGTAGTAGGAAAGTAATTGTACATTTAAGACCAGCATATAAGTACATATAAACACACCAACCTTTATCAAAATCTATCAAGAATTTAAAAAAAGTGTTAGAGCATTAACCTGCCCTTAAAAGACCCCCTCCTCCTCCTCTCATTTCTCCCTGCAGCAGCCCTCTTTTTTAATCCCCATACTTTGCTTCAGTGGCCTGAGGGGCTAGAAGAAAGGCCTCTCTGCGAAAGCTAGTTGAGTTCCTCAGGGCTAGCTTTGGAACCACTGTCCTTTGTTACTTTCTTTTTGAGGAGGGGCTCATGTTTGAGAGCCTGGCATAGTGAAAGTGGGACTGAGAGACCCTGGAGGAAAAGCTGGTTTCTTTTGTAGAGGAGCCTTTTTTGTGGGGAACAGGAAGTGTGCAGTGGCCAGAGCCTGTGTTCTTTTCAAATATTTCAGGCTCCATTACCTCTTGGCACCAACAAAGGGCACACCCAGGACAGCCAGACTTCACTGTTATAACCAATAATGGGGTATAGGGGCGTTGTTGTAAAAGGGTTAGTTTAACACAGGAAGCATACAAAAGTTCATGGTGCAGGAGCTCATCATCATTATAACCGATATATTGTTCAAACCAGTATTGCTGTAAATGGGTTCAGCTGTACCATGGCGGTCGCATTTTCGATGGAGGCAGAAATGCTAGAGTACCCTGTACTGTGTGTATTCAGAGCATGTTAAAGGACTGCAGGTGCAGGGATGGGAATTCTGCTACATTTGCCCCAGTCTGGTACATCCATGCTACAGATGAGATACACTGCTTCAAATTGTGGCCTCCGAAATTTTATGGGGCGGTTTTTCTGTCGCAGCCTCAGAGATTATTACCAAGAGAACCTGTAGTCACGGCCGCATAGCTGTTACCACTTTCCTGTGTGTAGAGTGCCATGGCACCTCCTGCCTTCCTCGAAGCCAAATTGTCACTGAGCAAATAAAATCCACTGCACACTTCATGAATAATTTAAGATGGAGATTTGTGACCGCTTGTGCACATAGGCAATATCTCATTTTTGCTGGGCCCCGCAATTCTAAAGTTACTATATGTGGCTTTCAAAGTTCCTTTTGGGAGCCATGTCTAGTAACTACAGATTCATACTGGCAGTATTAGCCTTTATAGAAGCAGTGTGTTGCAGCAGCCTTATTGGCAGCCACCACATTTGCAGTTTTATGACATTGCTTGCAGTTTCAGTCCGAAAGACAGAGCAACACACTGTGCTGAAGCCACCGCTGTGTATTAGGTTAATAATAATTGCTGGGGTTTTATTTGCCAAAACCATGATATGATAATGAGGTATGCTCCGTGGTGGAGGGCTCCATAGTAATTTTGACCACCTGGCATTCTTTAATGTGTACCTAAATGTGAGTACAGTACTCAAGGATTAAAAAGTGAAGTTTTGTGGTCTAGTAATGCATGTTCTTTTGATTCTACTATCTTCACTTCAAGTCCCATAGGCTGAATATTGGTTCATGTTGCATCAGAACCAACATCGTCATAAGGCGCCGGATTCGTAGCTATACTGAGCAACTACCCATTTTACTTGGCATGAATCAGTGCTTACACGGCCTATTTCATTGTGTGAGCACCGTACACAGGTGTTTTATGCTCTTCGCCCCCATCAAAATATTGCTGCCATGGCCATGATTGGATCCCACAGCATCGAGCTTACAGGCACTCTGGCTGCAAGCCAACACCTAGCTGCAAGCTACCGCACCTGGTTATTGTATATTTTTTTTGAACTAGTTTTGAGAGTAGGTTTTATCATAGAGCATGCCCCGCCATGGTGGACTAGTGCTTGTGGCACTTGGCTGCTGGTCCAAAGGTCAGGGGATCGAATCCCCAGCCATGGCGGCTGCACTTCAATGGAAGCGAAATGTTGAGGCCCGTGTACTGTGCAATGTCAGTGCACATTAAGAAACCCCAGGTGATCAAAATTTCCAGAGACCTCCACTACGGCGTCTCTTATAAGCATAGCTGGTTTTGGGACATAAAACCCCACAAATCAATCAATCATCATAGAGCACACATCTGACTTTCATGGTGTGTGTGGTAGTCGTGCAAGTGTTAGGAGCTCCAAAAAATCATTCAGCTAGTACCCGAATCCAAATCTTGTTGCAGGAACAGCTGAAAACACTTATGTTTAGGGTAAAACAAATACAGTTAAACCTACATTGACAAATTCCCGGATTTCATTATATGCAGGTTTGGCACGAAAATTTAAAAAATAAACGCTTAAGTAAGCAAGAGGTAACAGACAGCAGAGCTCACCCAATACATTAATTTCGAGGGAGTCTCCCGCTGCCACTTTGTTAAGTAGAGGTCTCAAATACATGTGCTTCTATGGAGTAACAGCGGGGAATAGAAAAACTGTGTTATATCTATGAATTCGTTATATGGAGGTTCATTATAAGCAGGTTTAACTGTACCATAGTTACTTGTATAATAAACGCACTTTTTTCTCAAAAAACAGAAGCAAAGTTGGGGGTGTGTTTATTACACAGGGTAAATCTGCAAAAAATTTTTTCGGGGTGAGCAATACATTATAATGCGAAAAAAAAAAAGGCGTTGCGACCCACGGTAATGCTTAGAGCCACGCGTGCAATGGAATTTAATTAAAAAAACTGTAAAAATGAGCTGTGGTGTCAGCGCCACACGACTCTGCATCCGCCACAACAGCCTTTAGGGTGGCTCCATTATGTTCAAGTGCAGTGCCCTTTGGCTTACATTTTAATTTAACATGTGCTTAGCCCGCAGCGCCATGAAACCAGAAAAATGGTTCTTCTGTCGAATGGTCAACGGCAAAAAAACGAACGAGTGACCACGCATATAGACAGTTTCACCAGTGCTTGCCATCCTCTGGCAACAGTGTGCATTCACCAGAAATGTGCCCTAGAGAACTTCCTGTTTACCTTGTTTTTGCATGGTTTCAGCGTGTGTTGGTGGCCGCGGCTGCTTTTTTTCCCGTGTTTTCCGCTGATAGCATTCTGATGAAGTGCTTGCGACTTGGGCACTGCTGTGTGATGCCAGGATGCAGCGTGTGATTCAGAATTAATTTGCTATCGCAAGTCAAAATGTTACGTTTATCGACAGATGAAGCGGAAAGAGCGCTTGGATTCCAGCGACCAGGTGAGAAAATTGAAATCCCACAAAGAGCGCGCAGATTTATCCTGGCCACTTCATCAAAGGCAAATAAAGCTCCATGCATACACTAATGGTGCAGAGGCGATGCTCGGACATTCTAAGGTCCCCAATTACAAGGTACACGTTAGACGCTGTTGTATTTTATCTATGACAGATAACCTTGCTGACGCCTGAAGTTGACAGCGAAACATGAAAGCTGGCTAAGGCAGAAAATTTACCGTAAAAGTGTTTTTTGTACTTGGAGCCTCATCAGTGACGTGTACTGTTCGAAGCAACACACAGATCGTTTGTCAATTCATCATGTAGCTGCCTTTCAGGCTACAACTTTCCCTATAGACCTATTCCACCGGGCCTACGTCACGAAGATGCTGTGGCGCTGTCGTCGGGAGTTTTGGTTTCGCATGGTAGGCATCCGCCGGCGCGCCTACCGTAGCAGCTGCTGCGTTTTCGCTGGTGCGGGCGCTTCTCACCGCCGTGAAATGAAGAAAAAAGTGTTCACCGATGACCTGCGCCATGGATTGGTTGCTCAGCAACGCACAAGATATGTGCGATAGGTTTTTATCGGTTTCCTGTTTATGTCTGTCTTAAGGAAAGGGACGAACCTGTAATGCCGGCTGTTTGGCGCATCGGTTATGCGCCAAACATCTTGTCATAGCTGGGCGTCGGCACATTCTTTTCTACATTCATTGAATGCTTCCTACAGAGCTAACGTAACTTCATCTCACGCGGCTGAAACTCGCAAACTGTTGTAAACACGCCGTCGGCGCTCCGATCGAGGCCTCGTGCTCGGAGGCAGCTATCGCACGCGCTTCGCCGGCGGTGGTGGTGCGACCGTGCAGGGCCGCGGTAAGCGGTGGGCGGGGCCTCCGCGCCGCGACGTCGACACAAGCCCTGGTTATATCGCCGGTGCCTACCACTGTTTACCAACATGGAATAGGTCTATACAGCGGATCAGGCAACTCTTCTCTTTGTCACTGCAGTTTCCGCTTGTACCTCTCCCGTGATATGTCGTTGAGTCCCTTCATGTAGTAGCTAGACATCACTCTAAACACATCTGAAGAAAAGCATCAGAATTAATAGAGTAATAAACTCAAACACACCATGCAAACACCGTCAAGACCGTTGAAAAAGTATTACCAGAAGTGCGGCACCGGAAGTTTTCTTGGGCATACCATTTGGCACATTCCTGTTCGTTTACAAACAGCGAAACCATCTATAGTTTTATGCTTGCGTGGGTACTGCCTGTAACGGCGCCATGACACGCGATGTGTAGGCCACTGATCCTTGCTGCGCCACCACGCTGGCTTGCAGCCAGCCAAAAAAAAGGTCACTATGTCGCTGATGCAATCTTGGGAGACTCCCAGCTGCGTCAGTGTTCGGTAACGATCACGGGTGGCTGTAATGAGAGTCCCTCGGATAATTTAGGGACTTAAGCCTAATAGGATAATAGATGTTTCCAACACTACACGCAAAACGGCTCACCATCTTATTTCTTTCTCATATCTGTGTTTAGTCTCTCAATCGTACGTGCCCAGCATGACATTTGAGAATGCATTGTGGCAATCTTGGACACAATGCCCCGACCATGCTTAGGTTTAGCTGTGCCAGCCCGCATGCATGGTAGCACACCGCAGCGAGTGATGTGAGGGAACTGCAATAGCACGGAGGAATGCAGCAGTGTGAGTAAATGATGTTACCCCTGCTCGCATGCGGTTACATGCAGCAATTTTATCGGGATGCAGGAGTTTTGAATCGCCACGCCGAACGATTCCCGAACACCGCGGCCGTTCACGGGACCGCAAGGGTTCAAAGTTTGGGGTTCATTTATTACGCGAGAGAACAAAAAAAATCTGGATTTTGACTGCTAAAGTTGGGGGTGCATCGTTTATTGTGCGAGTGTGTGCACTACGAGAGTTAATGTGGTAGTTAGACATCTTCTTAAGCAAGTTATGGGGCACTTCTTTCAGCTCCGTGGTATCTCAAAATGGGCCACAGTATCTTATCTCTTGCCTGTGAAGTTTGCTTGCAAGCCTCGTCCATTAGGCAATATCCTTTTTTTTTCTGGGTTTGTTTACAAGATGACCAAGGATGCCTTATACCTGTGTCACACGGACACATTGGAAGGCCTTCGAGTCGATGACCTTCGAAAAGCCCACAACTCTATCGACTCAAAATACATTCTGGCGCTGCTACACGGCAGTTTTGAACGGCCGTTGAGACGCCGTGTGATTTCACAACAACATGGCGGCAACCAAAGCACCCGCTTCAATTCTAATTCGCACTAGTTACTTGCTATTCGCACCGACGGCAAGAAACAAACTGTAAATTGAGCTTTCTCTGAATCCCATGTACCAAAAGGGACAAAGTATGTGCGACGTTTTGCAGCCGTTATTCAGAAAACGTGCTGATTTTGACGCTGCTAAGCCTAAGTCCCTAGCGTGAGCCTCAAAAGTAGTTTGATTCATAGGCACTAGATGGCGCTACACGTAGTGTTCCCACCAGCTGCATGACGTTTGTTTTTTATACCAGTGACGGCGTATTCGATCTAGAACTAATGCAATGTTGTGAGAGCGTTGGCCTCGGCACGTTCCAGTATTTTTCACAGGTGTAAGCTTCTACTTATTGATACAACGACATAAATAGGGCCATGGCCTCAGAAACTAGCGCGCGCGGGAGCTGCCGGTGCGCCAAGTCTCGGAGTTCGCGCCGCTTCCGCTTCCGTCGTTCAATGGCCTTCGAAATCTCAAAGGAGTTGTGGGCTGCTCAGTTGACTCGATAGACTATTGACTCGACGGCCATTGAAACCGCCCGTGTAGCAGCTCAAACTTGACCTTTGAGTCGATTGACTATCGGTTCGAAGGCCTTCGAAATGCCCGTGGGACACCAGTATTACATTCTGTACTATTGTGGTTGTTCACCAGCAATTCCTGCTGCCACTCTTGTTGTGGTTCATTTTGAAAGCTGTGTTTTCAACAAACCTTATCTTATGTGCAGTAAACCATTTGACCACTGCTGCACACAGCAGTTTCAATTTATTGCCTCATTCTTACTTTGCAGCAACAGTGAAACTTGAATTTGTTGCTTTATGTTCACGCTAAATATGCATGGTGCTCTATGAACACAAAATTGTAAAGGTTTAGTATTTCATTATATTGAGGTCTGTTTCTTTCTTTTTTTTTTCACATATAAATAGCTTGTGCTGCAATTTTAGACTACCTGTTGTGTTTATTTGGAATAGATTAGCTGCTGACTGAAAGCTACATTCCTGTCATGCCAGCTTGGCTGTTCATCAGTTCTTTTAGGGTCATTTCTGTCAATGTCTGTTTGCTGGTTTTAAAGAAGCACTCTGGTGTTCTGCTGTCATTTGGTGTGGCTCCAGTGCCAAAATAGCATTTATTCATTGTTATTAGTATTGTGTTTCTTATAGGCATATTAAAAAATAAATGTTTTATTCAGTTTTTCTTGTGTTGGCAACATGCTAGTAAACTTAGGCCTGCTGCTACAATAGTAAGTTTCTGTGCTGCTTCGAAGTTTGTTCCAAAACACTCTTGGACATTCCTATCTTTGCAACTGCTCAAAATTTTTAGATGCCTCCTCTATGGCACGCCTCATAATTATATAGCAGTTTTAGCCCATAAAATTCTATATTATTATTATTATTATTATTATTATTATTATTATTATTAAAGTATCAAATAATTATGAGGAATTTATAAATAGCTTTACCTAGCCTATGAAGTTATTAGAACTCTTGTTTACTAGTAAACCAGCGACATGTTTGCACATGAGCATTGGTGCCACCATTCTGCACTGTATCAACTGCAGCAGTCAACAGTAGCTAAAATGGGCATTTATAGGTACAATGGAAGAACAAGCTAGGTGTCTGAATGGTCTTGTTGCTCCAGCAGTTTCCATTTATGAAAAATGGTTTGGGCTTTTGAGGAGTGTTGTGAGACTGCGCTGGTAGGCTCACCACAGCTGGCTAGCACAGTTTAATGCTCAGTAAATTACTTCCTGGGAAGTAAGTATAGTTCCATGTTGTGATGTAGCAAGGTGTTTCAAGGTGATGCTCAATGTTCCTGCCTGCTTAAATCTGCCTCCGGATTATGTGTGGATGTTATGAGTGTAATGAAAGTGAGTTGGGCTTGTAAGGGGCTGGTGCTTCATGTTGGGCACTGTCTGGGCATGCTTGATTCTCACATATTAATTTTTTATGTTGTTTAGCTAGCCACCCTTCCACGTGGGCTTCGTACATAATACAGGGATCTTTGCCTTTATGTGGAATTTTCTTATCTTAAACGGGCACTGACACCAAAATTTTGCTTCTAAGACAGCCTGCAGGATCGATTTTTGTGGACATGCACATGTCATCTACCAAATCTCAACGGCGAACACAGCTCCGAAGGTAATTTAAATGAATATTGAAGTTTGCATGTGCAATCGAGTGCTAGACGCCGTACATCGTGACATCGACAACAGCAAAGGTGACCTGCAGGGGACCCCCAACTTCCGCGACATCACCACGGCAGCCAAGCTCCGAACAGTGCAGCTAGCAGTGATGACGTCATAGCCGCCATTGCTTATTCGCTGCGGCTGCGTTAGTAGACTGCCGGCAACACCAGACCTCAAGAAAATAGTTGCCACCCGATGACGATGACAACAACAGCGACAACAACGCGCAGGATGTGCTACAGGCGAAAGAAAACGAGCACGCGTCGGTTGTCATGTGGAAGTGCATCATAGTTATGTGTGCTCACGTGGTCGAACTAGTTTACCCCACTGTGAGTGCTAGATGGCGCTAGTTGCACCTGGCGCCTTGTCGTTTCTTGAGCTCTCCCAAACCAAAACTGAAACTAGTCGGTAATAAACAGGCCGTGAATAATTATCTGACGTGCGCTGGACCAATTGATGTACCAATTGATGGCTAACAAATCCTCCGGCTATGTATTGCAGCAAAAAAAAAAAAAAAAAAAACATCAGACAAATTTTCATGTCAGCGCCCCTTTAATTACAACTGGTATTTTATGTTTTGTGCCTGTCTTATACATGTATACGTTTACATTAGGAGAGGAAAAGTGGTAGTCACACAGTATACCTGATATGCATTATTCGTTGTTCAACAATACAGGGGTTTGAAGTTGCTGCTTTTGGGCACCTTGAGCAGTATAGACTTCGAAATTACATTGCACTTGTGCTCTTTTATGCTTTTTCAGTGCCTGATGACTTCATGTATGACCCATCAACGAAAAAATATGGTGAGCCAGAACGACGGCCTGAAGTTCGCAATGCCACTGTGGAGTTCATTGCTCCAACAGAATACATGGTACGTATTGCAGTTTGCTTATTCATTACTTTTCCACGGTCACTCCCCCCCTCCTTCTTTTGGTCCCCTGTCGGTTTGCTTTGCTGATATATTTTTGTGGGATTTAAGGGGTCCTGCAAGTAATAAGATAGCCTTACTCCTTTTGCCACTGTCATAGCACTGGAAGTGGCATGTAGTGCGGGTAGCGCGAGCAAGGGCGACTCCACCATCTGCTCAGGGATTACATCAGTATTGGGGGAACTTTTTCTTGTTTCTTTATCTCTTATGTGTTTATGGTGCTTCCAATTTGTACTGTAATGACATTTCACCTATTTGACAGCTTGATCAATTTGCTGTGTTCTCTTCCTTGCCGCCATAATGTTGCGATAGATGAATCACTACAGGTGCCACCTTGTGTGTGTTTAAAGCAATTGACAGCCCAGATGGGCTTCAATTCATGCAGCCCTGTAAAACAGCATGGGCAGGTCATCATCCTGAACCTCCACCATCACAAGATGCAGAAGGCAAAAATATGCAATGAACGCATCGAACCAGCGTCATTTATAGAAAGATGGAATTTTAGCATGGGGGTGTTGTGTCTTTTCTTTGGTGTGTATATGTTTAGCACCCTGAGGAGGTGCAGAGCAAGAGTGGGCTGAAAAAGAAAACCAAAAGAAAACATTATGGGCCTCATGTTACCACAATGGTGTGTGTGTGCTTGATTGTGCTGCTGTTTATTGGTGCCATGGGTTGACGTGGAGATTCCTAGGCGCTGTTTGATGACAGGCACTGAACAGTACTGGATAAACCGAAATATAGGTTGAGATATTTTCAATAAAACGACGAGCTAAAGTCGCCTCTTGTCTTATAAGCAGTGTTTAGCTGACAGTGCGTCGCCGTCTGGCAACATGTGGCGTGCATGTGTGTCAAAAGCCGCACACGGCCATATCCACATCCAAATCCAATAGCAGGCATCTTTCTTTTTTTTTTTTCTCTCTGTTTTCTTTGTGTTCGTGCTGTGCTTGCGATCGATTCCGAGTTTTCCACTCAGATTGACTATGTGTTTGATTTTTCTAGTGTTCTCACTTTTTCGTTCATTGAATATGAGTAGCGACACAAGGAGGCAGTTCTCAGCTGCATTTAAATTGCAACTCCGGCAATTTTTCATTGTTCACTGATCTCAATAAAATTGTTAATATATATATTCTCCTCGGTACTGTAATAATATACACCAAATCAGGCTAATGTAGGTCATTTAGTTTTCCTGTAGATGAATCTTAAAATTTTTAGCGGATTCTCACGTGGGCCACCCTGTGTTTTTGACGTCATCACCTCCGCGCTGCCTACCTGAGCCATCGGGCCTTCAAAAGCAAAACGGTGGTACTTCAGCGCTCAAATCGTCACTGTCATGATCAGAAAAGCTGGCATAACTCCATATATCATCGGATGACCCCGCCACTGCCATTTCTTTGGTGCCAGTTCCATATTTCTGGTGACAGGAAGGTTGTCATGTCACCACACACGCTGCACGAAGCGTCTACCCGTTTCGGTTTCGGTTTAAAGACGACTTTCAATTGCTTATTTAAAATTATGGCTACGTTACTGAGCAAACTGAACAACCCTGGCGGTTACAGGGCTATAAGTACCATGGGAAAACATTGATATCAGAACATGGTGAAAAAACCGCCGGAGTTGCCCTTTAAACTAAATGTTGTTAAGTTCGCCGAAGCGAACGGCTAGCATGGCCGCTCAGCACCGCTTTGGCGTTTCGGAAAAAAAAACGTGCACTATTGGAGAGTGCAGAAAGGGAAGCTGCAGAAGTGCAACCCTCGGGAAGCGTCATTTCGTGGGCAAAGTGTGGTTCATCCACAGCTGGAGGATACGCTCACGGACTTTGTGTGCGCTCGCTGCCAGTGACTGTGGATACCATTCGCACCAAGGCCGTGGAGTCCGCTCGTGAAGCTGGGCTCACAAGAGAAGAGTTCCGTGCACCAAACTCGTGGGTGCATCGATTCATGAGACGCAAAAGATTTTCTCTCTGCTGGCGCACATCCATCTGTCAAAAGTTGCCGGAGGAGTTCGAGGACAAGGTTGTGAACTTCCAGCGCTTCGTGACCCCTGTGTGGTTTGACATGCCTTCATCGACCATGATCACGGAGCGCGGGACCAAGGATGTGAAGCTCTTGTCCAGTGGCAACGAGCACTCGCACGTCACCATCATGCTGGCTTGCACGGCAGACGGTAGAAAGCTGCTGCCCTTCGTCATTTTCAAACTGAAAACAATGCCAAAGGAAACGTTCCCGCCTGGTGTTGTCATTCGCGTAAACCAAAAAGGTTATATGGACGAGGCCATGATGCTCGAATGGACACTAATTGTCTGGAACCGTGCCAGGTGCACTGCTGCGTCCTCGCAGCATGCTTGTGTTGGATGCGTTTCGTGGTCATCTGAGCGGCGCTGTGAAACGCGCACTCGGTGATGGAAAAACGGACCTCGTCGTGATACAGGGTGGTCTGACGACCACCCTCCAGCTGCTCGACATTGTGCTGAACAAGCCGTTCAAGGACCGAGTGCGGCTAGGAGTACCAGGAGTGGATGTCCGGCGACAGCCTGAAGACGCTGACAGACCACCTGGAGTGGCCTCCGCTTGCGACTGTCTGCGGCTGGATGCTTTCCGCCTGGCGTTCCTTGCCAGATTCCAGAATGAAAAATGCTTTTAGGTGCATCAGCAACTCTCTGGACGGTACGGAAGACGACGCACTGTGGGAGGTGGCCAGCAACAAACTTTTGTCTTCAGAAGACAGTGATGCTTCATCTGATGCATAGGAACAGCTGCGATAGTGGTTGAGGGGCTCTCTGATGATGGGTGGGCGGTGTGCCCAATTCGCAAATAAATGTGTTTCGGCAATTTTGTGTTTTTTTTTTTTTTTTTGGCCACCCAAACTTGGGGGGTCGACATATATTCTCACTCGACCTATGGTCCGGTTGATACGGTAGTGAGCAGTTCTGTGGGATGCTCACCAGAAAGGAAACTGAACTCAGTGGACAGCGCATTGAAAGGGCACAAGCGTATTCTCTGTGCATATATATGTGTTTATGTTGCGTGACAGTAATGCAGTTTGTGTTAATGTTATTGTTAACCTTATTGATATTTCTTTAATCATTCACAACCCTCATACATCTCAGCAGAGGTGGATGACACTTAAGTGGCTTTGAAGGCTGATGTTTTCTTAATATAGGCAGTGTCAGAGCATTGTGGTCCTCTTCAGAGTAGTGCTACATGCTCTGGCTGGGCTGGTCCTGTGAATGTGCCAGTAATGCTGCTCCCAGCTTACGATTTGAGGATGTCCTCAAGAGCAGGCCACTCTCAAGGATGCAGATTGTTAGCAGGAAATTGCCAAACTACGGAATTTTTTGCGATTTCTGCGCTTTGTACAGTGAAACAACTAAACTCTGAGCAGGTGACCATTGATCAAGATTAATACTTTTTTTAGAGCTGTGCAAATAGCAAAATTTTGAGTGTGTGAAGAAAATTCGAATATTTGTATTCAAGTGCAAATAAAATATTTTTGAATAATTTTTGAATATTTATTTACTAGTACGATGTCAAATTATGGAGAAACATTCTGCTAAACATGGAGGAAAAGATTTATTGCATAACTAGTGTACTCCCACAGTGTCATTCCAAAGTCTTGAACAGTCCAACAGAGAATTGTGCAACAGAAAGCCGAGCTAACTTCACTGCCGTACGCGAGTGTTAACTTTGCCACAGTATGCGGGGGTTACCTTTGCCACAGTATACGAGCGTTGGCTTCACCGCAGTACACGCGTGCTATGCGATTCCAAAGGTTGAACAGTCAACAGAGAATTGTGCAACAGAAAAGCCGAGCTAACATTCCACTGCCGTACGCGAGTGTAACTTTGCCACAGTATGCGGGGGTTACCTTTGCCACAGTATACGAGCGTTGGCTTCACCGCAGTACACGCGTGCTATGCGGCGAAGCCGACTACATGCGGGAATGAGCCACTTGACATCAGGCATAGCATATTCCCCCCCCTTAATTACCAAGTTCGAATAGTTCAAATAGTAAAAGTTAAGTGTGAATCAAATAGCAAATGCTATTCAAAAATTATTCGAAATTTTGAATATTTGCACACCCCTACATTTTTTTGTTTTTGGTGAGAGAGAAAACATTTTTTACTTGTTGAACTCGATAAAAACAATAAAACATTACTGAGGATATTTCCGTCATCATGCAATTATCCATTGCTAATTCTGCCTCAATGGGCTTGTGGGGTTTTACAGTCCAAAAACCAGCTATGATTATGAGACACACTGTAGTGGAGGTCACCGGAAATTTCGACCACCTGTGGTTCTTTCACATGCACTGACATCGCAAGCGACGTATTTGATAAACCTAGTGGTGTAAGTTGTTGGAAGAAAAGCGAGTAATTCCAGCTATAATATAGTGCAGACCACTTATAACGTAAGTCACAGGAGTTGTAAAAATCCGCGCTATAAGCGGTACCACGTTATATAACAAAAGCATGCTTTTTTCAGCCTTTGCCTATGCCAAAAGGGCGACCCACTTTTTAAAAGCAATACATTGCACTTTTAACTTGTGTCTGCAGACACATTCAACACAATCGCAACACGGCACAGAAACCAGGCAAGTTCTCAAGTCCCACATCAGCAGAAGAATGCTGTTATTTTCATCTGGCGATGCTTGTGAACAGCGCTTCGAACAATTTCGTCCTCCACAAAGCTTAAATACTGAAGCGATTTCTCTCTCAAACTGTTCTTCGCGCAGTATGCTTTCACTTTTGTGAGGTATTCCAACATGTCTTTGCACAAAAAATCTGATTCTGACGTCCAGTTCACATCTTCCTCGCCGTCCGAGTCGGTGGTTACAACCTCCGCACTACTGCGCACCGCTGGGACAGTTGCGTCATCCGTGCTCGCTTCCTCGCAGACAGCAAGCTCTGACTCCCTGGCATCGACAAATTCTTGGAAGGTGTCTGTGGCAGTAACAAAGTTGCTCTCAACGAGGCCGGACCACACGTCGTCAGTGTTGAGTGCCTCATTGGCGACAGTGTCGTTCTGCTCATAGTCTTCGAGGGCCTCTGCATTGCATACGAAGCCTGCCCTATTGAAGCACTTGCCTATGGCATCGGCCTTTAGCTGCCACTATGAGCGACCATGATATCAATTGCACCCTATAAATTAACTTTAAGAGGCTGCTGCTGCTGCTGCTGCATGCTCAGCAAAACTCTCTCGTAAATGTGCTTTTTGTACGCGCCTTTATGGTTGCGATGACACCCTGCTCGAGAGGTTGACGTTTTGCTATCATGTTGGCAGGCAGAAATTTTAAGCTGACTGCAGTCAACTTCGGCTTGATGTTGTGGGCCGTGAAATTGTCAAGGATAAGCATGACCTGTCGCTTCTCTGCCGCCATATCCTCATCAAATTTGCAAAGGCAGCTTGTGAACAAATCCTGCATCATCTACACCTTTTTATTGGATTTGTAGGCGACTAGCAGGCGCTCTCGCTTTTTAAAGCAATGTGGTCTTGCCGATTTACCAATGACAAACAGGCGGCGCTTGTCGCTGCCATCCATGTAGGCGTAAAACAATACAGTTATGCGCTCCTTTGAAGCATTGCGGCCAGAGCAGGCTTCACCTTTCAGCGCAAGCGTGCAGTTGGGTAGAAGGTTATAAAATAAGCCAGCTTCATCGGCATTATGTATGTCTCCGTCCGTACAGGTGTACAGCATATTCCACAAATTGAGGTGAAGCCAGACTTCGATAGACTCGTCGTCGATATCGCTGCTTTCTCCACACACCACTTTGCAGCTGATGCAATGGCGATCTTTGAAATGCTGGATCCACCCGTTAAGTGGGTTGAAGTCATTGTGGCCTAAAAGAGCTCCGAGAGACAGGCTTTTGCTGGAGGATGGAGCCACTTACTGGGATGCTCTGAGCCCTAACTTCCCAGAACCATCTGAACAGCGCTACGTCCACGTCTGTATTTCGACGTACATATTCTCTTCCGTGACGGGGAACATGAATCTTGCTGCAGTTGATGCCGCAGTTTGTCCTTGTTCTTATAGGTGGTTGACACGGTCGTGTCGGAAACACCCTATTGAGCCACCACCGACGCCTTCTTCATCCCACTCTATGTCCCTTATGACGCGTTCCTTGGTCTCCAGCAATGAGGCATGGCGTTTTTTCACACCTCTTGAAGACTTCGCTGATACCGTGGTGACAGGAGCTTGACAACACACATGCTCAGGGCACTCAGATGGCAACTATGACACGACGAAGTGCACACAACAAATGCAACAAGGCAAAAGAAGGAGATAGGGGGGGGGGGGGGGGGAGATAGAGGCATGCTACCGCTTCTGTCCTGCACTCCACGCAGCATGCACCTGGATTGGAAGCTGCCATGTTGACGCAAACATGCTCCCTCCTTCTTTCATGGTCTCTCTCTCTACTGTACCCTTCCGTCTCTGCTCTGTGTTCGCCTTTTCATGGCTGGTCTCCGTGCGTGCACCCTCGCTCGCACTCCCTGCGTGTCGGTATGCCAGAAAAGAAAATGTGCTCCGTTCGGCGATTTCCTGGTCGCGCGCTTAAAAAATCCGCGCTACAACCGGTATTCACCTTCGCGCAATTATGCAATAAATGGTCCGCCTATGCATTGAGTTCTATGGCCGACATATGAGTGGTTAAAAAAAAAAAAAAAACTTGGTATAACCGGTTGCTCGCTAGAAGTGGTTACGTTATAAGTCGTCTGCACTGTATTTGAAGCCAAATCGCAAATATATCTCTGGGTGCAGGGCAATAATATTTGGCTCACTTGTTAAAACGAGCCTCCACAACTGATTGGCAGTGTTTCCTATGTCCAGAAAGTGTTTCAGAGCCCCCTTGCTGTTTTAATGAATGAACAGTGTCAGATTAATAATATTGACAGTTGTCTGGATCATTTTAGTGACACATGATCATAAAGCATTACAGTGAAACCAACTTATAACAATATTGAAGTGCCATGGTAATTATGTTGTTATAATAGATAATTTTTATAATAGGGTTACATGAATGAAAGCTGAATAACCCAGCTCCAGAGCTGTTTGTGTGAGAGTTGCTGAGGAGGAATGCCTAAAAGCTCCTTTCCACACTTTGTGCTTTACTGCATGACAATGAGCACTGAGCACAACAGTGGCCAAAGATAACACCCTGCAATTCCGTGCAGGCCTGGGTCCCCCCCCCCCAGGGTAGGGCTCATGTTTGGGAGGGTGGCATAATAGAAGAGGGACAGATAGAGCCTGGGGAAAAGCCGGTTTCTATTGTATGGCACTGAGGCAGCCTTTGCATTGGGTGCAGCAAGTGCGCAGTGGCCAGAGTTTTTCTTTTCAGAGATTTCACATTTCAATACCTCTTGGCAACATCACAAGGCACACCCAGCAGCTAGACTTCATTGTTATAACCGTGCCGGCTCCCATGGAGGAGGCAAAATGTTAATACATTTCTAAAAATTATTTTGGTTGGTGTTCAGATCTTTCTTTTTGAATATAGCCAATAATGGGGCATGGGGGCATTGTTGTAAGATGGTTGTTAGTTCACCATAGAAAGCATACAGAAGTTGATGGTGCAGCAGCTGACCATTGTTATCACCAGTATATTGTTAAAACCGGTATTGTTATTAGTGGGTTCAACTGTATATAGTTGTGAGTAATGAAACTGGTTGTGTATATAGTTCCTTATGCTGGATTTCAAATATCTAATCAGTTTTATAGTGACTTGCATAGGTTTTGCACAGTATCATGACAATGTGTAAAATGCAGGCCTTTTTAACTCTACTGTTTCTTTCACTAAACTTCCATCATATTTCTCAGTCATTAATGGCTCATAATCCTCCACATGAAGTGTGTAATGCAAGGAACTTCTAGAAAGTGCATACAAACGATATTAATTATGATAAAAAATTAAAAACTACAATGTCTTTTAATGCTCAAAACACAGTGATCTGTTAATTGATATGTGTACCAAATATATAGGTGATGTCAAAGCTTGAATCGGAGAAATGCACTGTTAACATGTTAAAGAAAGCATGGGAAAAATTTCATATTGGTCCGAGCATCAGAAGTACCAAAACATGATGTCCAAACTGAAGAACTTAACAAAATTTTCATCTTGAGAAGAGCACAATTTAAAGGTAGAATTGCAGGTTTGTTTCTCTCGGGAAACTACGCTTTTTAAAATTATTTCTTGCTTAATGGGTGCTTGGGAACTATGGTGAATTTGAAGACTAGACTTTTGCCAACTGCTCAGCAAATTGCAAGGCCAAGCAGTCATGCTGTGTTTACCAGGGGGCTCTAGACAGTGCAAAATTTCTGGTCTTAAACAGCCACCTTCTGCTTTTTATACAGGACTTTAACCAACGCCTAGTGAGTAGTTCAACAATAATATTTATTGTCATGAAAGTAGAAAAGGTCAGCTTCTCCGAAGGAAAAAAAGTGTAGTTTTTGAAAAAAGCTCACATTATTTAAGTATTATCTCCCCTTAAAAGAAATCTTTTATTGAGTGGGGCATATTTGTTTTTTTTTCCACATGTCCATTTGTGTAGGCAAACCTGTAAGTTCTCCTTCTTTTACGTTTGTCTTTTGTAGCTATTTTGATGTGATAACTGACCTTCCTTTTTTATGTCTGTGTTGAAGGGAAGAGACTAAGTAAAAACTGTCATACATGTTTTGCACTACTATTTGAATTATTACAGTAAAAGCTCGTTAATTCACCCATGTACGCCAGGAATTCAGCACTCATTCGTTTAATTTTGACTGTCCGTGCGGACCACATGTATCTTCGCAGCTGTGTGAACACTTCCTTATTGATGGTGTAGCTGGTGACCACGGTTTCGTCTACAGCAGTACTTTCGTTTTGCACGTTTTGCAGATATGCACGTGCAGTGTCGCATATCTCAAACATGGCAGAAGCTGTGCTGCAGTCCACATGTTGCCATCAAACTCGCTGGCTACAATCACGATGAATAAATAATGTTGTCAACCAATTTACTGGCAAAAAGTTCATGCCACATATTCATTGTGGTGTTCACAGTGGCGGCAACAGAGAAATTTGTTTGAAGACACGGGGTTCTTTTGCTGCAGTCGCTATGCAATGGAAGGCGGGAATGGCTTCTTTTATGCTGCTCTTATACAAAATAACAACAGGATTTGTTTATTCATGCATGACATAAAAGTGCTTCAATGTAGCTACACATGTTTGTTTTCTTTGTGCTCTTGATAATTCGGTTAATTTGGACATTTTTTTTCCGGTCTCATCAAGCTCTTGCTGACACTGCCATAGGGCTCTTGAAACTTAGTGCGAATGTGCCTCTAAGCATAATGTATTATGTAAGATGTGCTGATCTCTTGCAACTTACCTGTGCCTAAATATATTTAACTGCATTCGAGTAAAGTATGGTCCTTGATTTATAGAGTGTATGAAAATCACTTTAAGGTGTGCTGTTCTAAACAGAGACTTCCATTGTTAGTACCCTAACTGTTTTGAATGAGCCTTTTCTTGGTTGTCTAACATAAGGCCTTTTATAGTCTTTAAAAAAAATATGGGCAGCTTATACTAGTGGTGCAAGGCTGGAACAACAGAGATTGTGGTCGACCTAGCTGCTTCTGACATCTACAAGCTCAACTATGTGATTTGTCACATGGCTAACTCTTACATGGTTTTTGTGGGAGCATGTTGCGTGACTACCTGTTACATAGTTTTGGTGGGAAGATGTCGCCAGGTTTTGGCATATGCCACGTGACTACCTGTGATGTCATGTTACGTGGTTTGGGTCATGTGTCTAGGTTCAGTTTGGCTTGGTGGGAAGTGTCCCGTTGTGATGTATTTTTACATGATTTTGGCAGCATCATGTCATGTGACTAGCTGTGATGTCATGTGACCAGGTCACGGGATTTTGGTCATGTGACTACATGTGACGTCATTTTACGATTTCACGCTAAGCTAGGCTGTTGCAAGCTCGCCTGTGCTAGGTATTTTCTAGGTGATATGACTAGCTGTAACATCATCATATGCGGTCACGCTAACTGTAACTATGCTATGCTAAGTGGGTGTGATTATGCCATGTGGTTGCTAGGCAATGCAAGCTGGAGTGGAACTGCCCGACTGCACTGCCTCCAGGATCAGCCAACAATTTTCTCTTGGCAAGAAACAACATAACGAAAAGCTTTACAGCTCCACTTTGAAGGTTCTGTTTTAAAGAACAGGGAGTTTGTGACAGTGTCCAATGCTTTTCTTGCAGTTGCGGCCACCACAGCCAGCTGCCTACCTCTTCGTTCTTGATGTTTCCCATGGTGCCATACAGACAGGTTGGTAATGGCCCTCACTGAAAATTGCCTAAGGTATAGTAAATTCAACATGAATGCTTGTAGAAATATTGCCTGTGTACAGCTGCATTGTAAAAGTATAAAACATTGTCTTTTACTTTATGATGTGTGTGCTGTATTTCTACTAATGGTATGTTTGTGGACAGTTTGTTACTACTACTATGTACTGAATCTTGTTGCCATGCTGGCTACTACTATATTATGTGTTGATAGAGAGCATGCTCGTTTTTTGTCCCAGGATACTTATCATCATTCTGCAAGATCCTTTTGGAGGAGCTGGACAACATTCCAGGTGACAGCCGCACTCAAGTGGGCTTTGTGACCTTCGACTCTTCAGTGCACTTTTACAACTTGGGTGAAGGGCTTAGCCAGCCACAGATGTTGCTTGTCTCAGACATTGATGGTGAGTACAATAATGTGCATCTAAAGTAGGGGTGTGCAAATATTCGATGTGTTGTACCTAATGCCACTTTAAAGAAACAATGCATGACAATGCTGTACTTAATCAGTGCCCTATTTACAGCATTGCAACTTGAATGTAAGCCAATCACAGCAAGATCGCAAAATAAATAAATAATAATAATAATAAAAATGAGGAAGAATAACAAAGAATGAAAACCATGTGGTCATTTCATAATGAACAAGAGGAAAAAAAATTAATGTTCTTGAGAAACAATGTGCATCTTACTGCACTGTACACCTGCTGTCTTATAAATGAAAAATTGATTCTGTGCTGCGGTGTACTTGTCAAAATATCCTGGGCTTACGTTGTTGAGACCCTAAACACAGGTAAAGTCATAGTCAACTATGAGGCATAATCTTTATGTACAGTGTGAAGTCAAAAGCAAAACTCGCCTTGGAACGCTTGTTACAGTCGGAAGCACTTGAGCTTGTGCATCTTTGTTAAAACTATAATATGACCATTCCATATGATTGCCAACATCATTGCTACTGCCAGGGCTGCAGGAATCGGCAGCAGAAACTGCTGATGCGGTAGCTACAGGGGTCTGATTTTGCAGCATGCAGCGCTGGTGCCATTAATGCCACCGTTCGTGGAAACTTGGCACTACCTTCAAGTTCACTTGCAGCAGTGATTGTTGCCTGTGAGGCACCAGTCTAAATTTTCTGAGAGACTTGAAATCATTGAAACTCCATGATCAATGGCCTATGGTGCTGTAGCGAAATGCTAGTCAAGGAATAAAAATTACACCACCTCCCGCTAAAGGGGACCATGAGGCGATACAAAGCAGCACGGGGGGTGCACAACGCGTTTGCATCGGTTTGACTAGGTGTCGCGTTTGCATCAGTTTGACGCTAGCAGACGCTGCCTGCGTCAGCGTTGTCTCTCGAAGGCGAGGGCGCGTTCTTGTTCCTTGCGAGCTGGGAAAGCGCTCATCGAAGATTTCCGTCGGGCGGCAGCTGCGGCGAGCGCGCGGCAGGCAAGGGGGAGAGTGACGTCAGCGCGCACTGTGAGGGGAGCGTGACATCAACGCGCAGCTGCGGCGTGACCTACTTGGCACCGCTCCAACACCTGCGGCGAGGGGAGCGCGTTGCGGCGCGTTCGTACGGACGGAGGGACAGCGTTACGCAGGCTAGTCAAAGAGCTGCTTCGCATCTAAAACTGATCTGAATCACAACCGTGCCTCGGGCCGCCAACACCACATGGACTTCATCCAGTTGTGCACGTGTTGCACAAGGTCCTTGTTCGTACAGCCTTTCTCATGGCATCTTCCAATAATAGTTCTCAGCAGATTCTCTCCTTTCGGCATTGTCTTGTGCTTGAAGACCAGAAACTTGTCTTCTGTGCACCATGACACGGAGGTAGCTCGCATTTTCTTGCCGCCACTGGCTTTGACGCAAACTTGTCTTTTCATTCATGGTCAGGGCAGATGGCATGTCTGGAAAACTGGCATCTGGTCGGCATTGCCTATTTGTGCTTGGTGGAAGTTCTTAAATTTGTGCAATGAACGTGTCACTGAAAAGCAACAGGGCTGTGCTTTTCAGTGACAGAGTTGTGCGAATAGCAAAATTTTGAGTGCGAAGCGAATTTGAATGTTTATGTTCAAGTGCGAATCGAATCGAATATTTTTCGAATAATTTTCGAATATTTCTTTACTAATACCATGTCAAATTGTGGAGAAATGTTCTGCTAAACATGGGCAAAAAGATTTATTGCATGACTAGTGTAGTGCCACAGTGTCATTGGTAAGTCCTGAGGAACGGTCTAACAGAGAATTGTGTGACAGAAAGGTGAGCTAACTTCGCCACAGTACATGAGGGTTAGCTTCGCCACAGTATGTAAGGGTTAGCTTCGCCAAAGTACATAAGGGTTAGCTTCGCCGCAGTACTCGAGCGTTAGCTTCGCTGCATTACACGAGTGTTTTCGGAAAATCAAAGTTTGCCAGCCTGATGAAAATCCAGCACGGCACATGCAGCAATGGATCCATTGCTTGCTTACCTTAAAGGTGGAGCTTGGTATTCCTCTTTCTCTTACAGAGTTCCCTAGCTTTTGCCTGCACGTGCTCCTTGCTCATAGCTGGACATGCAGCTCACGGTTTCATATGTACCCTGTTACGGCAGGCTCAGCATTTGAATATGTCCTGTTCTTCAGGTCATGAAAGCTACTTCATGATATGTCCCAAGGGTAAAACGGCTTCCTTTTGTTGTCGCCACCTGCGAATGCTTTTATTCATGACTCCAAACTGCCTCCCAGTCACACTGTTGCGAATGCTTTCTGCAGCAGAAATCACCTTCCTCTTGAAAACAGCCAAATAACGTTTTTGTGGCCTTGACACGTTGCTAACTCATTGCCAAAAAGAAAAGAAAAAAAAATGCTTTTCATGAAGCGTGGTTCACACTTACACATGCATGCTGTAAGGTGCACGCTCAGCAACAAATAAACAGTGTACTAGTGATTGCACTAGGGTGGCCAGGCCTAGAATAGCGATGGGGCAGTACAGCTAAGATGTATGCAAAAATGTTCCAAAAGCCGGGTGAGTTCATGTTCTAAAAGATTTACTCCGACTTAACAAAATATAACAACCTTACATAGACGTTTCGCCACCTATGCGGGTGGCATCCTCAGTATACACTGACACACATGAACGGAAGCCGCCCCGTCTACTGTTAGTCACGTATGTCCTTGTAAATGTCTGGTAGAGGGCTGCGGTTGTTGTTGCATGCCGATCGATCTCGACGGATGAACCACGACTCCAGGAATTTTTTTTCTTTTCCCCCACCTTTGTTCCCGAGCCAGCATCGTCGCATTGTTGAAATCAAAGGCTCTCATAATCAGAGTGGGTTTTGGGACTTTAAACCCCACAAACCAAAATAAATAAAATCTGCCAGGCTGTACATTGCAACATTGTGCCGCCACTGTTGCAGTCGCAGACAGTGACACCATTGCCACAGCAACCAGCACCGTGAAGTCTGACCGTGCCGTGCTGTAAACTGTGAGCCTCTCTGTGGTTCTAACATTATCAAAAACTGCACAAAAGAAATAAACAAGTATCTCTCGGTATGCCACAACCATTTTTTCTAATTGCACTTTTGTTGAATCACAGCCTTGTATGGTATTTCATCATTTCCGTCACAAATAGTTCTGAGTGCCACTACGTGTTGATGTGGTTGGCAGTGATGTCGTGGCTTCATTGTGCTATTAAAATAATAAGTCAATCAATATGGGTGGTTTGGCCTGTGCCAAAAGTGTGCCCAGACATCTGTCTATACAACCCGCAAATAAAAAACAGCCGCAAAAAATGTGTTAGAGGGCCCCTTTGATGGCAGTAATGTTTATAATGAAATAATGGATATAATGAAGTAATCCCGTGTCTTCCTTCAACTTCATTATAATGAGGTTCGAGTGTACTAGAGAAATCGTAAAAGAAATTTTATTCACACTTGGTTTTCATAATTTTAATTTTCTCTGAAGTTGAAAATTTCATGTTTGCACACTCCAAAATCATACTAATTGCCAACAAGTACAGATTGCTATAATATGCATAAAAAATTGTCTTAATTCAAGCATTGTGTAATGTGTATAAATGCAGTCTCTTTTTCTGTTTTTTTTTTTTTTTATACAGATGTATTTGTGCCCTCCCCAGACAGTTTGTTGGTCAACATCCATGAAAGCAAAGCAGTGAGTACTTGCCAATCCTTACTTCTGTTCAGAAAACTTGACATAACATTCTTAAATACACTGTTATGATGACTGCTGGTCTAGAGCTGCTGTGTTATGGAGCTTTAGCCTTTTGCAGTCCGTTGTCGGGCCCTGCCCAACAATTCAACGTGGCCATGGTAGTCCGCTGTCAAGGACCACTCGACAAGGTAGTTTGAGGCTGAATTGCGTGGGTTTTTTCACTGCGATGCACGTGCATTTTTCTTATACGTGAAGTGCCACCTCTTAAAAAATAAGCGAGCTCTATTTTGTGGATGTTTACCTTTTTTTTTCACACAAGAGTGAAGAACAATGTTCAGCTCTAGCCTTCGGAGTATGAGAGCACTTTCATTGGCGTGCGATTTGCTGTGAGGCATGGCTGCTTTTTCACTGTGCGATTTTTTTACAACAGCAATGAAACATTTTGCAATAGCGATGGTGACTTTAGTGAAAAGAGGGATTGAGTGCATCGATCAAATTTTGATGGGTGCAATTTGAAAGAAACAAGTGACGAAAAAGACGATGGCAGTGGAGACAGCAGCTATGCTGACACACTGTGCAAGCTACACATCTTTTCGCATGTCTATGAAATGTTGGTGAAAGCTTTTTTGCTGCCTTTTTGAAGTTTCGATAGTTTCATTCTGATGTGAATGCAACAGTTGAATCATGACGAAAAATAACAGAAACACCTACAGTACAGTAAAATCTTTACATAATGAACTTCAGGGGACTGCCAAAAATTGTTCGTTAATTTGAAAGATCATTGTAGTGAAAACTGCAAGGTTGTCCATGATGGCTGAAATTTCGTTTACTGAAAAATTCCACTTTTGCATGTCCAACGACAGCGCGGTTGCCGTGTGCTGCCCTGCAGCTTTTCTGTAACACTTTGGACGCGCTGTATCCCAAGACAAGGCATAGTCGAAAAGAACCCACATAGAGAACAGCCCAAATGAGCGCTCATTCACTTTCTGTGCTATTAGTGTCTGCACGCAAGATGCACAACTCCACAAGACAGGGCTTTGCTGCTGTGAGGGAGTGCACGTTTTACTTTCTCGGTCCGCGGCGGCATGATCAAAGGCTAGCATTGAGCCCGTATGGTCAGATAACATTGCACATTTCATGCTACATGTGAAAGCATTTGCAGCTGTTTATGATCATGAGGTCCTACAACAAAATAGGGACTAAAGTCAGTGCCCGAATTGCAGTAGCCAATCGGACCTGTGCATACTTCTTGCATTTCGTCTGATCCTTGACCTCGACAGTTTGCTTTTTCCAGTCAACAAACTTCAAGAATTATTCTTTTGTATTTCGTAGCCACTCATATATTGGGAATGTGGTCATGCTGGTATCCAGAATTAGAATTTTGAGAAAATAAAAAACAAATAAATGCGACATTTCATTGTGAAGTCATAATGTGCGTTCACGTGCACACATGGAAGTTATTAGTGTTCTACCATTAGTAGGCACTCAAGGCAATGGAATGAGAGCCTATTATTGAGTATGTGTCATTTTAACGTCTGCACAGTCGTAATGTCAATTTACAGCCCATATGCCTGTAAATTGACATTATGACTGAAATATGAACTGAAGAGATAGAAAACTTGGCATTTAAGGAGACTAACAGATGCAGATTCTAAAAATAACTCAGCATTTTAATGACTTTTTTTTTTTCTTTGGTTTAAAACCCATGACCCTCCCCCCGCTAAGCCGAAAGAAATGCTGGTGCAGTGCACTGTGGTAATGAGTAGGGGTGTGCAGATATTTGAATTTTGGAATATTAAAACGCTATTTTCTTCGATTCGCCCTGAAATTTTACTAGTATTCGAACTTTCCAATTAAGGGGCGAAATATGTTGTCTACTGTGGCGAAGCTAACACCTGCGTACCGCGGCAAAGCTATCACTCGCTTACTGTGGTGAAATGAACTCGTATGCACAGTTCTTTGTTGGACTGTTTTTAGGGCTTAACTCTTCTTTTTCTAGGGACGCCATTATGGGGCTACACTAGCCATGCTATAAACTTCTTTTCCCCCTGTTTAGCCGTACATTTCTCTGTAATTTAACACAGTATTATTTAAAAAATATTCAAACATTATTCAAAAAATATTCTGTTCGATTCACACTAAAAATTTTGCTCTTTGCTGTCAACCTCAGTTTCTATGGTGTTCGTCCACCCAAACATCCAACATAGCGAAATAGCTATGTACCTGCAAGCACAACGATCTTAGCCAACTGCTCAAAAAATACAAATCAGACGTAGTGAAGTAGCTGTGTACCTGCAAACAAGCATCTTCAACTACACTAAAAGTATATAAAGTATATAAAAATATATAAAGTATATAAACTTCCATTTGGCATGCAGTTTCATAGCAGCTGATCACTATTGTGAACAGATAGATGCACACAGTTGCAGTAGTAGTGCTCTGTACACAGTTGCAGTGGCAACTTTGCACAGTTTCGGCTGTAGTGCAGTGCTCCATTGCCATTTCGGGGTTGTGATGGCACTGCATCCTGCCCCTCTGATGGGAGGCTGTTGCCTACACCACACATGTGCTTTTAGTTTTGTTACTCGAGTATTATTTCATTTAATATGTGATTCAACAACACGCAGGCGACTTCGCAACTTGTTTTGTTGGAAAAAAGGTTCATGTTAAATTTCAGTAAATATCTGTGTTAGTGACTGCATCCTGTAATTTGTAAATGTGTAAGCAAACCTGGAACTTCCCACATCTGTAAGCTCATTGCACGTGCACCACTACACACAAGTCCTCAGTTTATTTGCCTTCCTTTAATTCAAACAAATTTTCCGGTCCCTTCATGTTAGAGCTTTGACTGCATTTGCTTTTGGTGTGAAGCTATAGATTAAGATTGGTAAACCTGTGCTTTCACTTCTTTCTTAAGCTTGCCAATCTTTAGTCATTTATATAGATATGTACCAGGCCCTAAATCAAGTTTTTGCTTCTTACAACCACTGGAATTAATCTGCATATGCATTGCACTTGAAATTGTTCCCCTGATCATCCCAAATTGCTTGTAAATATTTCGTGGTTTGAAATAGGTGACCTAATGGTTGCTCCCAAGCTATAAATGCTTCATAACAGATAGAAATGATACAGTCTATCCTCTGAAATTATGGTGGCAACTTGTGGCTTTCTGTTATAGTTGCTGTGTTATGTTCTGTAAACAGTACTAAGTATCACAACAAAAACAGTTCACATAGGATCTTCACAGTGAGATCAAACTTCACAGTAGATTATTAGGAACAATAAAAAAAAAAAATATTCTGGTTCCAGTTTCTGCTATAGCGATATTTCTTACTGTAACAGTATTTGCTGTCGGTGTACTTGAAGGCAGTTTGTGACACGAAAGTGATCATTCTAGATTATGCTAATTTCTTTTGTCTTCACACAGCTTGTACAAGATCTCTTGACCAATCTGCCATCAATCCATGCACAAAATGGAGAAACGACAAGTGCCTTGGGTGCTGCTGTACAAGCTGCGTATAAGCTAGTGGTAAGGTTGTGCACCAAGGAAGTGTGCTTCACCCTAAATGATTTCACACTTTTTCATTAATTATTTCTGGTTCTGCTCTCATGCAGAGTCCTATTGGTGGTAGAGTATCAGTGTTCCAGACCTGCCTTCCTAATGCTGGTCCTGGTAGCCTCAAGCCTAGAGAAGATCCCAACCAGAGGGCTGCAAAGGTCGGTGATGCAGTTGTACACAAGTAATAAAAATGCATGCATTGGGTTGACAGCTGCAGTAGTTGCACTGAGACGGGTCTTTCACACCATCCTGCTCAAGCATAATGTTTTAGTGAAAAATTTTGTCAAGCATGCGGGAAAACTTAGGTATACAACCTGCCTGCCTCACTAGTAACACTGAAACCAAGACAGCCTTAATGCATGTATGTGAACTGAGCAGCCATAGCCACAGATTTAGCTGGTGCTATGACCCTTCCATTTGCTGTTCTTGTCATTGTAAGACATTTAATTGTGGCTGAAATGACTATTATTTGCTAATGCCCAGTTTTGATTGGGCTGTTTATCATAGCGCTTAGATGAGGAGCTTGCTTAAGGAAGTTGTTGGACCAGAAGACATAGTGCTAGACATCACCTTTTAGTTTGTCTTTGGTTTAGCACTATAGCTTTGCCAATTATCAGAAAGCAGCTTCGAATGTTGTCATGCATCACTTAAAGTAGTTGTTAACAGTGCTGCTTGAGAAATACTACATTGTAATGCTGATGCACAAGTGCTGGCTTAGGGAAGTAAAAAAAGGAAAGGAGGTTACTTCTGGCTAATGATTTTTGTGCTTTTAGAACGGGCCTTATTTGCTACCCTGCATGGTCAAAAGAGCAGTTTTCATCATTGTAATTCACGTGACCCTAATGCACAGTTATACACGGGCAAATTCTCACAATATATGTGAGTAAAGAAATTGCGGGACATCTTTATGTCCAGGCTGGCCTATACAGTTTACAAATATGTTTTATGCCGCACAAGAACTGCATATCATTGTGTTAAATGAGCTTTTTATTTGCGTAAAGATCTGTGCGAAAAGATAACATGGACGTTGTAAGACCACACGCTATAAAAGCCTGACACATCTGTGTTACATTGCAGAATAGCAATCTAAATTCTAGCAGAGAAGAGCTCAGGACAGAAAGTCCCTGCAGGTTACCTTATTCTGGTGAATAAAAACATTGAGTATGTGTACAGCTTAGACTGCTTATAATGTAAGTCGCCAGAATCACAAATGCCTGCACTATAAGCGGTACCGCACTATAACCAGAACAGCATTATTCTAAGTCTATACATGTGTAAAAAACGTCGAGCAGGCAGCAGCACGTGTTAGACATACGAGGCGTGCCACCAAGCTGCTTTCACCCGCATACAATTCTTCTGGCTATTTCAAAGATTTAAATCCGTGGCCTTGCAGTGCAAAAAAAATAAATAAATAAAAAAAAATAAAAGAAGCGCTATAGCGGGTGTTGCCGTTCATGCGGTCTCGAACCAGACTGCACAGAAACGGGAACCGATTATTGCACACTATCCTTTGTTCTGACGTGTGCGTGATGTTAAATAGCGATCGCAAACCGCCATTCCAGTGATGCACCTCCCATCCACGCGCTCGCTTCCATTGTTGAAATTATTTGTCCCCATTTTAAATGCAGCTGCCATGAAGCACAGTCGCCCGCAGTACACCCTAGCTGCAGCCAGCACTGGAAAGGTAGTGCCTGTTAGGTCTAGCTCGTGGGGTCGCGGGCGGCGTGCCTCATGGGAAGTTTGCCCTTAACAACACAGCGATCGGGTGCAACAAAATCGTGCTCACGGGCTGAACCAAAGGCAATGCACATGAAATGATTGAGGGGGAAAAAAAAGTGACAAACAGCGGTAAAGTGGATATAATGCGATCACGGATGCATGTTCGGTACGGTGCGTCCACAGCCGACGAACGTCTGTAGCAGCATTCTGTCGCCTTGGCAATCCTATCATTCCTACCCTCAGAGGGCACGCCCGCGGTGCGCTGCTGCCATGGGCCTTTCTTTTTTTCGTCCTTCCACTCCTCGTTCATTTGTTTCGCGCTTCTTCCTCCTCCATGGCGATTCGCTGTGCTCTTTTTCGGGTGGTTCACTTCCTCTGTGAAGCCTACTCACTACTTCGATTGTCCACAAGATTTCCCGGCAGCTGCATTATAACCTGTCTCATTTCAGGAGGCTGCACAATAAGTGGTATGCGTATACATGAAGTTCTATGGGAGGGTAAATGGGTGTTACAAAAGACCGCATTACAGCCTGTCCTGCACTATAGCTGCTTACATTATAAGTGGTGACATTATAAGTGGTCTGAACTGTTACCGAATTTCATATGTGGTTATCGAGAAAGTTGGCATTTCTTGTTCTGAAGTAAATTTCAATTTTGGTGGTTACTGACTAGTCTATATAACCATTGGAACACAGTAGAAGACCATTGATATATTTCTTAGAGGACATAAAAAAAAGAACACAAGGTCTGGAAAGATGTAACAGCTGATAATGTTTGAAGTCGCTAAGATCCTTGGATGAGCGACTTACACAGAAAGCTTTTATCCAAAGTTTCATAGATAGCCAACCAGCTACAGTAAATCCTCATTGCAACAAAATAGTACCTACTCTGTGACTTTGTGTTATTTGGTTAAAAGGAGAGGAGGCATAAAAGGTTCATAGTAATACTAAAGCATGAAAAATATCAGTAAGGCAAGATTGAAAATAATGCTCTTTAATTACAGTAATCTTTCACTGTATTTGAAAACCTGCCAAAGTTGACTATTGCAGCATTGAGGTTACATTGAATGTATTCCTTTTTTTTTTCTTCCTTTTTTATCATGGCTTTTGCATGTAAAACCCCAGCAATTATTAGAAAGTTTCGGCACTGTGGAATGATGGTGACGAACTACAAAACATGATTGATGACCTAAACAGGGAAAGCATTAAAATTGGATTAAAAATGAATAGGCAAAAGACGAAAGTTATGCTCAATAGCTTAGCTAAGGAACAGGAATTTAAAATCAACAATGAACCCTTACAATGTGTAAACGAATATGTATATCTGGGACAGTTAATATCAGGAACTCCTACCCAGGAAAATGAAATTCTCCGTAGAATAAGGCTGGGCTGGAGCGCATTCGGAAGGCATTACGAAATCATGACCGGACACTTGCCGCTCTCATTAAAGCGAAAAGTATTCAATCACTGCATTCTCCCAGTACTAACGTACGGTGCAGAAACATGGAGAATAACGAAAAAACTAGAGATGAAACTGAGGAGCACGCAACGTGCAATGGAAAGAAAAATGATAGGGGTAACGCTAAGAGATAAAAAACGAGCGGAGTGGATCAGAGAACAGACAGGAGTAGCCGATATTATCTTATCAATTAAAAGAAAGAAGTGGACCTGGGCAGGACATGTCATGAGGAGGAAGGATAATAGGTGGACAGTAAGAGCGACGGAATGGATACCACGAGAGGGAAAACGCAACAGAGGTAGGCAAAAGGTTAGATGGAGCGATGAAATTAAACAGTTTGCGGGCATAAAGTGGAACCAACTCGCTCAGGATAGGGTGGATTGGAAATCGTTGGGAGAGGCCTTCGTCCTGCAGTGGACCTAAACAGGCTGATGATGATGATGATGATGATGATGCATCACGCAGCCACTTTGTGTTGTGGCGTGGCTTGCCACAACTGGACATTTAGTACAGGGGCATGCATGTGTATGTAAGGTACACAAGCTCATTGTGCCAACTGGAAAATGATAGTAAAAGTGCCTGTTGTATACGGCCAAGTCGGGCCAATTCAAATGGCTTTCGCGACACTGTCGTAGGTTGGGGAGAACCACCACTTTCAATCACGCGGACTGTAGAGGAGGCGCATGTCGGGTTTCTCCTTCACTCCTCTCACAGTCGAACCGGCTGCGTAGCGCACATGGCAGAAGCGAGCATACATAGGATGCATGCGATATAAGAAACATATAGGTAATAACGTGTCAAAACTGGGTTCATGAAGTTCGTACTTTATACAAGGCATTTCCATTATGAAGGATCTTGGAAAGGGTTTTGCGCATTGACTTCTCTTAAGAGAGCCAGACCATACACCACAGAAAAGTGAAAAGTCCCTCACTAATGAGAACTCAAAAGCGGCAGCGCCGCTCCCCCTCCCCTGCCCTGCCACAGTGGTCTAGTGGCTATGACACTCAGCTGCTGATCTGAGGGTCATGGTATCGAATCTCGGCCATGTTGGCTGCATTTCAATGGAAGTGAAATGCTTGAGGCCTGTGTACTGTGCAATGTCAGTGTATGTTATAGAACCCCAGGTAGTAGAATTTCCCAGAGCCCTCCACTACAGCGTCTCTCATAATCATGTTGTGGTTTTGGGACATAAAACCCCAGAAATTATGAATTACTATTACACTGTGCAAGACAAGTATTGCTGACAGGAGACATGGGCTCCTATTTGTACCATAGTAGTCTCAAGCTTCTGCACCTCTTGCGCTGATAAGCACTGATATGCAGTGGCCAATGCTAGCACTGCAACCGACTATGTCCTGTCAGTGGTGCAGTTTGTAGTGTATCAAGCAGCTAGGAGAACCTGATAAACAGAAAGTTAACATGCCTATCTCTGTTGGAACTAAACAGGACCAACATTTCGGAGCATAAGAGCTGTGAAGATGTAACAAATGGGAGTGTGTTGGTTTTACATATTGCGATTGCTGCACTGTGTAAGTTTCAGCTACGTAATTCCTTTTAGACGTAATGGCTCCTGTTGTTTAAAAAAAGAAAAAAAATACACAAAAAAAACTCATGATGATGGACTTCAAACATACTTCAGTGAGTTTTAAGCCTGCATTGCGGATTACGATGTTGCGCACAAGATACTGACTGGTGCCATCAGTTATCCTCTTGAATATTTGCATTGCATTTCTTTGTCTACTAGTGTACAGTCATGCACAAATGAAACATGAACAAGAAATTGCCAAGTGGAACTTTCACAAGTGTTAACAACTTCAAGATCATGAACTTTCATCAGTAATTATGCACTTTGAGAAGATAGTTTGGCCACACACTAAGCTTGCAAGGTAAAATCATGGTGAAAAGGTGAAAAGAGAAACATAATGGTGAAAAGAGAAATGAAAGAATGGTGTTTCGATTAGCTCTAACTTGTTCGTATCTCAGTTGTCCATTACTGTGCACTCTGTAATGCATGCTTTTGTTTCGTGATTATGGTTTCCTTATACCATACTGGTTTCTTGGACAGGAAATCATGAACCTGCTGCCTGCGACTGACTTCTACAAGAAACTCGCCCTTGACTGCTCGGGCCAGCAAGTGGCTGTTGATGTGTTCCTCATGGGTGCACAATACATGGACGTAGCAAGCATAGGTATGTCAAAGACCAAGCTTTTAATGAATTCAATCGTACATTTTTATTTTCACAGTAAGCCCGCATTAACTCAACATCCTCTATAGTCGAGCCCCTATACAGTAAAATCACATTAATTTTACCCTTGTGAATTCAGAAAATTGGATGATTCGGGCTTCTTCTTTGGTCCCGGCGGGCATATGCGTTGCTCTAGTGGCACTGAACCCTCATTTATTTGGCTATATTTGGCTGCACCCTGGTTAACTCGGGTGACCATAGGAGCGCGCCAAATGTGGAGCTCCGCAAATGTGCCACAAAAAAAAAAAAGTGAAAGTACAGTAGAGCCTTGTTCATACGTTTTTGACAAATAACGTGACGCTGAATGTATTATCCGGGAAAACATATGATCCAAACACCCCAAAAAAATCGTGCAGTTTCGCCGGAAAAGCATGCATTGATACAGTAGAACCTCATTAACGAACCCGGATATAACGAAGCAATCGCAATTCCCCTTGAAATTCGTATAGATGAAATTGATATTCATTATAACGAACTAATGGTTATAATGAAGTAATTACCGGTCCCCCATCAACTTCGTTATAACAAAGTTTTACTGCATAAATGTTAAAGTATTTTACAATTTCCCGTAATTCAGGCAATAAAACGTCACGAAACAGCAATAAATGTCTGCTTATATAGCTACTGAAACGTCTTGGAACATACCTGAAGGCACGGCAGTGACCACGAGCGCTAGCCATCAGCACAGAACGCGTCGAGAACGGAACGCACGCGTGTTGTCCCTTGCTTCAGTGTTTAAACTACAGTGAAACCCCGCTGTTACGTTCCTCACTGCTGCGTTTTCCCGGCTGTTACGTTGTTTTTCATCGGTCCCGGCACAGCTCCCATAGGATCCCATGTATTGCGAACCCCGCTGTTATGCCGCAACTGTGGGACTGTTCCCGCATGATGCGTCGCAACCTGGCACGCCGTACCCGCGAGGGCACCACTATTTTGATTTGACTTTTGACAGTCTTGGTCACGCTTGCAGGAATCGCTGCCCGCTGATGGCTGCCGAGATAGCACGAGCGCCAGCGCTATCTCGGCAGCCGAGCGACACTTCTCCCTCCCCCTCGCCTTTGCGTCTTTTCATGCTCGTTAAAGACGGGCAGTGCGTTCCCTCCCTGCTTCGACTGCAGACGTCCCGATAGGGGCAATGTTATCGCCTCCGAGCGACAGAGCTGGGCCGGGCGCGTTTGATCTCTTCTTCAGCCGTTTTCATCGCCCCCACTCTCATGCTTTTATTTTAACGACCGTAGTTTGGGCTCCGGGGGCTTCCGGAGAAAATAATCGAGAAAAAAAAGGGACATCGCACCCGCAGCCCCTTTTGCGCATGACTGCGCGGCCGCGCGGCTGTCCACAGTCTGTCCGTGCGCGCGCTGTGGCAAGCTGGTTCGGGCCGGACGGCGAGCGCAAAATATGCGAGGATTTTTTTTTTGGCTGTAAAGTTGGCTAAATATCAGGGGTGCGCAAATTATGCGAGGGCGCAAATTATGCGGGTAAATACGGTAAACAAGCATTGAAGACGAAACGTGAAAGCGCTGTCGAGCGATCGCGGACCCGACACGACCAGCCGACCAGCCGTACTCGCAATCACAAACCACGCGGGGGGTGTCGGAACAGGATGCAGTGATCGCAGTGTGACGGGGCGACTTGCCTCCAAAACTGGCGCGTCACGCTGGAACTAAGCCTCAATGATTACAGTTTTGATTGCGATCTCTGAGGCCATATTTTCTCTCTTCGGGGCGCCGGAGGCTATAATGGCGGCCCATTCACTGCGCTCGACAGCCGCAAACGGAGTCCGAATTATCGAATTTAGAGCCAGAAACCATCCGAAATATTGGTCGTCTTAACACATTAAGTCTGTGGGGGCACTGGCGGTACTGCGCGGCTGTCCGAATTAAAGGTTGGTGACCTAGATGGCTCACCTTGCTGAAATAAAATGTTTGAAGTCAAAGCGGCCCTGTTCTCATTCATTTTCGGAGCTTTACTCACCCTAGCGTTTTCCCGGCTGTTACGTTTTTCCCCCCGGTCTGCTGAAAAATGTATGAACGGGGTTCCACTGTACTCCGCATCATCTGGCAAATTACCATATTTACTCGAATCTAACGCGCACCTTTTTTCCGATAAAACGGGTCCAAAAATCGCATGCGCGTTAGAATCGAGTGCGAACGAACGACACCGTTACCATACCGCCGGCATCAAAACGACCGCCTCCTACGCGGTTCGAGCGCTGTCAAACAGTCACCGGCGAAAAAACGAACTAGCGGCGCGGCGGTCTTTGGCGCGCATAGGTTCAGTAGTCTATCTCGCCGCCGGTCCCGCGCTGAACGACGCCACTACGCACATGATGCGTAGGCCGATGATACTCGCCGCGCCGGCTTGGCTGCCTTGCGGCCAACCAAAGTCGCTACGTCGCCGATAAACCTCTGAGACGCCCAGCCGAACCAGCTTTCGGTAGCGTTCGCGGGTAGCTGTAAGGGGAGATGTTTCCCATAACCGCACGCAAATTGGCTCATCATGGCATTTCTCTCTCATATCTGTGCTGAGCCTGAGCCACCTGAGCCTCTCACTCGTGCGCGCTGCACGACGTCCGAGATTGCATCGCGGCAATCTCGGGGACCACGCCCCGACCATGGCTTATCTGCGCCAGCCTGCGCGGCACGCATGGCGGTACGCGGCAGCGGGCGTGAGGGAACTGCGATAGCACGGAGGAATGCAGCACTGCGAGTAAATGATGTTATCGCTGCTTGCACGCGGCGACGCCCGGCGACGTGTGGCAGTTTTATTCAAGCCCCAGGAGTTATGAATCGGCGCGCCGAACGTGTTCGAGACACCGCGGATCGAGTGAAGCGGGAAAGCCATAGTGCGGCCGTTCGAGGGACTGCGGGGGTTCAAAGTTCGCGGCCCGTTTATTATGCGAGTGCGTTCATTATGCGAGTACGGCATTTTTTTTTTATGAGTGTGAGAAGGTTGATTACTAAGGACCTTTTTTTCCGTATCGCGAATAATGGGAGCGCGTTACAATCGATGTCTCCCTTTTTTTTTTTGGTCGCGGTAAACGGGTGCGCGTTAGAATCGAGGGCGCGTTAGAATAGAGTAAATACGGTATTTAACATGTAACAAAATGCGCGCGTTCACATCGTCATTTTCTCAGCCTGCCCAAACCGCGCACGTGGCTATCAATACACGGCGCGCGCGGACACACGGGCCACGTTGTGCCCAACGGCGCGCACCCTTGTACATAAGTTGTGCGCACCAAGAGCACTAACCTTGTATCAACAGGTCACATGAATGGGCACATCACGTGTGTTGCACGGCCCAAGCCAAGGTCGCTGGGCGAGCGCATCGCATGCATGTTGATCGTCAGAGCTAGCAGCTTATTCTCTAGACGCTAAGAAACGTTCAGCTGTTTTCTCTCTCTCTCTCTCTCTCCCCCCCCCCTTCCCCCTTTTTAACCTGCGCTTCCTCGACGCCATCACCGCAACTTACCAGCTGACAAACGAACATGCAATATATCGGTGGTTCCTGGCTGTTCAAGTGGTGCGTGAGTGCAGCATGCGCCGAACGCGTCCCGCGCTTTTGCTCAACGACAAAACCGGCTGAACCGCGCGCAATGTACCCTTGCCAGCGCGAGGTTAGGGTTGTCACGCGTCTACTCAGTACAGGATTGCATGACGCAATATGTTGATGGCTTGTTCGGTTTGACGCGATGGGATCACCCGCACGATCTAATCACTCGCGATATAACCTTGCGATAGACTGCGTCTGCTCGCTCTCTGTAAAAAGCAGATGTGCTCCATATTCTGTACGCGTTATCGGCTTTCGAACTTGCTTATTTTTGTTTTTAAGTAATGACCGTTGTCTCGCATATAGGTAACTTTCGATCAGAAATGGCATGTTCGACGATGTTCTCGAAGCAGTGCTGGGAGAATTCCTCTGGAAGTGTTTGTGCACTAGCTATCTAAATGTGTCAGACGTTTTTATTTGCACTTTTTGGGTGTGGTCATCGAAGGTGCGGTGAGCGGAAACGGGCAGTCGAAACCTTTAGCTTTCAAATATTATCAAGATGGTGGTGCTCGGTGGGGGAAGACACGAGAGACGACCCGCACAAACACCGTTTGCGCTCGCGATTGTGCTTGCGCTCATGAATCGTTCCTACTGAAAGAAATGGCAGTGTGTCTCGGTTATCGACCATTAAAGGTGCGCTCTACGTACGCTACCAACAGCTACTGCACGCGTGCTGTTAAAGCTGCCTTGATCGTGAGTGTCAGCGACGATACCGATGAGCACGGTATGTTACGTCTAGCTAGGTTATATCCTAGTATCGGAAGAGAGCACACCGGCGTTTTCTTGTGACACGGTCGGGCGAGTACTGCGGTGTAGCCTCCGTGGTGGGCAGCTACTGCTCTCGATCGCGCGAGCTTCTCGACTTCACGGTTGCATGCGGACTCTAGAGGCCAGAAAATGTTTCATCCTATCGTAGTTGGACGATAAATCGAGCGTTGGTGCCGAATAATCGTATTTCCCGAGAACGTATTAACTGGAATAAAAGACTCCTAACTCTACGAGAAAAGTTCGTGTTTTCGCAATCGCGAACGTTGGAACCGATAAATCATATCAATCGGGAATGTATAAGCGAGGTTCTGCTGTACTAGTGTTAGCACTCGACAGAAATGACACGGCGCAGTTTGAATAGCCATTGTCGTCAGGGTAAACCGTGTGGGAAGAACGTGACTGCGTGCATTTACCGCTACGTGTGACAGTTATGTGCCTTTGGAAAAGCATAGTTGCCGTCTATTATCACTTTTTGAGCGGTGAGGGTTCATCCACGATGGCTGCAGTTGTTTTCGCAATGCACGTGAACTACGTGATAGCATCCATAGCTGTTGCTTTGCAACTATGATGACCATTCTGCTGATAGTAGCTGCTTCTAAGCGATCGCAACCGTGGCTGCAACGTACAGCAAGTAGTTATGGCTCCGAGCGTGTCATCTACATGTGCCTTCAGAAATGCACAGGTGCCTCATGATCATATTGCCAGTGGCCATGGTTGAGTCTGCAGCAGATTCAACGAGTAGTAGTTGTGTGTCATCTGAGTGGCCACTACGGTCTAATCGTCTGCAGCAGGTGACGTGTTCAGCAGTCACATTTTGACCCGCTGCAGTGCACACACAATGCCTCAAAACTGAACATGGTGGAAGCTGTTGCAGATGAGAAATTCAGCCGCAGTCCACATGTTGACATCAAACTCACAAACGCTTTGTGGACGGTCAGTTTAATGGTGGCAGAAAAATTGTCACATGTGCATGGCAGTGGTGGTGACGATTTCATGTTTCAGATGAATTGAGACACAGAGGTCTTGCAGCACAGTCGCGTTGTGAAGGAATTGACAAGACGGCGCGAATGGTGGCTTTTGCGCTGCTTTTATGCAAAATAGGAACAAAATTTGTTCAGAAAATAAAACTACACTAACATAGTACACTGCGCTGCTTTTATGCAAAAGAAGAACAGAATTTGTGATTCAGAAAATGAAAGTCCACTAACATTGTGGACACTTGTTTATTGTTTTGTTGATACTCTCAGTAATTTGGACATTGGGTTAATTTGGATAATTATTTTGGTCCTGGGAAAGCCACATTAATGAGGTTTTACTGTAAATTCAACGTTTCGGTAATTGCAAAATAGTTCAGTATAGTCAGAACTCAGTATTTAAAATTATGAAAAAGATAAACTTTTCTAACTATTTTATGAATCAGTCAGTTAAACATTCCTGGCTTAGTGAATACCAGTGTGAACATGGCAGAGTTAAGCACAAAACTTTTTAGTTTCACGCTTAACTCTGACATGTTGCACCGATAAGGCCAGCAATCTACCCTAAAGGAGTACTGACACGATTTTGCGGCGGCGCAAAATATACATTTTTTTGTTTTCTAGCCATGTATTGTTCACGCCCTCCGCACACGGAAGACAGGAGACACATACAAAATGTTTTAGTTTGGTTTTAAAGTTTTCGTCGCCCAGCACTGCAAGCCAGCCCCAGCGCAATGGACACTATCATGATGTATGAAAACAGTCTCTTAAAGATCGCCGAAATCGCTGTCAGAGTCGCTGGACGACCGTGAAATTGTCGTTTGTGTGCCCCACGTGTAATTCACCGCAGACGACAGAGTTGCAGTGACACTATCACGAACTGCTGTTCCTTCATGACATAGACGTACGTCCGACTGTCTTGACACGTCACTTGGAAACCGCCCCCTCGAAATCGAAACCGAAAGTGGGCTTTTAAGGGAGCCACATTAAAAATATATCATTGCGTTGCAAGGCACCATGATACTCTTTCTGGGGTTCTCCTTGCCAGTGCTTCCATTTACAGCAACAATATGAGAATGTCAAAAATTTGTGTCGGTACTCCTTTAACGAATTTGAAGCCTCAAACAAGGTATTTGTTGCTTTAGGTGGAAGAACTGTAACATTACAGCCTGCTTCTGTTGGCAACCACTTGCTTAACCTCAGTTTCGACGGTGTTCATGCACCCAAACATACACACAGCGAAGTAGCTATGTATCTGCAAGTGCGACCATCATCACCAACTGCACAAAAAGTACAAAAAGTTGAATCTCAATACTTAACTAATCTACCTTCCTTGGAGCTGTGCAGGTTCATGCCTTGGACTTGTTGAGGTTGTCTAAGTCTGTTTTGGGCAAGGCCGACTGTCACTGCCTACTATATTTACAATATTTAGTCTTTCGATTATTTGATGCCTAGATTATACGTCCAGATTAGCCATATATGATGGAACACTGCTCACACGTGTTTCACCGGACCGTGAAGAAAAAAATGTAACAGTCAGGAAAACACAAGAGTGAGGAAGGCTCTGAAAATCAATGAAAACAGTGCTGCTTTGACTTAAAAGACTTTTGTTTCAGCAAGGTGAGCCCAAGACTTTAAAAATTTATATTTACTCACTGAAAGCATCTAAACTTTTTCAATAGCCTGAAAGGCCACATTGCTGTCAGTGTCGCTTTGAGGTGCGACATGCCTGCGGAGGAGATCGAGGGTCGCAACAGCTTCTCCTAAGCTTGAATCTGCCAGCTGCCTCGAATCTTGTAGTTTGTGCTTGCCACCATCATCACAGTCAGCTACTTCACTCGCGACCACTTCCACAATGGTCTTGGCGATGCCTTGGCACTTGGATGTCACAGCGGTAACATCCACGCTGACTTAGTCATCGTATGTGGCACATGTACCACCCAGCGTGTTCATAGCCACTGTCAACTCTTGATCACAAGGACCTCCCCACTCTTCTGCTTCCGTGGCAGTTTCCACTTTGCCGTCCGTAGGGCGGCCACACGTTGTGAAGCAGTGCTGCGCAATTGATGCTTCACTGCAGTCCATGCTGAAGCGACGGTGCATAGCTTCAAGTACAGAAATGATCGTAAGCTTCTAGCCACTCGCAAAAGCCGATGGCCTTGGCAAGTCATGTCCTTTATCGCCCTTGTTCCCGCTCCTCCCATTTGCTTTCTCATTACACAAACACTAGTCCCTGCCCATCAATTGTTACTGAGTGCAGAAAAAAAAAATTACAGCATATCCACGGAGTGAATGATGATGAGTGGGTGAAGCTCGGGAGGTTCATCGTAGATCGTGCTGAGTTCCAGATTAATTTAGTTGACGCGCACGCTACGAATCCTTATGGTTGAACTATGCACAAGTGAAATCTCCCACCGGCACTTCATTGCAAGTCAAGATCCAGTGCCTATATATATATATATGGGTGGCCGGTGAACGGTTCTCCAACGCGAGCAGTCGGTATTTCTCAATCAAGAAATTTGCTAGGAGACGCTGCCTTCGCCAACGTTGTCTCTCGCGGGTGAGGGTGCGTTCTCCTTCTTTGTGAGCTGGTAGAGCGTTCATCTAAGAAAGAGCGTTTCCATCAACACGCGCCTTTCGCTCTCTCTCTCTGTCTCTCTCTCTCACAAGACAACAGATGGAAGAGTGAGAGAGAGAGAAGCACGTGCCGGGAGAGAGAGAGAGGCACGCGCCGGGAGGCACGCGCCGAGGGCGAGCGCGTGCCTCCCGGGAGATACTGCCGGTTACGCCTGACGCCTGACGAGGGACAAGGTTAGACTAAGAGGAGCTTCGCCCTTAAAAAATGGATGAAAGGAAAAGCAGAAACCACCTGAAGGACGTAACCGAAACAAGCCATTACTTGCCCACACACGACCGTGGGTATGCATGTATAGGTGGTAGCCAATGCAAAGGTGTAAAAAAAGTGTTAAAAGAAAACCACGAAAGAACATCTGAGTCTGAGTCCTTATTCCAGACACGCATACATAAATACATGGCTGAAGAGAAGGGAAAAAAAGCCGCTCAGTCGCATCCTGACGATGTTCCCTTCCCCCCATATACATCAGTACTGGGGTATGCACGGAACAGAAATAGCACAGGCATAAAAAACCAAAACTAGAAAAACACAGGAAGAAGTTTATTGGATCCTCAAAGGGTGCTCTTGCTTGGCCAGAAAGTGTGGGAACGTGTGTGCTTTGTAGACAGAGACCGTGCTGTTAGTATATGGTATGGTATGGTAAAACTTTATTGTGGAAGCCAGAGAGTTCATTGGCCTGGGCTAAACCACCAGGTGGTCCGTAGCCGAGGGGGGTAGCCTCTCAGTGATAGTCCTCGCTCACTGGGCAGCCTATAGTTGGTCTGTCAATTCTGAGCTGGCCAAGACAGCTCGCCAGCGTTCTTCAAGGAGATCTGGTCTACATTGTCCGGTGTTAAAATAAATTACCATCAATGGCTCGAACCTTGTCAGAACATTTCATAGACTCATTTCCTATATACACAGACTCAATTCACGTGAACGTGAGCTCACCAGAATTTCAAAAATGACAAAAACTGCAGCCACCCGTATATCAGCCATGCAAATGCGAGCATTCACCCAAGCCAGCGGTTGCCACATTGGAGACATGATGTTGCCCGCTAGGCAGCATCATGGCACCCACAGGAAAAATGTCTATACAGTAAAAAATTGATATGCATTTAAACCTGGATATAACGAAATTGACAAATTCTGGAAAAACTTCGTTATAAAGAGGATTTTGTTATGTACAGGTTCGGCATGGAAATTAAAAAAAGAAACGCTTAAGTAAGCAAAAGGTAACAGATGGCAGAGGTCACCCAAAATGTTTATTTCGCGGTAAAAAACTGCATGATTTTGCTGCGTGATAGGTGCAGACAGACAGACAGACAGATAGATAGATAGATAGATAGATAGATAGACAGATAGATAGATAGATAGATAGATAGATAGATAGAGAGATAGATAGATAGATAGATAGATAGATAGATAGATAGATAGATAGATAGATAGATAGATAGATAGATAGATAGATAGATAGATAGATAGATAGATAGATAGATAGATAGATAGATAGATAGATAGATAGATAGATAGATAGATAGATAGATAGATAGATAGATAGATAGATAGATAGATAGATAGATAGATAGATAGATAGATAGATAGATAGATAGATAGATAGATAGATAGATAGATAGATAGATAGATAGATAGATAGATAGATAGATAGATAGATAGATAGATAGATAGATAGATAGATAGATAGATAGATAGATAGATAGATAGATAGATAGATAGATAGTAGATAGATAGGTAGATATGGTCAAAGTTTGCCAAGAAATGCTTTGTATTTGAAAAGCATGCATGCATGCCAGCTCTCCTGATTTTCCCGCGAGACTCCAGATATTTTACCAGTCCTCCCGTTTGTACAGACACGACCCTGGTGAAAGAAAAAAAGCTAGGAGGGGGTACATGTGACAATCTTGAAGCCTAGTTGTAAAAAATTTAAAGGAGAGAATAATGGGAAATGGGGCTCTGTCATGAGGTACACAAATGGTAGATTAATGTACGTCAAGCACCACTACAAGTCACCGTGTCCAAACAACTTTGAGCTCCCCGGCAACTATGGGAGGCCTAACCCTACCCGAGAAGCGCATACTGCGCACAAGGCATCGGAGAAAGTTGGATCACCAAAGCTAGCAGAATCGCATGATGCTGCCTCCTAGTCTTTTTTCCTCCATGGGCGCAGCCATAAATCTCCCAATAAACACCCTAATCTCACCATGAAAAGAAAACAGGAGATGTCAGTTTTAGACATCTGGCCTTGATGAACCCCAACATCTTGCCACACAACCCTCCCTCTACCCAGTGATGTAAAGGGAGGGGTGGGTTCTGCTATTACTCAGAGTAGCCCAACTGCTGCATTTAATCTTCCACTCTGTTTGCATTTGTGTGCAGCATTTCTTATTCACACTTTGGTGTGTTAATCTCCATGATGAACTCGTGACAACATGCATAGACAGGCTATTTCTTTCTGGCTTTGTATGCTACAGTGCATACCAACAGCGTAGCTGCCATTTTAGATTTAACAAATTATGAAGTGTTTTCATTATTCAAAGGAAGTGCTGTACTTACAAAATTTTATAAGCTTTCACAATGGTAGTCGGCTGCAGAACAGTTTTGTTTGTAAAGTTCACCGCCATACAGGAGTTGTAAGCTGCGAAACATGTGTTTACCATGACCTCCTGGTCATGCTTCGTTTTTAACAGCTCAGTGAAATTACAAGCATCTCTACCTTGTCTCGCTTTACACTTCTTTGCTTTACAGCCTGTATCTCCAAGTACTCTGCCGGCTGCATCAGCTATTATCCTGGTCTGCACAGCACCCAGAACCGGAGTCAGGTGGAGAAGTTTGAGGCTGAGCTGAGGTATTACATCACACGAAAGATCGGCTTTGAAGCAGTCATGAGGATACGCTGTACCAAAGGTATGTTTGTCTAAGCATTCATTTACAGGAGTTCTTGGCATATGCTTTTCTCTGTATAAAATGATCTTGCCATTTACGTGCATTAGACTTCCAAAAGCTAGTACTGTTATGACACAATTGTTACCAAGATTGTAAACATTTGGATCCTTCTCAGGTGAAAAGGTGGATGGCAAGGAACGGGATTTCTGAAATTTCTTCCACGTCACTGGAGTGTGTGACGTTGAAATGACAGTCTTTTTGTGTGGTGTGACGCTTTTTTATCACTTAATCAAATATGTAGAGAGCCAGCTGCATTTTAGAAATGATTCGTAGATTTAAGAGGAGTCCTGAATCATTTCTTGAGGCTTGCTGAGAAAACGCGTTCCATCATTTTTTAATTTTTTTTGCTTTGTCTATTTGTTAGCACTGAGTTTCATAAATAAACACGAACCATATCCAACTGGCACAATTTGCAGTCTTAATTTTTCTTTGGAGAGCTGTCATTGGCTGATCGTTTTTGGGAAGCTGGCAGTACATTCTAATCGGAGCACTCCTTTGTACTGTAACTGTATATTAATTGAAACGGTGAACTAAACAGTCTGTTGTAGCAAAAATGCATATTGAAATCTAGTAAGAATTGCACACTTGTGAAACAAACTGATTGTTGTGCGGTCATGCTCTGCTGTACCTGTACAAAAAGCAAAAAGGAAGTTTTTGGTTACATTGGTTTTCAGCTGTTGTCAAATGCTTGCCAACCCTCTGACTGGAAATATCTGATGTCAGCTTTTGATTCCCAACTGCTTTGCATGTTGAAGAGCAGGCATTCTACAAGTCATATATGCTAGGTGTCTTTCACAGTGTGCACAACACTTTGATCAATTGTCTGGACTACCAATGCCTCATTTTGGGGGAAAGTAAGCCAGTGCACTTGCTTTGAGCTGACCTTGTGGTCTGTGCGAGAATGATAATATTTGATAGTGCCATCGCGAACTGAGGAAAGCACTACAAGCTATGCAGATGCATAGACAGATTGTGGATGTCTGATCACCGAGAGTTACAGTAGAACCCCGCTGATAAGGTTTTCGTGGGACTGTAAAAAAAAAACGTAAGAGCCGAGAAACGGGGAAAAATTGAAAAATGAGAGCAGTGGTGATCGGCATGCAATTTTATTTCAGCACTAGCACTTTAAAAAATTGTGAAGCATTGTCTGGCACATTTTCTTGTGCCCCAGCAGCACAAGGCATTTTTCGAGAAGCTACAGTGCTGTGTGGCTATCGACATCGTCGCTTGAGCTTACGTATCTTCTGAGTAAATCTAGTGCTGTTTCCGCTGGCCCGGAAACATAATGGGCATCGCCCATTGTGCGGCTAATCCTGCAGTCAAGCCAAGTAAAGCTATGTGAAAAGTCAATATGGCTGTCGGCACTGGCCGCTTGGAGTGCTGATGAAACATGCGGGAACGTTCCCTTACCTGCAACGTAACAGCGGGGTTCCTAATGCATTGAATCCTATGGGAGCTATGCCAGGACCAGCCAAAAACGACGTAGCAGCCAGGAAAATGCAGCAGCTGGGAACATAGCAGCAAGGTTCTAGTGTATAGCTATTATAGCAGTACAACTGTCTTTCATCTCCTGTATTCTATTATGAATGAAGTTCAAGTGGAGCATGCCTTCGAAGAAGCAGACGTTTAATGCACGTGAAAGCACTGGGCATAGGGGTATTATTTTACAGTCTCGCAGTGCCTACCATGCGTGACACAATTCTAAATTCTTATAACAAGGTCACGGTTCTAAATTACGTTAATATACTTAGAGTTCGGTCCCTGACCTATCCATGGCTATCAAAAAAATTCTCATAGTCTCCAGAGCGAAAAAGAAACAGGTATCATTGGCTAATAAGGTTAATGTTACACCATCTGTTATTTTATTCCAACAGCATTTTGCGGCTGTTATCTGCCTATGGATAACTTGTTTCGTAGTACCTGCTTCATAGTTACTTATGTTGTTCTGGACACAAGTTTTGCCTGGCAATGGCTCTATATGAGGTCCCAGAAACAAGTAGCACTAAAAGTACAAGCATTTCAGCATAAACACACACACACACACACACACACACGCACACACACACACACACACACACACACACACACACACACACACACACACACACACACACACACACACACACACACACAAATCGTCTTGTGCAATGCCCTGTCGAAAGCATTATCGACAGTACAACAGCCCATGGTGTCAAAATTCAAGCCACTGGCATCATGTTGCGGTGTTTTTCCATCTGGAATATAGAACAGGTTTCACTCAAAACATAAGTGAAATAATTGCCTTAAAATGGCCGCATCATCACATAGGAAAGCAGAGATCATTTCATACAATGGATACAAATATCCCTGTTGTTATGGGCAAAAGCAGTTGTCACGTGTTGGCCTGGAGTCATAACTTCTTCCGGAGGTGAAATTCTTTGACACTAATTCAGCATAAATTAAGCTATGCAGGCAATGACCCCTCGGTGCTACCCTCACAAGCATCATAAACTGCACAGCACTGCGTGCGCTCAAAACTAGTGGCTATGACGACCATGGCTTGGCTTGCTTTGCAAAGCTAATGTACCACCACCTGTGCTCTGCAAAACTGCGCTGTCGTTTGCTGGCTTGCAAAGATCGAAGTCGTGGCATCGAATCCCTGCCGTAGTGGCCGCATTTCAGTCAGGACGAAACACAAAAAACACCCATGTAATTAGATTAAGTGCACATTAAACAACCCCAGGTGGTCAGAATGAAACCGGAGCCCTCCGCTACAGTATACCTCAACTCAATATCCTATGGTGCTTTTGAAAATCAAAACAGCATGAATTGTTTATTTATGGGTTCATTGAGTGTGTTTGTGATATAGAAGTAAATATCAGGGTGGGTAAAGCATTGCCTTGGGGAAGAGTATAGTGCACCTTTTTTGGCACCTTTCTAGCAGAATATGTGCATTATTTTTGGGACACCTGACAGCAAGCACCACGTGGTGAACGTAAATTTTACCCTTCATCCTATTATAAACATGTATTCATTGCAACCAGCAGCAGCAACCTGCTAGACAACAACGATCGTTTTCCTATGTCACCTACAGGACCGTAACTATAGAACAGTCTCACAAAGTGAAATATTGCTGAAAATTATGGCTGTTACCTCCATACATTTCATTTGCGTTTCTATATTTAATTGGTAAACTTGGCTGGAAGTTTTACATTTTTCTGTTTATATACACTTCTATTCGTATGTATTGGATTATGCAACCTTAATAATCTGAGATCACGTGGGACGATATTACTCTTTCTCTTAAACTGTCACCATCCTATGTTAGAGTGAAAGCTGTATGATACCAGCTCTTTGTGGTGTAAAATATCCATTAACTACACCCTCTATTGGTCAAATATTGAACCAATAGGTACCATCTATTTGACCAATAGTCTTCTGTTGGCCTAAAAGGCACCAATATCCAACTCCTATTGGACCAATACACATGTTATTATTCGAATAGGAAAGCAATACTCACCTGCTATTAGACCAATACAGACTCTATTGGTCAAATAAGAGACCCATGAGTGATGGCTATTGGTGCCAATAAAAGTCAAAGAACTCCAGTGGACTTTCTACATAACCTAAGAAATTTTTTACTGGAGCAATAGAAATTTCTATTGATATTTTTTCTAGGGCTTGTAACATCGGCTGTACGTCACGCATAAAGATGAAAAGAAACACAGATGCAAAGCACTGTGATAAGCGATAAGCAAGGCTATCGCACCCATTGTTCCATGGGGACTTGCTATAAAAGATTTGGGTGTTTCAGTAGATCGAGAGGGTGACAGCGATGTTATGTTCACCAAAACCGCTCACTATCAACTTAGCACAACGAATATGCGGCAAAAACTGTGGCAAGCCAATAACAATGATGATATGTGCTTTTTTATGTAACAAAAACAAAAACTTCAGTGAAGAATTGCAAGAATGCAAGGTGACTACTGGATTTGTGACTCCTTAGTTCATGGTGGCCATATTTTCCGTTTTGTGACATCGCACCATGCGTATGTACAAAGAATTTAGCAAGACACGATATGGCGTCACGAATTTCAGTAACCACGATGCGTTGGTTCAGTAGGCATTGTAAGCCACCTTTATCACAGAACACCTGCATAATTTAGTAAAGTTGGTAGCTGTGCGGCGGGTAACTGAGAGCAGCTAAGAAAAAATTTGTGCTAAAAGCACCTAGAAGTTCCGATTGCTTTTGCTGAGAATGTATCGTGCTCCTCAGAAAGTCTAAAGATAGCTTTGTTCTTGTTATTACCGTATTTACACGATTGTAGGTCGACCCTTTTTTTCAAATTTGACAATCCAATGTTGGGGGGTCGACTTAGAATTGAAGTCTAACCGTGTGCCGCTAGTAACGGCGAGAGAAACGAGAAATTAGGGGTGCTGCTAGGTGGTGACAGCTTTGCGCCCTCGTTTCCATGGTCACGGCCGAAGCGTTGCGTATTAATTTACCATTGCCTACATTCTGGTGCAAGTAAAGGCGATGCCAACTTTGAAAGTTGGCGTTCCCGATCTGTGCCCTTTGGTCACCATACTTAGAGCAACTAACCTCCCACCGTCATGTTCGGAAGTGATTAACGTGAATGCACGGCGCTACGTTAGCGCCGTGCATTGAATCAAAGGACTCGCTAGTACTCATTTTGTTTATTTGAGACGAACAAAACGCTTCTTGAATGCGAGTAACGTACTCACGAATAAATGGAAATCGCAAGCGGCCACCTCCATCTGCCGCCATGTTTGTTTTTATATCACGCGGCAGCCGCTGCCGGAGTCATCTCGCAGCGAATGTGTTCTCATAATTGCGAATAAAGTTTCCCGCTCAACCCACAGCGCATGGTTATTGCGCGTTTTTATACAAAAGCTGTTCTTTTTTAAAATCTACCGAGCGCGCACGGCTCTTGTGGGAGCATCAACCATTGATGGAAGAGCCAACGTATAGGGGGTACTGGTAGTTGACGGAAGAGCTTCGCTGGCTTCACTTTGTGTGGTACAATTTTCAAAGCGGCCGTGTCGCCGCGTGCGTCTGTGTTATGCTGAATCGTGCCGTCTGTCATGAGTGCCTTGGGCCCCAAGAACTATCGGCGCTCGTTCACAGCAGCGTTAGAACGGGCTGCTATTCTCCATGCCGAGGAGACTAACAACTGCGCAGCAGGACGCAAGTTTCGGATCAGTGAGCGTGTGGTGCGGCAGTGGCGGGTTCAGCGTGAGGAAATCTCATGCGACTCCAAGCGCCGTGGCTTTCGCGGGCCAAAGTCTGGACGCTTTCCGGAGCTGGAGAAGAAGCTTGCGGCATACGTGACTGATTTACGTGATCGATCGCTGTTGGTCACCTTTTATATGATCACGCAACAAAACAAGGCCGTGTCTGTGCTTCTGAGGCAGGGATAGCAAAGGCTCATTTCAAAGCTAGCAGGGCTTGGGCATTGAAATTTATGATGAGGGCAAGCTGATGACGGTGTCGACGCACCAGCATGTGCCAAAAGTTGCCGGCCGCATACGAGGAAAAGGTCCTCGCCTTCCATAAGCACCTCCTTCAACTACGTGACACCCGGCAGTATTTGCTTGGCCAGATCGGCAGTGCCGACCAAACACCCGTATACTTCGACATGACCAGCAACACGACAGTGACCGTGAAGGGTGCACGCGATGTGAACCGTGCTTGATTTCTTTTTTTTTTTTTTTTAGGGATGCAATTTTAGGGGGGTCGACCTACATTCGAGTCGACTTACAATCGTGTAAATATGGTAGCCGTGAAAAGGGAGCTGTGCAATGTCCAGAAATAAGCAACAATGCCTTTTTTTTTTTCTCGCCAGTCATGATCAGTTGCAAGAAACAAGCCTCTTCGGTGACACTAGCGCTTCTACCGCTACATATGCTTGTCGCTTGACATTTGCCAATAAGAAAACACCGAATCAGTCCTCGAAGCATGATGTGTGTGATGCGAAATGCGGAACCACCCTGTTTTCAGAGTGTGAAAGGCGCCCCGCCACGGTGGTGTAGTGGCTATGGTACTCGGCTGCTGATCCGAGGGTCGCGGGATCGAATCCCGGCCGCGGCGGCTGCATTTCGATGGAGGCAAAATGTTGAGGCCCATGTGCTGTGCGATGTCAGTGCACGTTAAAGAACCCCAGGTGGTCGAAATTTCCGGAGACCTCCACTACGGCGTCTCTCATAATCAGAACTGGTTTTGGGACGTTAAACCCCACAAAACAACAAGAGTGTGAAAGGCGCGCAGTACGATGTACAAGGCCAGTTCGCGTGCATGCTCTCAGTCTCCCCCTCCTCTGGTGGCGAGAAGGCAAGAGTTCAGGGTCCCCCTTGCCCCCAACCATCTGCTTCACACAGGTGGGCACAGCGCGCACTTAAAAAAAAAAAAGCATTCGATAAAACCACATGCAACTTGCCCATTTTTACCGCTGGCACTTGCAGAAGTTTTAAATTTTAGGCTGTCTTCCTCTGGGGGTAGCAGTAAAAATTGGTTATATTGAAATCGTGGATAAACATGCTTCGTTATATGGAAGTAAAAAATACACGGTGTTCTGTGGATGTCTCATTGTAAAAATCAAACACTTCATTATGTTGAGAAGTTTGTTATATCTTGTTAACTGCGTTTTCCCATGATTTTGCCCATATATTTGTTGCATGCAGATATCATTGAGGCACATTTTTGGTTTGCTTTGTAATATCCAATGGAGCAATTTGTTTATGAATGTTCATTATATTGAGGTTAGAGTGCAACCACAAAGTAGTTGTCGCTGTGTTGTGCAATTTCACATGGTAAATCAAAATATTCATTTACCTGTACAGAAAGGATGGCTAGAATTTTTGCACTACAGGGCATGATTTTTATATCATGAAATGTAGTTGGCAAGAGTGTTCTTGGTTTGTGCTTTATGACTTTTTTATTCCCTGTTTGACGCAGGACTTGTAATCCATACGTTCCATGGCAACTTCTTCGTGCGCTCAACAGACCTGCTGTCGTTGCCCAACGTTAACCCAGATGCAGGTTTTGGCATGCAGATAGCCATTGAAGAGAGCCTGGCTGACTGTAACCTTGCCTGTTTCCAGGCGGCCGTGCTTTACACGTCAAGTCGAGGTGAGAAAATGGAAAGGGAGAGCAGTATGTGTGATAAAATTCTGAATGGGAAAATGCAGTAGAATCTCGATGGTACGATTTTAGACATGTCCTGGGCAGACTACGTCATGTAGTATATGCCATGGTTGGGCTCGCACAAGCAGTTTTTGAATTAGTTGTGGGTGACACGAACACGGCAACCACTGCTGCACGCGAGTGGGCTGCCATGGGTGGCCTTGAAGGGAGGGCCCATCAGCATTCGTCTTGACCTTCGATCTCTGCCTGGGAAGGAAAACAGCAAGTGCTCATTCCTCCAGGCAAGCACATCTCTCTTCAAGCGCACAGGGTCATGTGCCTATATTGCTCAACTGCACTCGCCAGTCAATGCGTTCCACAGGTGCTTCCATAGGTGCGTCACGGAAGGTGTGTCTACAGTTTTAAAAGTAAAACTGCACCAGCACTGGTTGCTTAGTAGATGGCTGCAGGACAAAGGGCAATGAGTTGCTTTGCTGTAAGTTCATTATAAACACAGCAAGGGATGGATTACGTGACTAGCTGCTGTCAACTTTGTCTGTCATGGCCTGATCACAGGCTTGCCTGACAGTTGCGATAATAGTCTATTTTGTCGGAGTTTGAAACACAGTAAGCTTGCACATTGCTTTCTGTGCACATATCAGTGTTCGAACACAACTTTCATTAAATAAACGGCGAATCGACAGTCTTTGGCAAAAGGCCTAGCAGGCAAGTACTTAGCCGGCAGTGGCAATGCACAGTTGCTGTAAGCACCTGACAGCATGCTCGTGTGTGTGTGTGTTGTTAACTTCGACAGACCGACTGCTGATATCTCTCTTATTCTTTTTTTTTTTTTTTTGCACTTGGGCAAGGAGGGCGGGAAGGGAAATGTGAAACCTTATGCTTACCAACGATCACAAGATGAAGGCACTTGGTGGCAGGAAAGATTAAAAGACTGTAAATGGCATTTTTTTTACATTTACCAGATCTTTATTCACCGTTAGCAATGATAAAAAAATTATGCTTCAGGTACTTCTACTGATTTATGCTGATTTGGCACTGAAAAAAAAAAATTTCTCGATTTTTCTTATTGCGGTTTCCGTAATCTCATCCCTGTGTATCTCCAAAAATGCCACTAGCATGAATGATGAAATTGGTGCAGTTTTGTGCTTATCAGACGGTACTTATCTGAGACAGATATCAGAAATGCAGAAACAATCAGGCACTGCCTATCATGTGGAAGTTGAGCCTACATACAAATTCAGGATACATCATACAAATACAGGATGATACGCATGTTTTGCATATCCTCAAGACATTTGTACTATCGAGACCCTGTTGTAGAAAAGTTACTGTAAAATCTGGTTTGCAGGTCAGAAATTTGGATTGTAGAGCCCTTTAAAATTGTAATTGTGTTATTGTTATGGAAAATTCACTATAGTAGGTGACTTTGAATCCGCCATTAACATAGATTATTGCAAGAAATACACTTTTTTTTGCGCCGTTCAATAAAACACTCACACCAATGTTTGCATGGTGAATTCACTCTACATCTCAGAAGCACCTTAGAAGCGGCTTGCTTCTGTGGCACTGATGTTCGTTTGGATGGGTTTCTTGTTACATTGCAATTCATGTCTCGATTTTTAGCTAAACCTTAGCTAGTAGGTCATGAAAGACACCACCAAACACTGAAGTCCTAAAATGCAGCGTTGGTTTTCAAACTTTCTAATCTTGACTCATTCCCACATAATGCTGCAAAGGCTACAGAGGCATCCTTGATCGTTCACATACGTGGTAAAGATCACACGCTATACACAACAGCCATAGCTTGAGGCCAACTGTTCGTATCATCATCATCATCAGCCTATCTTATGTCCACTGCAGGACGAAGGCCTCTCCCAATCCTCTCCATTCTTGCCTGTCCTGCGCGAGCTGATTCCACTTGACGCCTGCGAATTTCTTGATTTCGTCCCCCCATCTTACTTTCTGTCGTCCACGGCTATGTTTGCCCTCTCTTGGTATCCATTCCGTCATTCTAACTGTCCATCGGTTATCTATCCTTCTCATCACATGGCCTGCCCATGTACATTTTTTCTTCTTAACGTCGGTTATTATGTCGGCGACTCCGGTCCGTTCTCTGACCCACTCGGCTTTCTTTCGATCTCTTAATGTAACGCCTATCATTTTTCGTTCCATCGCCCGCTGCACCGCTCTTAACTTCCTCTCGAGCTTCTTCGTAATTCTCCAAGTTTCTGCCCCGTATGTCAGTACTGGCAAAATGCAGTAGTTATATAGTTTCCGCTTGAGTGATAGTGGTAGATTTCCTTTCATGAGTTGGGAATGACTCCTGTGCGCGCGCCATCCCATGTTTATTCTACGGTGGATTTCTTTTGTATGGGCGGGTTCTCCTGTCAGTAGCTGTCCTAGATATAGATATTCTTCTACGACTTCTAATGTCTGGTTTCCGATCGTGAAGCCACGTTTCTTTGCCCTGCCACTTAGCATTATCTTTGTTTTTTGCATGTTCATCCTTAACCCTACTTTAGAGCTTTCTCGGCTTAAGTCTTCAATCGTCTTTCGCACTTCGTCGCCATAATTGCTAAAGTGTACTATGTCGTCTGCAAATCGTAAGTTACTTAGATATTCGCCATTAATCCTTAGCCCTGTCTCGTCCCAGTCTAGCCTTTTGAAGATTTCTTCCAAACATGCAGTAAACAGCACTAGAGAAATTGTACCTCCTTGTCTGACACCTTTCTGTATCGGAATTTTTCTGCTTTTCTTATGGAGGAGCAGGGTGGCTGTAGAATCTTTATAGATGTTGGCTCTTATGTTTACGTAGCTATTGCATATTCCTTGTCGGCGTAATGCCTCTAGAACGGCTGGTATCTCTACCGAGTCGAAAGCCTTTTCGTAGTCTATGAAAGCCATATAGAGGGGTTTGTTGTATTCCGCGGCCTTCTCGATTACTTGATTTATCACATGTGGTGGTCTATGGTGGAGTATCCTTTCCTGAACCCTGCTTGTTCTCTTGGTTGATTGAATTCAAGTGTGGCCCTTATTCTGTTGGAGATAACCTTTGTGAAAATTTTGTAAAGTGCTGAGAGTAGATCGATCTCCCTTCTTATGTAATAGTAGAATATTTGCGTTTTTCCAGCTGGCTGGTACATTTGAAGTTTTGAGGCATTGTGTGTATAGTGTCGTGAGCTTTCTAGTTAGAAAGTCTCCTCCGTCTTTGATCAAGTCAGCGGTTATGCCGTCTTCTCCAGCCGCTTTTCCGCGGGACATGCCCTGAATTGCTTTTCTAACCTCGTCCGTAGTGACGCATGGAATTTCAGTGTCCTGATCGACATTTATTACCTGGGGGGACTCGTATTTGAGCTGTATAGTTCAGAATAGAAGTCCTCGGCCACTTTGGTTATATCACTGAAGTTAGTAACGGTGTTGCCCTGCTTATCTTTCACTGCATGCATAATGTTCTTCCCCGCGCAAAGCCTCCTTTTAGTTGTTTTGATGCTGATTCCTTTTTTCACGGCTGCTTCTATTTCTTTCGCATTATGGTTACGTATGTCCCTGACTCTACTTTTACTGATGAGCTTAGACAGCTCGGCAAATTCTATCCTGTCTCTTGAGTTAGTTATTCTCACCTGTTGGCGTTGTTTGATTAAATTTTTAGTAGATTCAGAGAGCTTATTTACATCTTGTCTCAGTGCTTTGCCCCCTACTTCGATCGCTGCTTCGGTGATCAGCTTAGTAATGTCTTCGTTCATCTTCTCTATGTCCTCATTTTGTTCCTGTCCTAAAGCCTCCTACTTGTTCTTAAGTGTAATTCTAAATTCTTCTGTTTTCGCCCTGACGACATAGAGGTTGGCCTTCTTCCACGTGATTAACTTTGTCCTTGTCCGCTTTAGATTGAGGGTTATCTTCGCCCTTACTAGTCTGTGGTCACTAATTCTGACCTTATTAACCACTTCCGTGTCTTGTACAATACTTGGATCACTACACATTATGAAATCTATTTCGTTTTTCGTTTATCCGTTAGGGCTTTTCCATGTCCACTTTCTGTTCTTATGTTTTTTAAAGAAAGTATTCATAACACGAAGGTGATTTCGTTCTGCGAATTCCACTAGCATCTCTCCTCTGCTGTTTCTATCGCCTTCGCCGTAGTTCCCGATCGCCTGTTCTCCTCGTAGTTTCTTTCCTATTTTCGCGTTGAAGTCCCCCGTGACAGTTGTATATTGGGTGTGTACCTTGTTCATTGCCGTTTCTACATCCTCATAAAACTGTTCTTCAGCCTCGTCATTGTGGCTTGTCATTGGTGCATAACATTGTGTTAGCTTTAGTTTGTATCACCTATTTAATTTTAACACGATACCTGCTACCCTTTCATTGACGCTATAGAATTCTTCAATGTTGCCTGCTATGTCTTTGTGTATAAGGAATCCCACCCCGTATTCGTGCATCTCTGGCAGTCCTCTGTAGCAGAGAACATGCCTTTCATTAAGCGATAAGTATCCTTCTCCTGGTTTCCTAACCTCGCTAAGGCCAATGATATCCCAGTTAATACCCCTTCATTCTTCTAGTAGTTTAGCTAGTCTGGCTTCACTTGAAAGAATTCGCATGTTAAGAGTCGCTACGTTTAGTTTCCAGTGATTGCCTGTCCGAGTCCAGAAGCTTTCCGAGTCTTTTGTTCCTATCCCCTCGTGGTCGCATCCGCATTTAGAAGTTCCGTTGATGTCACCGTCGTAGGTCCAGGGTTCGGATGGTTCGGTCACTTGGGAGGTGTTGGCCATGGTGTTGCACCAGGGAGGCCAGTTCCTGTTCTGGTGCGCAGTTGAGTTTGGCAGATGAGGCATGGTGGTGGTGTAAGCCCTTATGCATCTTGTCCAAATAATCCGTTAGGGGAGAGTTCTTTCAGAGATGTTAAGTTTATGGTTAGGTTAGGCGAGGGTATCAATATTAAAGAGGAGCAGGATAGACGAAAGGAGATACAAAGAAGGAAAAGATCAGAAAAAAAAAAACAAAAAAGAAAAAAAAGACACATGCACTCGAGGATTCGAACTTGGGACCCTTCGGTCTGCTATGAAAGTGTGGCCAAGTCGTCTGGGTGGCCGGGTCGCCCTCCTGCCCCGTCTCGCGAACTGTGGTGCAATGTATTTCAGAATGTCCGGGATGAAGCATTTTTGCTGATTCCGAATACCAGCACGCCATGTCTAATCGCGTCGTCTGCCTCGTGGCATTTTCCGCCGCCTTTGACTCGCCATCTCGTGTAGTTTTGAGAAAGCGTGCTTTCCTTTCTTTTTCTTTTCTTTTTTTTTCTCTTTAATGCGGCAAGGTGGTTGTCTCAGGGAAAGAAGTAGGGGGAGGGGGGGAGCGCACGAAGCGGTGGAGGATGCGTATCAGCCTAGCTCGCACTCACGGAAGCGCCGTGATGAATAAATTCCATGTGTCCGTTGATCGGCGCTCTAGCTTATGTCTCGATGTTGGAAGCGGTTTCTGATTTAGCGGAAGTGTTACGGCTTTGTAGAGGCCGCCAATCCGTATACTCGAATGGTACACAAGACATTCCCGCGATTTATGTTTTTCTAATTTTCAAAATGTGTTGCAACTAAAAAAAAAACACCCTGTTGTAAAGTATAACAACCAACAGCTCGCCGTGCCTAGGGCGCTCGCACTAGGAGCGCAGGAAGACGACGAAGAGAAAGACGAAGAGGTTAGAATAGAACAGCCGGCCTGCAGCAAAGGCGCTGTGTCTATGTCTCTTTTCTTTACATTACAATGGCGCAGTCGACAGGATTCGAACCTGTGTGGGATTCGAACCTGCCATATAAATGGCAAGTTGTGAAAGAGAATCATTGTATGTTTTGTGACCTGTACAAATTGTCAATTATCAGCGATACATCATTTATGTTATATGCACCGGAAACGAGATTGCTTGATTGCTGGATGGTATGAGGTTGGAAAGGGACTGCACATGCTTGCTGTGTGTATATATTGTTGGGTTAGTGCCTTTAATAAAGTAGCTGGAAGTGCCATTCTTCCCGCTGTTCTGTTCTTGTTTTATATCAACTAGGCCAAGAGTCTTGTGAAAGCAAATGTAACTGTTGAGGCATCACTGCTAAACTGCTGTTTGCGACTCCTTAAGAACAAGCAGTGCAAGACCCTTCTGTGTCACATAATATTCGCCTTAAAATGTTATAAATATTGCAATCTTTTTTCTGTACTTAAATAGGCTGGTAATTAGGCCTTGGGATGTCTTCAATAGAGATACACCAAGAGTCCCTCGATTGACATGCATATTTAATGCACAGATTTTTTAACACACTTGTTTAAGATGAATATTTTTTTCCCAACCATGGCTGCAAAACAGCACGCACTGCCGCGACACACCATTTCTGCCATGCATCCCGAGTGCATTGTTTCATACTTTAGTTGGTACATGTTTATGCATTAATGTACACTTGATTTTCCTTTATAAATTTTAATAGAGGTTTGTGTACAATTGCTGTTCTCACAATTTCTTTCTTGGTTGGACCTTTGTTTCCAGTACGTATTACATAAAAGTAAAATGACACGATGTGCAAACTTACACACTTCATTGGCAGAAATCAGTTTTATAATGCCATGACTAAGTTACACGGTGCTTTGATTTCATCAGAAGTTATGATGAAAAACAGTACAATTCTATAAACTTCTTAGATTACATTGGCATTTGGGCAACCTTGTTAGTGTCTGCCACGCACTCTATGCTTCAGGCTTGTAGACACTTCAACTGCTTTGCATCCTTATTGGGAGCTATTCAAATAGGAAAGCTTACTGTACACTCTGGGTAACCTTCGTTGGCATAAACACCTTCATGCACGGTTTTGCTCATACTCTTGACAAGTTTGACGTGTTTATCATTATTGTATTCCCATTGTAGGGATGTCTCATTGTTTTATAGCCGACTGACCCACTCTGCTTTTGCAGTAGTGTGGATAGTAAGTGCATGCGTCCACCATTTACCTTTGTTTTGCACAATGAATTAACAGCACTGCATTTAGAGTTAGAGTTACAAGCAAGATTTTTAACAAAATTTAAGGATAGTAATTGCTCCTTTTGAACCAATTATCTGCAAGTGATTGGCTGTTACAAATGAGGTACAATTGAAGGGTTAGTGTGGCCAACCATGTGGGTGAGCCAACTATACCAAATTGTGTGTTACATCAATGTCTCTTACAAGGGATTCAACTGTGCTATTGAAATAGGCCAGAACAGTTGTCCTTCAGTATGTGCTGATTGAGAGAGACATCCATGGCCACACTCATACTTGAGCATTGGATTTTGCAGTGTTTTCGGCTATGTATGAAACGAAATAGTAATTGTTATGTAATTTGTGTGCATTAGACGAGTGTTGTGGTATCATCTCTCTAGGTGAAAGGCGGATACGGGTGCACACACTGTGCCTTCCGGTGACTGCAATGCTGCAAGATATCCTTGGCTCTGTAGATCAGGAGGCAGTCATGGGCATGCTCTGTAAGATGGGTGAGTGTACCTTTATTTCTATAGTATACATCGTCATAAGCCACGTGTCATTGGTGTGCACAAATCCCACTATTTTTCTTGCGCTAATGCCCTCAGCCCACTACAACATTTGCAAAACTGTGACTGGTGGATGCACATGTTACACAAGCAAGATAAAGAAGACAGTCTGCATCGATTTGTCTGGTACACTGTGTCACACAAAGCTATGCATTTGTGTGGAAGTCTCCCTGGTAATCCGGGAGACTTCCAGATTTTGACCGTTTCTCTCAGTTGTACAGGTAACAGGAAAATCTCCTGGAAATTCAATTGTGCCCCATTTCTATTCGCGTCCAGTGCTTTGTCTGGGCACATGGGCAAAGTTGTGCGGCGACATGGTAAAAAAAACAATTCAGTGCACATTTTCGAGATGCGACAATAGCGCCAGACTGTCCGTCTTCCGCCGCAGCACCCTTTATGTTCCTTCGCTCGATGAAAGACAGGTTGGGTGTCCCTCTGCTTGAGACGCAAGCGACGACAGGCCTCTCACACGGAGCGATGTTATTGCGTGTGCCCTTCGTGCGACAGAGACGGCTGGGTAGTTCAGCTGCATTGCTCCCCAGCGCTAGCGTGCTTTTACTTGCATGTAAAATATAAGATGCATAAGCGATGTTATCGATTTACACGTCGTACAGAACATCGGCGACTGCAAACACCCGCTGACAGTGTCCATAGAATATTTTAATGAAAAGTGTTAGCTCTTAAAGAACTATTACAGCTTCCATCGGGTTCTGATTAGGGGTGCGTGAAAATTGACTATCAAAACGAAAATGCTTTTTGAGTGCGACGTGGTTTACTGACCTCTAGACGTCGATGAACGTTAAAAGCGAGCTCCGACAAACGGCAAGCGTCAAGCAGCAACAATCTGGGCAAGCGCTCACTCGAGGCACGAGATCATCGCCAACGCTGAGGCTTGCTTGCCTTCCTCGTCTTCTTCATTACATGAGCAATAATATTTTACTTAACGCATAATTATGTTAAGAAAATGCAGTAATTGAGCTATCTATACAAAATATTATTGCAACACACTGTCCAGAGTAGCTTGTCATATTGTAGCATCTCTGGTAAAATATTGTAGCATAACACGAGTGATAACAAGTACTGAAGGCTATCATAAAGGAATATTAGTTTTTCCACATTGTTCAGGCAGCTGCAGTGTACTCTGCCAAAGACATCCTGCAGCAGGCTGTGGCTGCAGATGGCAGGGCAGCATGTTTTGATTGCTCGTCAAAAGTGTGCAGTACACCAGCATGGTTACATGAGCTGCAACAGCGCTGCTGAGCATGTAGTCGACGACTATAAGTCATACGTACTGGCGTGCTCACTACCAATGCTTAGGTCATAGGCATTGGCTGTCTAGGCACCTTGTGTAGACATGGAAGATCAGCCATTTTTGGCAAGATGGGTGTGTCAAACATCCAATCTTTTGAAATATTTGAGAATTTCAAACACTTCATCTTTGAATCTAATACCAATGCTGAAAGTTTAATATTCAATGAATATTCGAATATTCACACACGCCTAGCTCTGATGCATATATTCTTTTTCTTTTTTGATAAAGTTTGTCTAGAAGTTTCTTGGGCCCTGCAAATCAATACAAAAACAGCAGAACTGTTTGCGGCAACGTAGAGCCAACCTGGCCAGTGCCCACATCACCATTGTCACCATAAGATGGCTGCCATAGGTGACAACTTTGCGCAGCGTAACAGTGATGACAACCTGCTTTCAGTCCAGTTAATAAACACTTTTCATAATTGTAAAGGTAGCTTTTCTGCAGTGCAGCTTGCTCAACTAATGGCAGTGTAATCAGCCCTGCAAACAGTGCATACAAGTGCAGTTTGCTTGTGATTGGGCATGTAAAATGTGGACTCAGCTCTTCTGATACAAACATTCACAAAAAAAAAAAAAAAAAAAAAGCCTCATCATGTGCAACTTGGAACTTTGACATTTCAATCAAGATAGCTGTCGCCATTAGTTGGACAAATGTGCATTACAGATAAGTGCACTTGTGAATTATGAAAGGGTCTATATTCGACTTTAAAATTTTTTAGAGCTGTGCCAATAGGAATATTTTGAGCGCGAAGTGAATTCGAATATTTATGTTTAAGTGTGAATCGAGTGGAATATTTTTCGAATAATTTTCGAATATTTTTTTAATCATACAGTGCCAAATTATAGAGAAATGTGCTGCTGGTCATGGGCAAAGAAAGATTTATTGCTTGGCTGGTGTACTCCCACAGTGCCATTCCAATATCCTGAAGTACAGTCCAACACAGAACTGTGCAGCAGAAAGCTAAGCTAACTTCACTGCAGTACACGAGTGCTAACTCTGCCGCAGTACATGGATGTTAGCTTCGCCGCTTTACACAAGTATTAATTTCGTCGCATTACAGAACCGTTAGCTTTGCCTCTGCACTTGAGTGTTAGCTCCGCTGCTGTGCATGAGCGTTTCACGGCAGTACACGGGTGTTATGCGGCGAAGCTTACTACATGCGGGAATGGGCCACTTGTCACAAGACCATAACATATATTTTTTCCCATAATCAACTTTGAATAGTTTGAATAGTAAAGGTTCAGTGCTAATCAAATCAAATAGGAAATGCTATTAGAAAATTATTCGATATTTCGAATATGTGCACACCCCTAAAATATTTAGTTACACTTGTTCTTGTAGCAGCAATAAATCGCATCACATGTTCTCAGCATTTAAGAGAATTGCATGCATCACATGGATGGGCTAATGAAGTTGATTGTTGCACTCAGCATTTGCAATTGTTGAATTTTTTGACATATCTAGAGAATCAAACATGCTATCAATTGTTAAGTGGATGATTTAGATTATTCTTCATAGTAATAAAGTGCTCCCTAAGAGTGACGTCATCCATTCCAAGTGTCTGTCCAGTTTTCCATTTGCATGCAGCACATGCCTCTACTTCGGGTAAAGGTACGTGAAGAATGCTTGCTTTACTTATGGCTGATACTATCTACCGAGTAAAGCAGCAAGTCATCCTTCATAATACAGCCTGCAAGAAGGGTTTGTAATAAAGTGAAAAAGTGGCTTTCTTTGCAGAATACAGAGATGCTTGTGCAACGTTTCTTGAGTGTAAGGCATGTGCTGGCTGGACTTGGAGAGAGATCTGAAGGTGTATTAGAAGCACGTCATACTATTTTTCTATTTATTGCAGCGGTGGACCGGAGCCTTTCATCATCAGTAGTGGATGCACGAGAGGCAATGGTTAATGCCTGCCTGGACCTGATCCAAGCTTTCAGGACTACCCTCAGTGCTGGTCAAGCGGCTGCTTTAGGGCTGCCTATACCACACTGTGCCCGCCTTGTGCCACTCTATGTACTTGCGCTCATGAAACATGTGAGTGTTATAGAATAGAGCAGGCTACCTTTTATCTTTTTCAACGTAGTCTTTCTTCTGGATTGGCTTTCTCTTTTTTTCCTTTTTTGCAAAGTAGCTTTCATTGCGAATTGTAGTGCAGTGTGCTTTATCAGTTGAGTCTTTTGTGCTATCGTTATTTTCAGATTTGGATATTGCTCTATAATAAGTGCAGCAGCTCATGAAATTTGTGTTTGCTATCTGAGCTAATTGCAAAGTTATGCAATTCCTTTTCTAGGCACATAAATTCTGTTCTAGAAATCGAAATTCAAGTGGGGACCACAAAAATTGTCTAAGAAATTGGACAGTGCAAAAAAATGTGTTCTGGAAAAGTGTGAAATGGTATGCATGCCTAGCATAAAGCGTACCAATTTTGTCACTGAACCTGCCCGCTCCTCTGTATAATGATGTCCAAGAGGTGTAGGCCTAGCGTCATCAGCATTCAGAGTCTTTGGTGGCCTCCATAATGAGAGAAGTGGATGCCCTAGTCATTCTCACTGCTTTACACCAATAAAGGGGTCGTGAAACGTTTTCTGAACATTTTGTACTAAGTACGCATTCGGGATCCTGACCCTCCAATCAACGATATGCATTGCTCCGTTGCATTGTGTGGGTTGATTTAGAGCGGTAAAAACGCGGTTTCAGTTTCACTATGGGTGTTCCCCTCAACTCTGCAGTTGACGTCATGTTAGTAGTCACCAGACCTCCGAGATTGGCGCACCCTCGGAGGCCACGTGAAAACAAAGTGTGCTGCAGCTTTGCTTCTGAATGGCGGCACCGCACGGTTTCTAAGTATTTTCTTTCTAGCTTTCAAGTAAATCGATTCGTTCAGAGCAAACGCGAGTTCGCTGTACCTTTGCACTTAAAAACATCTTACTGCAACGTCACCGAATACTGTCACCGACTCCTGTTAATACGAAGTTGACAGGGGCCACGAAAAACTTCGAATTAACCGAACTTCCAGTTAACCAAAGCGAGCAAAAACGGACATTTTTATTAATTCATTTGGAAAAGAAATATGTTATTGCCATCTGCTTCTGCTTGCGGCATCTTGCCGTGGAGAGCAAGTTCTGCAGGCTGTAGACGTGGCCGAGTGCTTCCTCGGCGTTGCTCTCTGCAGCAAAAAACCGCTACGCGAGGGCAAGGCCCGCAGCTACACCAGCAGCCGTAGGTTGCAGCTCGCTTGAAACATCGTCGTCCAAGTCACTTTCGTCAGCAGCCTTGTTGGGCTGAACTATCCCGAGTATTTCTGTGTCCGTCAGTGCACCACACGTTTCAACTTGACTGTCAACGGCAACGTATTCTCCGAAAGGGACGTCACCGAGAGCTGATTGAAGACTATCGTTGTCAAGTTCGGTTGTGTGCACTTCCCCCGCTGGAGAAGACGAACCACCTCCATCTCTCAAGGCACTTGCACTAAAACCGCAGGTCCTGAAGCAGTTCGCGATCGTCTCCTCTTTAACGCGACCCCATGCTCCCGCTAGCATGTGGGTAACGTTGAGGAGGCTCACCTCGTACTGCGTGGAGTTATCCATGCACAAAATCATCCGCTCGAAAAGGTGCTTTCGGTACAGCCATCCATCGGACGAAGAAAAATTTTTAATGTCTAATATCGCCGCAAGTGATAAGGCTTTTGCTGCTACGATATCGCCACTGAGCCGAACTTGATTGCTCCGGGCCTCCCTCATTAAAATGAACAACGCTTGCTTTAACTCCGGGTGGGCACCGGTGCGCATTCTCATGCGTGACATTCTAAATTGGTCGTTCTCAAATGCTTCGAGTATCAAGCGCTTGTTCTTGAAGTTCGAAAGAGCGCTTGATGCCATACTTCCATGCGATGTCCTGCTTGGCGGTGCCTCCGTTGGCTCAGTCCTCAACTGCTTTCAAAAAACTTTCGTCGCCAAGTCAAGCATACGATAAGGTCCGCGAGTTTCCATCGTCGTGACTGTGCAATGATGCCGGCGGGATTCACTAACACTCGAGGAAACAAACAGAGAGGCCTAAAACGTCAACGCAACCATGCGAGGCTGCAATTGCGCTGGGCGGATGGGCTAACCCTGCCGCCTCATCATTTTCGGCGCCGTCGTCAGCTGCGATGCCACCAGTACCTAACATTGACGCTTCATGAGCTGTGGCGCTATAGTCAGCTGCGATGCTAGCGTAAATTCAGCACACAAAGCTGTTTTTCATTTCAATAGTACGGAATTTCTCAAACATCACGGTCATCTCGAGCCATAAGATTGAGAAATAACTTGTAATTAACCGACACTTTAGACTTCTAACTTCCAATTACCAAGCATTTTTTTTCTATTGGTTTGCATGCATAACTGACGGGACCCCGACTTCACTTCCAATTAGCCGAAAATTCCAATTAAGCGACTTCGAATTATCGGGAGTTGACTGTAGTACCATGCTGGCCAGTAGTATCGCATAGCCGTTTCGGGAGCGCAAGAACGCTGGGGTTTCAAACGGCCGTTATTAAATGTGCACGGAATATTTCGCCGAGATATTTCGGAATCGGCTTGTCGAATGCATATTGAAGCAATGAAGATTACAATCGGGCATCTCCGTATTCTTTTCACAGCCCCTTTAATGGCTTGCCGTTGCAGTTACATTCTATAGTACCTTTCTAGGGCATTACACTGCACAGTTAAACGTGACCTCTGAGATCGCCACAGTGCAGTCTTAAAAGGCTGTGCCGTGACCACACTTAGCTGCTGCAATCTCGGAGGGCAAGCTCCAACACTGTCTAGCTGCACCCTGATTGCATCTAGACAAAAATATTTTTGAGTTGGGCTCAATGCAGTCACGAATTAGTCTTACCAACTTGCCCAAGCTTTCGCCCTTGTATGTAACTGCATTGCTTTGAACAGCATACCGCAGTTAGAGGGAAAATTAAGTGGGATGATAATGAGCATGGAGGAAGGCAATGAGCCAATACTTGTGTGTAAACAAGCACTGTTTTAAAATGCTTCACTGAATGGCTACCGTGCATTTGTGGATCGCTACTCAGCAGGCATGACTTCATAAGTACCTTGTTGATTTCTGGCACGAATTTAGTTATTGGATGATAAAACAACTTCACTTTGTTAAAGTGAAATTTAAAATGCATATGTCTCTACGGGGTTGTCAATGGGAATTTTATTTACTACATTATCTCCCTCTTCACTGTAATAAGATTCAAGTCTATTGTTTACATGTAGCACTTTTAAGAAGAAGCTTTGTGGGCACAGCCACGAACAGATGTTTACAGTACACTGGTTTTGCAACAGAGAAGCATACTCTGTTAAGTCTGGATGTTTTTAATTTATTGGATTGCAGCATTCATTGTAAAATCTACCACAGATTGGAAACTTGAACTTGAAGTGACGTATCTAGGATTTTAAAAGACCTTTGTTTTGCAACTTTTTGTTGGCTACACAGCCACTGCCAATGATGTGAAGGGACTAGATGTAGCGCCACGAGTTGTCGAAATTTCGGCAAGCATGCATAGAAGATGCACTCTCAACACTATTTTATTTTAAATGGTTCTTATTGTTGAACCATTTCTGCTGAACAGGAATGAGCGTACTCTACTTGCCTCTTTTTTAAATTTGTTTGTGAGCTCTTTGGCTAAGCCTGGCCCTTGCACCAGTACAACCTACTTATCATCGAAAATTTGTGAGGTTATTATGCCACATTTCTTTGTGCTTTTCAATCATTTGGAGCATTTGATATCCCATTTCTGAACAAAGTTTTCTGTGCTCATCATAGTACCGTTGGCATCCCCCCAGCTTTCTTTCTTCTTTTGTAACTCTTCAGTGAATGTGGGCTACCTGCTTGTTCTAATCTATTGCAGACAGCATTTCGTGTGGGGATTAGTACCAAGCTGGATGAACGGGTCTTTGCTATGGAGCAGATGAAAATGATGCCTCTGTCGTACCTGATGACTTACATCTATCCAGCATTGTATCCTCTACATATGCTTGATGACCAGGTGAGTTATGGTGCATAGGCTTATCACCACGATTTTTGAAAGCTTTGATGGCATGTGTGCCTTGTTTTAACCACTGTAGGGTTAAGCACGTTTTCTTGGTTTGTAAAATTTGAAGCCAGTTGTCATGCAAATGTGGGTAATAACTGTTGTTGCTTAAATCCTGAAATCATTATTTGTTGAACACGTCTAACTTCACTGGTCACCATGGACTTGTTTCACAACAGTCACACTCACGATAAGCCAAATAATGTCAGCATCTGCTTGACAACACATTTGATATTAGTGTGTTGAATAGGCATCATTCCGAGCAGAAAACACCAACTGTGCGGTATTTGGTAGAGGAGGGGGGATCTTATGACAATCTTTGTTTGGACTTGATATTGGGGCCAGTGAATAGGTGACCGGTAAAACGAGCATTTGCAGGGAATTGTGGGATGAGCCGTTGTCTGGCAGCCTTCCGGTTCAAGAGACTGCTCTAGTAGCATCGAGAAACGAATGGCGGCATGCATGCTGTAGTGGCCTAGCTGAGTTTTTCATTTTTTTTTTTCTGCTCTGGATTGATAGTCTAAAGTTCCACCCACTTTTGTTCATCGCGACAGCGATAATCAAGCATAGACACTGACAAGCCACGAAAAGTAATGCTACACCATGATTGGGGAGCAAAAATTTACAGCCTTCCTTGTGTTTCATACATCAATGTCTGCACTGCACACATTGAAAATGGGGCATTCATTAGATGTGCACAGGATGTTCTTTTCCATCCGCTATATTTTGACCCTACGAGTAGCTGGCTGAATTTTTAAAACTAATTGCATGTTAAATTACAGAGAAATGTACTGCTAAACATGAACAAAAAAACAAATTTATTGCACGACCAGTGTACACTCAAAATGTCCCTAGTAAAAGAACAGTCAAGTTCAACAGAGAATTGTGCATGTTCACAAGTTAACTTTGTCTCAGTACATGAGTGTTAGCTTTGTTGCACTACACTAGTGTTTGCTTTGCCACAGCATGCAGGCGTTAGCCTCGCCACAGTGCACGAGTGCTAGCTTTGCTGCAGTATGTGTATGAGCTTTGCCACAGTACACGTGTGAGCTATGCAGAAAGGTGTGCTACATGTGGGAATTGGCCACTTGTCACCAGACATACAGTAAAACCTTGTTTATCCGGATCTCGTTAACTCGGAAATTTACTTAACTAGGACTCGCGGCACAGTCCCGTCAAAACTGTATAAACTTCAAAGATGTAAAATGCTCGTTAATTTAGAGGGATTTAGCCACGCATCGGTTAACTCGGACAGCTCCTGAGAGGGCTGTCAAGGGACTCCATGCTTTGAGTCGCGCGATCTCGGCGGCTCAAGCACTGCTTGCTGTAACCGACAGCGGAACCTGCAGAACCGGAGTTTTGGAGAAACCGAAACCAAACGAACAACTGCAGCAGAATATGATCATGATGACAGTGAATGAGTGGGAAGTGGCTAGGTGGCACTAGTCACCACCCGGCAGAAGCACTTGGGCCGTCGGTGCATCCATTGCCTACTACAAGCGGAACGCACGTATGACGGGACGGTTTGTGCTTCCACTGCTGCCACTGCTACCACTACTACCACAGCTGCTTGCTATGCCTGTGCTGCTGGTTTCTTTGTGTTGTGACTTTGCACGTAGCGTGCGAGCTCGTACACGTTGCGTTCTCCGGCTGTGCCTGTGCGCGTTGCCGCCGCCGTCGCGCTTCATAGTGATGTTGACCGTCACCGGAGTGCATCGGCCACAGCAGCCAGCAAATGATATAGAAAGAAAGGTGATGATATTGGAAGACTGGAACGCAGGTGTTTCTCGACATGAGATAATGAAAAAGTATGACGTTAAGAGAAGCACCTTAAGCGACTACGTGAAGAACCAAGCAAAAATTTTCGAGGCATTTGACAGCGGCAAATTCACTGGAAAAAGAAAGAGACTAAGGACGGCAGCGCACCCTAAATTGGAAGACACACTGCTGCGGTGGATAACAGACATGAGGAGCGGCCAGCTTCCCTTGAGTGGACCGTTGATCTATCAGCAAGCTGAAAGGTACGCACTGAAAATGAACATTGACTCTTTCAGTGCATCTGAAGGATGGTTTGCCCGCTTTTTTGCGCGTTTTAAGGAAAGGCACGGATTGATCTTTCAAAACGTGTGCGGGGAAAAAGCAGCAGTGGATGAACGGTGCGTTGCTGACTGGAAGACAACTCAGCTTCCCCAGTACCTGGCTTGTTATGAACCTGCCAATGCCTTCAGTGCCAATGAAACGGCTTTTTTTAAAAATCCTTGCCGGACAAAACGATCACATTCCAGGGTGACCCGTACGTTGGAGGGAAGAGGAGCAAAGAAAGGGTCACTTTGCTTCTCGCTTCAAATATGTTGGGCACCAAGCGTCTGCCACTACTAGTCATTGGGAAGGCAAAACACCTAAGGTGTTTTAAGAACATTCATCACCTTCCTGTGGATTATCGCGCCAATAGAAAGGCCTGGATGACCTCGGATATTTTCCAAGCTTGGCTGCGGCAAATCGACCACCGCTTCTCCGCTAACAAGCGCAAGGTTTTACTCGTAGTTGATAACTACAGCGCTCGTACCAGTGTGACGGGGCTGGAGTGCATCGAACTTTTATTTCAACCTCCAAACACGACGGCTGCTGTGCAACCACTGGATCAAGGAATAACTCAGCATGTAGAAAGCAGGTACAGAAAGCGTGTACTGAAACGGATCCTGCTGTGCAAGGAAGCAGGGTGAGAATGTGACCCGAGTCTCCTGGTGCAATTCACATTTTAGCGCATGTCTGGAGCAACACGCCGCCTGCGGTCATTGCAAATTCTTTCTGGCACAGCGGCTTTGTCCACTCCGACGACTCAGATGTTCCTTCGAGGGCCACTCCAGAGGACACCCGCGAGGCCACTGGAAACATGGATGATGAAGAGGTGAATGACACGTTTTGAGTCTCTCCTTCCTAGTGGCGTCCAGCTTGTAGGCTGCGTCACTATAGAAGATGACGTTGCCGTTGCTGGTCAGCTGACTGACGATGACATAAGAGCGGAAGTGCTTGAAGAGGATCAGAGTCACTGTTCCGATGATGACAGTCGAGATGAGCCGATGCGACATCGCACCGTGCAGGAGGCCGCCAAAGCCCTCACTGTCCTTGAGGAGTTCTGTGCCAGTTCTTGCGACAGTGAGCGTGCGCACTACCACCTGATGGGGTTGAAGATCATTCTGTCACAAATCCTGATGACGAGGCAGACAAAAATAACGCAGTTTTTCAAGAAATAAAGGTTTGTCTATGCCGAGTACACTTTCCTTTTGTTTTCATGGTCCATTCGATAATCCATAATTCGGTTAACTCGGACATTTTCGCCGGTCCCGTGAGATCTGGGTTAACGAGGTTTTACTGTAGCGTATTGACGTGTGCACTTGTTTTGGTTTGTTTACGGGGAGCACCGTTATCACTTTCCTGTGGCGCAAAGCACAGGCCACGCTTATCTTGCAGACTGTTCTACAAATTTTGCATGCCTGACGTGCACATTTCAGTGCCTTCTAGAACCTCCGTGATAATACCAGAACACGCTGTGACGAATCGATAAAAGCCTATGCATTTCACCGCTGGTCACCTTATAGTTAATTGATGCCTGTTCACGCCACCATTGTTTCATTGCGTGATGTGCTTTTCTTTGCTGGGAACATTTAAAATAAGCAGTTCCGACTGCCAATGCCTTGACTTTTTCCTGCGTCCCTCGTCACAACCACATGACAGTATATTGCCCCTTAATTGCAAGCTTCGGATAGATCGAAAGTAAATGTTAGGTATGAATCAAATGCCCCGCCACGGTGGTCTAGTGGCTATGGTACTCGACTGCTGATCCGAGGGTCGCGGGATCGAATCCCGGCTGTGGCGGCTGCATTTCGATGTCAGTGCACGTTAAAGAACCCCAGGTGGTCGAAATTTCCGGAGACCTCCACTACGGCGTCTCTCATAATCAGAACTGGTTTTGGGACGTTAAACCCCACAAAACAAAAACAGGTATGAATCAAATAACAAGTGCTATTCGAGAACTAGAATATTTGCACACACATAATTATTACCCATTGGTGCCTCTTAAGTGTCTTAATCAAAATTACTGGCTTTTGTTTTGTTGTTGCTTCATGCAGGATGCCTTGGAGCTGGATGATGGAACACTGGTGTGCCAGCCACCACGACTGCAGCTGTCTTTTGAAAATATTGACAGGCATGGTTGTTATGCATTGGACACAGTCGATCGTCTCTACCTATATGTGGGCCGTGCACTCAGCGACCGATTCTGCACGAATGTGCTGGGCGTGCCAAACTTTGCTGCCATTCCTGAAGATATGGTACACGCATCTCTTCTCATCATTGTACTATGTATATACAGATGAAGCTCAATATAATCAGCTCCATTATAATGGAATTTCAGATTTAGTGAATTGCATCACTGTATAACTTTGTCCATAAAACAATAGAACACTGTATTTTTTACCTGAGTGCAGTTGAAGCCACTTGTAATAACATTCAAGTTCCTAAAAATCCCATCGTTATAAAAATAATCTCTATAATCGGGTTGTGTAAAAAAGAAAAGCAAAATATGGAGATAGTAGAGCTGTTGGGAGAAATCTTTGCAAGCTGTTCAGTGTGTGGTGGGTAGTGTGGCAGAGCAGCAAAGTAGTAGTCTTGTACATTTTCATTTATCATTTCTCAGGGCCACAGCTCCATCATTGGCAGCTATGAATGATTGATAGTGAAGTTTATTGTTATTGGTGATCAGACCAGTGCCCATAAACAGCACATGCACCAGTACCCAATGAAGAGTCAAAATGTACGTTGCACTGTGACAGCTAAGGGTTTCTTCTGATTTTTAGTATGCCTCATTGCACGACACTGACCTGTAGAGGAGTGATGTTATCGGCCCTCTTAACACTTTTCAAGTCCATATTCTTTATATGCAGTTAATATAGACAACACTTGGAGGTGCCTTTAGCACAGATACCGGCATTAATATCGAAAACTTACTACAGTAAACTCCCCATTAGTTGAACTTTGTTAAGACGAATTCTCAGATATAGTGAACAACATGTAAACATTCGGTTGGTTTCCGATTGACCCATTGTAAAAAGAGCTTGCTCAGTACAAACAAAATGTGCCTGATGCAAACAGCTTTGTGGTTAAAGACTAACTTGTGTGGTGATCGTCATACTTTTGAAGCTCAAGCAGAGCCAGATAGAAGTCAACTAGTTTCTGTTCCGGTAGTAAACGTCATGGTAACTTCTACTGCAACCATGACAAGTTCCCAAGTGTTACCAGACTAATAATGCTTGGCCAAATCATCTTGACACATAATACAGTATGAAAATATCCTGATTAAAATACTTAGTCCTATTGTTATTAGGTTCCCGTTTTTAAACCTATCTTACTGTTTTAAGTAACATACCGCATTTACTCGATTCTAACGCGCACCCGTTTCCCGCGACCAAAAGAAAATGAAACATCAATTGTAACGCGCTCCCATTTTTCGTGACACGGAGAAAAACGTCCTTGTTAATCAACCTTCACACATTCAAAAAAACAAATGCCGTACTCACGTAATGAACGCACTCGCATAATAAAGGCACCGCCACCTTTGAACCCCCGCAGTCCCTCGAACGGCCGCGCTCTGGCTTTCCCGCTTCACTCGATCCGCGGTGTCTCGAACACGTTTTGTGCCCCGATTCGTAACTCCTGCGTCCCGATAAAACTGCCACACGTTACCGGGCGTAGCCGTGTGCAAGCAGCAATAACATCATTTACTCGCAGTGCTGCATTCCTCCGTGCTATCGCAGCTCCCTCATGCCCGCTGCCACGTGCTACCATGCATGCCGTGCAGGCTGGCGCAGATAAGCCGAAGTATGGTTGGGGCGTGGCCCCAGAGGTTGCCACGATGCAATCTTTGACGTCATGCAGCGTGCACGACTGAGAGGCTCAGGTGGCTCAGGCTCCGCACAGATATGAGGGAGAAATGCGATGATGCGCCGTTTTGCGTGTGGTGATGGGAAACATCACCCTTATGGCAACCCGCGAACGCTACTGAAAGCTGGTGCGGCTGGGCGTCTCAGAGATTGCATCGACGACGTAGCAACCTTGGTTGTGACACCTGTCGCTTCAAGAAACACGCCATTGGCTGCGAGGCGAGTGAGGTTGTGTCTGTTTACTGTGTCAAGCGTGATGCCCCTAGTGATAGTGTTTGCGTGGTGCTCTGGGGAGCTTGGAGGGGGGACAGGCCATGAGAAAAGCAGATGAAAGCAAGAGATCAGTGGTGCCTTCTTTTTCAGTGATTGAGTGCTTGTAGCTCTGCTATTGTGGCATCATGCAGAAAATTTTTTACAGCTTTGTGTCCTCACAGACTGGTTCACAACTGCTGCTCCATAACATAATTTTGACCTCAAGGCGGGTGAGGGCCCCGTTAAGGGAAGTTCACTGTATTTTAATCATGCAGGGAAATCACTACATAGCTGCTGACTGCATCAGACGTACTGGTTCTTGTGAAAAAGCACTTAGTACAGTCGAACCTCGTTAATTCGAAGTCACATAATTCGAACCATCGGATAATTCGAACTGGCCGGTTGGTCCCGGCAAAGTTACATGTATTTGAATGGGGAAAAACTCTCCTTAATTCGAACCTAAAATACGCGCCGCGGGTAATTCGAACAAGATTGCCCGTCCGCTAAGACAGCATTTCGTGAAATCCCAAACTGATCGCGAGAGATTGATGCGTCAGCCGCCGTAGCGTCACAAACCGTGTGCCTTGTTTGTCTTGGTGCGCACAAATTATGTACCAGAGCGCGCGCCGTTGGGCACAACGTGGCCCGTGCATCCGCGCCGTGTATTGATGGCCACGCGCGCGGTTTTGCAGGCCGAGAAAATGACGATGTGAATGCGTGCATTTTTTTACATGTTAAATAATTTGCCTGAAGATGCGGAGTAGTTTAAACACTGAAGCAAGGGACAACACGCGTGCGTTCCGTTCCCTGAGGGCTAGCGCTCATGGTCACTGCCGTGCCTTCGGGCGCGTTCCAACACGCTTCAGTAGAAGTTTAGCTGTTTCGTGACGTTTTATTGCCTGAATTATGTGAAATTGTAAAATACTTTGCCATTTATATCAATGCATGCTTTTCCGGCGAAACTGCGCGATTTTTTTCGTGTGTTTGGATCATACGTTTTCCCAGATGATACGTTCCAAGTCGCGGAATTTTTTAAAAACGTATGAACGAGGTTCTACTGTATAGATTAATTTTTATGACCCATTTGGGTTTACTTAACAAAAGCAATTTGTACTGTGCATTATGTTCATCAGCACACGCAACCTGCTTTTACATTATAACAACCGAGTACATTTATGACTTGTGTTGTGCAGAATGAGCTGCCCCAGCTTGAAACTGAGGAGTCTGAAAGGGTACGAAACTTCCTTTCCTGGACACAGTCAAGACGGCCCTTCTACAGCCCCCTCAGGGTGATCAGGTGTGTGCACAGATAGCATTGGGGATAGCTCTGTAATTTCAGTTAGCCTATTTAAGTTGAAATTTTTACGGAGCTGGGCTCTTTCTTGCTTTTCTGTGCCTGTCTGTCCTCCATCGAGTCTTATCTGGTCTTGGGTGCATTCAGGAACAATTTTTTAAAAATCTACAGAGGTAAAATTGATGTAGCAAGTGGATAGTTCGCAGATACTGCATAGGGCACATGTTGGTACGGCTAGGTGTATTGATAAAATCGTCATGCCTTTGATCAAGACAGTTGTAAAGAACATGTGAAGCATAAGATGCATTTGGGTAAAGTGTAGTCTTTGTCAGTTACCCATTCAACGCGGTATGCCCATACACATACTTATAGATTTCTCAAAAGCAGGGTAGTTGGAAGTGTGAAGGTGAAACCGTAGATAGAGTGGTTTGATTTATTGATTTCTATTTATACACTCATGTTCAAGGGAGTGGTAAACAGAGGTGGATGAGGGGGAAAAGCAGCACAAAGTTTTAGTTTGGCGTGTTTACGGCACGCTCCGCTCCGAGTGGCCCCGCTAAGGCGCAGCGGAGCGGGAGAAGACTGTCGCGTTTTAGTTACACGTTTTGTATAGCGGAACGTGGCCTTAGAGATCGCAGCGCCCTCGGGCTGAATGCGGCGTAGTGAAACAAAACTAAAATCACTTTTTGTCAATTTCACTCAGGAAAACAAATAAATATGAGTTACTTCGTTATAAAGAAATAGGTATGTGCTTGAATAACGCGTTATTGGTGCATTTTACCGTGTGAAGAATAAAGGGTTGGCTTGGTGATAGCCATCGAATGCTATCCGGATCCAGTCCAAGCTTTGTTGACATTTGCCGATGTGCTGGAGACGTTTTCGTGATTTATTTATCCCAGGCTTGGGGGCCGTGGGCCGTTGTATCGGTCTGCACTAGCCACATCGCGGGTCAGGCGCAATTCCTCGTCGATGCGAAATCGTTTTTCGGGGCCTGCAATGTGCGCTGGACGATGACGCCGATCCGGCCGCGGTGCAAGGCATGCCACTCGTGGGGGCAGCCATGTTGGATATGAGCGCGCGCGCGTAGTGACGCTCAGCGCTCCGCTAAACCGGCTCGTAAGCGGAGCCCACCCCCCGCTCCGGTAGCCCGCTTGCCTCCGTACCGGAGAGCGCATGCGCAGTTGCACTCGCGCTCCGCTTAGGCCCTGAGCGGAGCGTAAACACGCCAAGCTAAAATGCTCTATTGTGTTGTTAAAAACCTGAATCGGGGAAGTTAATTTTGCGGAATGTGTAGTTGCAATTGGAAATTCTTGTCTGTATGTTCAGTTGGACATATTTTATTGGGTGCCTGCTGAGTTTGCACAGGCTTTCTAGTTGTTTTTCCTGTTCATGTGTCTGCTAGCAGAAACGTAGCCTGGTTTTTTATTCTATATTGCCTCATGAATGGCTTATGCTTTCTTAATTCTTTACAGGGACGACAGCAAGGATCGGCACCTTTTTGTGCAGCACATGGTTGATGACCGAACAGAATCTGCGCTTTCCTACTATGAATTCCTTCAACACTTGAAGCAGCAGCTAAGCAAATAGGAAAAAGACTGCTCATAGTTTCTAAACTTTCTTTTATAATTTTTTTTCCCAGTGGTCTTGCCTCTTTCTCATGTTTGTGTGGCTCTTGTCCACTCCTGTGCAGCTGTAACTTGCAGCAGAAACTTCGTGGACACTCAAGGCGAGCTACTTTCACAGTCAGTGTCGAGACGTCGATGCGTGTGACGTGCGCGTGCGTGCGTGTGTGTGCAACAAAACACCCTGCAATGCCAGAAGTGTGGTGCCACGGGAATAAATAGTCTCTCGTGATAAAGAGAGAATGTGTGTAGATGGAGCATAAGACTGTGCTTTTTTTTATTGCTCCCTCCTCCTTTCTCTCCATTTGTTTTAAAGGCACAAGAATTCGTATGCCAAGTTTACCCATTGGTGTAGTGCTGTGAAAGCTGCTCTGTTGTTTACTTAGGCACCATTTTAAAGGTTTATGCTCCCTGCATTTTTTTTTCTGGAAATACACTTGCAACTTGCTTTTGCTTTTTTATTCATTGCTAGGTTGGATTTGCATTTTTTTCTTGATGTTTCTATAGAGAATAAGAAAAGGCTACTTCGACAGTGGCTTCTTCTTCTTCTCAGGTGAAGCTTATTTTGATTACGTCACTGTCAGCATTGCTGCGTCTTTCTATGCTACCTGTGTAGGTGCAGAAATAATTGGCTGATGTTAATGTCTTGTAGTTTCAGTTGAAACTGTGTTTGGCTTGTTAGCTGCTTAGCATAAAAAGAAGCTGATCATTACTGCTTCTGGCATAAGCCTTTGAGAGACGCACTTTTCTTCCAGTGAATAGGATGCCTGAATGTTTCCACAAGGCTGTTTAAATTGGGCTCAACTGTACGAATTGGAGGCTAATGTAAGGGCTTTTGAACAACTTCTTAACTACCATTTCAGGCCTCTACACTGAAGATGTTCGTTTTCTCCTCTTTTGTACACACAGTTTTCTGCTTTTATAGGCTCCATTCTGCGTAGATGAAAAGTGCTTGGAGATGGTAATATTGGTGGTGATGACATAATTTGCAGTTCTTAGTTTTTGTTGACATTTTTCTGTTCTTGTGTTTATGGTTGGGGGCTCTTAAAAATTTGGGTATTGCCACAATGCTTGACTTTTTAACAAATTGCCATCCATGAATTCCTTCAGTGATGTGCACTAGAAGTTGTGTGTATATAAACATAGTTATATATACATATTATAAATGTGTCAAGAACAATTGTTTGCTGTTTTGTTTGTTTTTTGCTTTTGGGCGTGATGCCACTGGAACATTTTACTGCTTTGTGCAAGGACTTAGGAAAACATCTGCAACTACCGTCCTAATGTTGCACAATATAACCAAATAAATTATGCTATCAGAGCAGTTCTTATTCATGGCGACATCTGGGAGAGCTTGTCCATTAAAAGTTCTTTTTTTTTATTTGAACTGGAATGATGTTTCTTGTTGCATAGCTGAAGGAAACTCTTCATTGCTGACTTGCATGTGACTAATACTAGCAAGAACACTGGCACGTAACTACTTTGATATGCTTGCATGCATATTCTTGCTTTGGTTGCTTATTTGTTGCAAAAAATAACCGCTTGTCTGTTAGCAACTACTCCAGGAGGTTGCTGGTGATCCTGAATGCGTGCCTTTGTGTGGCAACCGATCACAGTCGGACACCACTGCACACACCATGTACTATAAGAAAGTTTCTCTGCTGTTGCTTGAACCCATAATCTTCCCAAGTTTTAAGGTATCAAACCCTCAACCTTGAAAGTATACTGTGTGCTACACATGCATTGGCAGTTGTCCCGAAATTTCTGAAACACCCTTTTGTTGTTGCTGTGTGCCAAGTTACATGCGTCAGCACCCATAGAGGTGTTTGTTATAACGAAGTCAAAGGGAGACTTGGAACTTGTTATACAGGGTGTGCAACAAATTTTTTAAATTAGAAAAGTACAAATCGCGGGAATGTCTTGTGTACCATTCGAGTGTACATATTGGCGGCCTCTAGATACATAGCTATTTCCGCAGTTGTGTGCATAATTAGCGAACTTACGCTAATTAATTTTTAATTATCAGTAATTGGTGGCTAGAGTACTTTGGAGCCCGTCCTCGACACTACATATCCCCACGATCAAATTTTGAATAGTGGAGTGCATGTCGGAGCTACGCGAACAATTAGTTCCCCCTGGCAGGCTCATTGAAACCGAAACTGGCCGAAAAAAGAGCGTCTGTGACCGCTGCCTCCCCGGATTTCGTTACTCGCCCACGGCGCCCAACGCCACAGATAATGAGATAACGCAAGCTGCTCACACGGCCTGAGCGGCCGGAGCAGCAGTGACCGCAGGCGAGTGACCAAAGCCTTTGGGGCGGCGACATCAACGTCACAGACGCTCTTTTTCCGGCCAGTTTCGGTTTCAGTGAGCCTGCCAAGGGGAACTAATTGTTCGCGCAGCTCCGACATGCACTCCGCTATTCAAAATTTGATCAATGGGATAGGTAGTGTCGAGGATGGGCTCCAAAGTACTCATTTGCTGTAGCCACCAATTACCGATAATTAAAAAGTTAATTAGCGTAATTTCGCTAATTGTGAACACAAGTGCAGAAATTGCTATGTATCTAGAGGCCGCCAATCCGTACACTCGAATGGCACACGACATTCCCATGATTTATGTTTTTCTAATTTAATAAGTTTGTTGCAATTAAAGAAAGACACTCTGTATATCCATTACATTGTTATACAGATTACTGCCATTAAAGGAACTGAAAAATAACTTTTAAGGGGTTTGTGCAAGCAATTTAGGGCTGTCTGGTTTTAATTTTCAGTGCTTCATTAAGCATTTCACATACTGATTCCAAAATATTTCTGCACAGTATTCAGTGTACATTTAATTACGCCCATTTGAAATCCTAGCATTCTTGTTCTGAAATGACCATGTGACACCACAGGCCAGCATAGGCTGTATTCAGCGATGCTTCAGTGGCATCAACAGAAGGCATTAAAAAATGCAAATGTACTGCTATCATTTGCACTAAAATAATATATTTGTATGAAAGCAAGAAGGAAAATAGTTGGACCCTGTATGGTACTGCCGTTCTGAAGCAAGGCTGGAGCACAATCTGTTTTCCCACGGCCTCCGAGGGCGCGCCAACATTGGAGGCCATGGCCATGGTGGGGACTAAGATGACGTCGGCTGCAGAGTTGAGGAGAACGATTGCTGGGAAATCAAAGCCATGTTTTCGTTACTCCGAATCAACCCATATGATGCAACGAAACAATTAAAGGGACAGACAACCACCCAAAACATGAATTGAGATGAACCCACTGGCGGAAAGATTGTGTGTTGCATTGGCCCAAACGACGCCACTTTTCCTCAATAAACACGGGTTTATGTTTTTATTTCTTCATGCAAAGTCGCAAAAACTGACGTTTGGTAACTCATTGGCCCAAACGACGGCACTTTTCCTCAATAAACACGGGTTTATGTTTTTATTTCTTCATGCAAAGTCGCAAAAACTGACGTTTGGTAACTCAAGCGGCAAACATACGAACTAAAGTTAGAGTGCGGTCACGTGAACTTCTACAAATTTACGCAATATTTTATCTGTTTATTAGTATCGGACCGCATGAAACTTTTGATATTATAAGCTTTTTGTCACTTGCGATGTGCAGATAACCCTTCGTTTGTAGCGCGCGTTGCTACTGCATGCTTCTGCCGTCACATGCGAAAGCGTGGTTTTGGATCTAGCTGGCCTGGCTTGGCTTGGCTATGGCCAGAGTGGCGGCTCCGGAGCCCGGCCATTCATGAAGTAGGCGCGGGCATGCGACCGAACACCTTACAAATACAAGATCGGCCTGGCAAACAATTCCAGCTCCGTCGCACCGTCTTTTTATTTCAAGAAGTAGTCGAACAGGTCAAAGTGTGGGTGGTTAATCGCAGCTACGCTCACTCCTGCGAAAACAGAACGACGTCCGGAAGCGAGGCGGATTATCGGCATCGCGATCACTTTTCAACGTTGCTAGAGTGCGCACTCTGCCTTTTTTAGAGGCTTCTCAGATCGAAAAATTCTGAGTGCGAAATATCCACGCGCTTTTGGAAGTAACCGCTGCAGGTGAAAACAGTACTAGGGGGCGAGCTTTCCATTGTGCCATAAAAAGAAGGGTCCTTAAAAATCGGTTGTCGGTCCCTTTAAGGTATCTTCTTTTATCAGAATTTTTCTTTGATGGAGTCTTATATGCAGCACATGTTGCAAATGGTAGCCAACAGCTGTTGGGTGTGATGTTGTTGTAGTTGTCGTTGTTGTTGAAACTTTATTGAGGTCCTGGAGAATGCTTGGTGGGGGAACCCCAAAGGGGTGCCCCTGTCCATGTTGCAGACCACGCTAGTACCTAAACGGGCAAGCTGTGGCCTGCCGTCGAGGCTCACGCCTTCATGACTGCCTGTTTCTGCATGAAAAAATCACCGCTCTTAAGAGATCCTTCCCACTGCTTCTGAGAGGAGAGCTGTGCGCCTGCAAGCACAGTGCATTGCCATAGCACATGGTCTAGTGTGCTGTAATATCATGGCTGCAAGTGGGGCATCACGGGTCAATTCCTTCCACAAAGTGACGAAGTTTGCTGCGCGAGGGAGATGACACTGCTTACGCCAAAAGCTCTTTGCCGTATGTCTCGAGCTTGCACAGCAGCTGCCAGATGGCGCCACAGGGCTTTGAGCCTAGAGACTGGCATCAAAAGCTTTTGCTTTGCTGTAAAGGGTCACTTACTGTCACAAATTTTCTTGCTTTAAAACATGGTTGATGCCCTGTATAGCTTTTAGATGCTGCTTGTTGGCATATTCCACAAAAATAAATGTGCCATACTTCATGAAGCTTAAACATTTCTAATCACCGTGGGTCATTTCTGCCAGACTGACACAGAGTGCCACTCAATCCTTGTGTATTTTTGTGGAAGCGAGAACATTTTTACCGGCAAGACTGAGGCGTAAGAAATTCTTTCATATTTACATCAGTGTGGGTAGCCTTGTGCTTACAGACTTAATCGAGTTATGATCGCCTAGCCATGACACTTTCCCTGTAGTGCGGTCATCAGTTCAATAATCATTTAGCAACCCACGAGCAGAAGAAAAGGCTGCAAAAATAAAGAAACAATTTCACTGGCACTTATAAACACGACTGTGGCTAGAGTGATACGTTTTCAAGCCAGAACTACACAGTTAAATTAGTTCACCACGACAGAAAAATCGTAAGAAATCTCCTACATGCTTTAGTGAGAAGCACAGTTCAAAGCAGTTTTATCCTTGGCTTTCTGATCCCCCCCTTTTTTTTTGTTGCATAGTGTCGTAATCTTGCTGATGCGCAGTAGCGCAGCAAATGAAACTTCAGGGACAGTGATAACAAGGGAAACCTTCAATATCTGCATTTTTCTTTTGCTCGTCTCCTTTCATGACCTTGCATAAAACATAATGATGAAAATTCTATGTTCCGCTGCACATTCAAAAAGCACTCGAATTACGCCTCGGCCGAAGAGGCTGATTTCTTGTGTTTCTGTGGATGTGGGGTAACGATTCATCCTAGCTCCTAAGGACCACTGCCATATTTTTTGCTCGGGTACAAGGCATGATTCGCAATTTCGTATAATGCTAATGTGTGTATTACTGCACAGTGGCTTGCAAAAAATGCTTCGCTTTCCTTCCACATATTTCGAACTCAAGGTCTGTAAAATACTGCACTGCAAAATACAAGCAAGAACTTGTGCCAATACTTTAAGGTGAAGGCCGAACGTGTACACAGCCAGAGCAGCAGGGCGTCCCTTCCCATTGTCTTCATGCCTAGTTTAGTTTATCTCCTTTTTTTTCGTTCAGATGCATGTATGACCTGCTAGCTTAAACTATATTGCTTTATTTTATTGCTACTCACAAATAATCCAACATATTACAACTTTTGTCCAGGCACGTGGACACATCTTCAACACCCCTGACGAAACCGAATTTGCTGTTTTTAAGTTTTTAAATTTCTTTAGATATGAAATAGTGTCACGTGACATCGAAGACGACGCAAATTTTTGCCGCTCTAAACATGCACAAAAAAAAATGACTTGTGCCTGGGTCGCAGCGAGCCCCTCTATATATCGTATGGACTATTCGCCAATGACACAAATCTGCATCCAGCAAAACAAATAAAAACCAAATAAGCAAGGAATACCAGACTCATCTGAGGTTTTAGAGGGAGAACAGAACGTTTATTTTAATATGTGCAGTAAGGTCCCCTACGCCTGGGGGGCCCGACCCTATGCTACGAACAAGATCTTGTTCGTAGCATAGGGTCCCGTGCGCCCTGGCGGCGCCCGGCCTGCTCTATAGGCAGGTTGCACCCGCCAGGAGCCTCCACCATCGCATAGCCCACCAACGCCACTGTGGCCAGTTTTTCGTTAGCGTCGGGGAGCTTCCGCGGGCTGCCCTCGATACTCCCAGGCGAGTGAAGGTGGTGCGCGCGTTGAGCGCCGTGTCGTGGGCCATAATAGCAGTTTGTTAAAACGGAATTCAACACGTATTTCGAACACGTACGATGTTCGTCCTCGTTCGTATAGAGCGTGTAAAAAAAATGTGAAGAGCTAGCGAAGGACGAAAACGTAATGTAGAGAGACGCACCATGAATGCTCGCGTTACTTCCCTTCGTCTTTTCATAGCTGAACATTTGTAACCTTTTCTTGGGTATAAGTACTAGGAACGATAAGCTGCTGGATCAGGCAGGCTGTACGCATGATATGAAAGATGAATTAAAGCAGATGGCGCTTAAACCACGCGCCTTCGCGTTCCTCAAACTGAGGATGAAAACTCTCTCGAAAAACACGCATTTGGCTGCCAGGTGGAAATTTAGTGAACCATTTGCTAAAAAATCAGTGCAATAGCACTTGTGTTGCTGGTTAGTTCAGGATTTAATTGCGAGGTCAACGAAGAGAAACCGCGGTAAGTTGATAGCTCGCCTCTGAGAAGCCGTTCCTCAGTTCGACTGTTTGACCTGGCGTGTTCATTGTCGCCTGTTCAAGCAATTACTCCTGGCGATTGAAGAAGCAGTTGGCGTCAAATGTACCCACAAAGCCTCCATCACGGGTACATATGCAAACGCGAACGACCCATCGCGGTCGCTGTGTTTTAACAGCGAAGCTGTTTGAGGTAAGCAATCCGCAGAAGACTCCGTCGAGTCGCGCAGTGCCATAGCAACCATGTCCAGGTAATTGTATATTCAAATAAGCTAAGCATATTTGGGGCTAATTAAGGCGAGCCTAATTAATATGCCAGCATATGTAATTCTTGCAAACACAAAGTTCTCTTTAATGAAATAATCAGGCACAGTTGACAACTCGCGGCTATGTAAAACTTACTAGCGCGCTGGGAAGCTCTGAAACTTCTTCCACGGCGAGTTGCTGCTTTGACTTCTGCAAAGAATCATTCCGATACACTAAGCTTACAAAAAGTTATTTTAAAAAATTATTTAATGCGGTGCAAGGCGACAAGGCAGCCGCTTAACAGACGCAGTCAACAGGGTAAGCAGGCGCGACCGCTCTCCGCTCCCCCGACGGTGACGAGCCCGCCGCCGCAACGGCGCTAGTGTCGGCGGAGCATGCGATTGAATTTTCTGGTCGGAGCTGAGGAGCGCGGCTGGCGCGGCCTCCCAACCTCTCCCGCTTGGGAATTTGCCCCTCAAGGGACCCCTTTGGGCATGCCCAGAGCATGTAGCTGAAATCCGCCGTGTCGCCACAGTCTACATGCATCTGAATGGACCATCGGGTGCGCACTTGCTTAAAGGGACTGTCTACCGTCCTTCATCGCTCTCTCGTTTTTTGACAATAGAAAGCGTACCTTTCGAAGTTTCCCAGCGTGCAGTGGTTTCTCCAGAAACTGAGTAGAAATTACTATAGTAGGATACAACTTTAAAAAAAACAGCAGTTGGCAACAAGGGCCCACGGACCGCGCGCGTCGGTGTTACTCCGCCAGCCAATCACAGAAGCAAAATCGTCCTCACGCGACGTTTTCAAAATGGCGCCGTGTTTATGCCTTTTGTGCATGCTTTTGTGCCTGCTGTTTTGGGTCTGCTGTTTTGTACTGCTTTCATAAGTGTAAGCCATGAGGTGCTCGAGAAGCATGGACAAAAATGCGTCAGGTCTGAGCGTTTCCATCCGCAAAAGGCCGTGGCACAGTTCATTTCGCTCCCTCTCTTTCCGGCAATACTCCCTCTCTTTCCGGCACAAGGAACAACTACTATACCTATTAGGAGGAAAACCTGAGATATATGTTTGGTTTGCGTCCATGGTATGATTTGTGCAGCGCTTACACAAAAAGCAAAAAAAAAAAGAGGATCAGATGGGTACAGCGCCCGCATCCAACTGTTTCTTCTTTTATGCATTATATTTACACTTTTTGGAGCTACATGTGAAATAGCAACTCTCGGCGCACTGTCACTGCTCAAGGAAACAACAAATTTGCACAAAAAAAGAAAGAAAAAACACCAGGAGCCCGCGCCACGCACGCAGATGAGTACACAAGTGCGCATTTCACGCGGCGGCCTGACGTGGATGGATTGATGCTATGAGCGTCCCCTTTGTAACGGGGTGGTGACTTGTGCGCCACCAGGCTCGTAGAAATGTTGCGGGAGCGCGCGCCACCTAGCGGAAACATCGCCAAGTGGCGTCAATGATTGATTCGTGGGGTTTAACGTCCCAAAACCACCTCTGATTATGAGAGACGCCCAAGTGGCGTCAACGTCTCCCATACGCGCCGCTTGGCGGTAATCACACTTTCCTATTCTAGCCACTGTACTAGTAGGTAACGCGCTACCGCGCTACTACAACGGACGGACAGACCCAAACCTTAAAGGAGTACTGACACGAATTTTTTACATCCTCGTATTATTGCTTTAAATGAAAGCATCAGCATGTAGAACCCCAAAAAGAGCATCATGGCGCCTCGCGAGGCAATGAATATATTTTTAATACAGCTTTCTTAAAAGCCCACTTTCGGTTTCGATTTCGAGGGGGCGGTTTCCTAGTGACGTATCAACATAGTCGGATGACGTCTGAGTCACGCAGGGACAGCAATTCGTGATAGCGTCGCTGCAACTCTGTCGTCTGTGGTCAATTACACGTGGAGCACGCAAACAACGGCGATTTCACGATCGTCCAGCGATTCTGACAGCGATTTCTGTTATTTTTAGTAGGCTGTGCTCATACGTCATCGTGGTGTCCATTGCGCTGGGGCTGGCTTGCAGTGCTGGGCGACGAAAACTTTAAAACCAAAATAAAATATCTTGTACGTGCTTCTTGGCTTCCTTATTTGGAGGGCGTTAACAATACATGGCTAGGAACCGAGAAATACACATTTTGAGCCGCCGCAAAATCGTGTCAGTACTCCTTTAAAGGGCAACTCCGGCGGTTTTTTCACCATGTTCTGGTATCATCGTTTTCGAATAGTACTGATAGTCCTGTAGCAGCCACGGTGGTTCAGTTTGCTCAGAAATGCACCAATAATTTTAAATCACCGACCGAAAGGCGTGTTCAAACCGAAACCGAAACGGGTAGACGCTTCTTGCAGCGTATGCGATGACGTCACAGCCTTCCCGCCGTCAGAAATACGGAGAAAAATGGCAGTGGCGAGGTCATCCGACGATGTATTGAGTTATGCCAGCTTTTCTGAACTTGACGGCGACGATTTGATCGCTGAAGTACCGCCGTTTTGCTTTTGAAGTCCCGCAAACTCGGGTAGGCAGTGTTGAAGGTGATGACGTCAAAAACACAGGGTGGCCCGCAAGGGAATCCGCTAAAAAATTTTAAAATTCGTTTCCACGAAAACTAAATGAATTGCAACCGCCTGGTTTGGAATACGTTATTACAGTGCTGAGGGGAATACATATTGAAAATTTCATTAAGATCAGTGGACACTGAAAAATCGCCGGAGTTGCCCTTTAAGGAGCTTCGCCCCTAAAACTTGGGTGTCAGCGCTTCAGGCACGCCGGGTTTTTGCATTGCAAGCGCTTGATTTCACCTCAATACGGAATTATCTCTTCCATATTCCACTCGAATAAACGAATGAAGATATAAAATACATTCACCTATCATTTTTGCCACCCACGCTTTATTTTCCTAACATGGAAAGTTCAAAGAAGGAACTATTCGAAGCTCGGCGGCGGTTATGAGGGCGTGGGAGGGGCTTCAGTGCAGACTTCAGTTGTATCCGACTATAAAACAATTTTTTTTTATCTACGAAGTCGTTCCTTTCCTACGTGTACGGACGTCCGCAACAATGGTTATCACGCACTATATGTCGTCTCGCTGCCGACCCTTTCGGGCGCGGGAGGCTTCTCAACAGGAATCAATCCTCCTCGTCACCTCCGCAATGTCGTCCTTAAAGGTCCCATGACACCAAAATTTCAAACGCGAGATGCTTGCGTTAATTCGTTTTCCTGCATACGAAGGTAATCTTGACCAAGTATTAGTGGCGAACGTCGCCTCTAAGTAATTTTAATATGGCTTCAAAGTAAGCGGGAATGCTCATCCGAGCTTGCAGCACCTCGCGATATCGCCTCTAGTGTGACGCAGTTAGTGGGCCATCTGTGACGTTTCACTTTTGTAAGTTGATATCGTGACGTCACAGAGAGACACGGGCGCGCCGCGCTACGGCCTCCGAGCGTAGCCTCCAAGATCGGCTCTCGCAGCCGATCGCGGAGGCCACGCCAAAAGCCGTATTTTTCTGCTTCCTCTCCGTGTTTGTCGCTCAAGCGTACATTGTACACACGCTATGATGCAAAGCGAGTGTGGCGAGCTGGTCTGGCGCTCGCGCTCTCCGCAACGTCACCGAATCTTGAGCTTAAGTGATCAGTGCATGCGCTCACTTCCGACAGCCGCAGCGCTAGCCCCGCGGCACTAGTTTCTTGTAGTTTTTGGCGCGCGTTTCGAAGCTTCATTAAAACTGAACAAAATTAACGATGCTGTGACTAATTAGACTTCACGCTGGAGAATTCGCCACTCCATGCCGTGATTACAAGACACTGTTCTACTCATTCGAACATAAAAGTCTCCAACAAAAAAATAGCTGTCATGGGCCCTTTAAGAACATTGCAGAGGTGCGAGGAGGAAAGCGAGGGAAAGTCGGTGCGCCTCGGACATGGAGCGCCGCATGCATGTCAAGCTCAGCACTACGCGCCTGTAGACGTGGCCTCCGCGATCGGCTGCGGCGTCGCTGTGTTGGTGCGCCGTCGCAGCCAATCGGGGAGGCCACGCTGTAGAGGTAGACGAATTCGGAGGCAGCGCCACCTGCGCCCCACTGAAAGCAGCGAAAAGAAGGAATTGCTCTTGCACGCTATAAAAAAGTGTCTCACACGGTGAAGTACGCTTGTAAGAAGACATATAATTGTTTTTCAGCAGAATATGTATACCTGCGTGAGTCTGTTCTTGTACACTTGAAAATTGACAAACATGCTGTTGGGTGTCGCTAGCGGCATTTTCCGCACCACTTTCACAGCAAAATTAAAAACAAAGTTCCTTGTTTGTGGGGTAAAAGCGTGCTCTTTCCCGTGAGTATGACGCACGACCTGTGCATTTCTACCACAATTTAAAAAAATTTTCCGAGCGGTAGACAGTCCCTTTAAAACAGCTGGATTTGGAAAAGTGCCCGTTTGGAGGAGGCGCCGCGTCGTCACCTACCTTCTGGTAAATTTCTTGTGATCCGGAGGATAAATCCTTCCTTCTAACCTATGATGCTGCGTTATATCACGATATTTCACGTCTTTCAAGTTTTCGCGGTTCTGTGATGGTCAACGAATTCGCTTCATAGGCTTGGTCTGTAAGCCTCTGCGCCATATGCGTGGCTTCGTTTCCAGGGAGAGGTGTGAGTTGGCGCGCAGATCAGTTGCATGCTCAGTGCTTGCACTCTTTTTCAGTAAATTGTTGGTATATATATATATATATATATATATATATATAAACAAGTTAATGAAACAACAAACATTGAAGCCCAGGAAAGCATAGGGGAAGTTATTCCAATTAGTAATTATGATATTGTAATTTTGGGGTAAGTAGAAAGGAATTAAAGTGGACGAAAAGACAAAGCTGCCTTCGGTGGGAACCGAACCCACGACCTTCGAATATCGCGTCCGATGCTCTACCCACTGAGCTACGAAGGCGGTCGTCCCCCCGTCCACTTTTCTTTTTATTGGGTGTTTATGTATATGGGAATCCTGGGAGCGTTAGGCAGCGCCACTCGTAGCCATGTCGGCGAGCATAGCACACTCTTACTGCCAGGAGGCGTCACCCAGAACGTGATCTTATGTCGAGGTGGCTGCTGCCCAATAAACCCTCATATGCTACCTAAGGCACCAAGTCTGCCGTAACGAAACCCAGGCTATGAAATAACGAAAGGGAAGGGGGTCAAGGGCTCGCTTTATTTGTTAGAAACAAGTTAATGAAACAACAAACATTGAAGCCCAGGAAAGCATAGGGGAAGTTATTCCAATTCGTAATTATGATATTGTAATTTTGGGGTAAGCAGAAAGGAATTAAAGTGGACGAAAAGACAAACCTGCCTTCGGTGGAAACCGAACCCACGACCTTCGGATATCGCGTCCGAGCTCCACCCACTGAGCTACGCTTTTATCGACCCTACCACCATATAGTGTCCTTAAAGGGACACTGAACCACTTTTTAAAAAAAACGAGATTATGGTGTCATGATACGTAATTTCGTGCGGCGAACTCGAAAATCAAGTCGAAAATTTGCACAAACCAACGCAAATAGCTTTATTTTGCCGAAAACAAGCAACAGGCGCTGCGGCCCCCATCGCGAGTCTCGCCGCCGCTGTGATTGGTCGAAGCTCCATGACGTCATCGTCAGGAAGGTGACGACAGCTGACTGCGCTCGCCGGCAGGCAATGCCGTGTTTACCTGTTGAAATCGTGTAGTTGCTGTTAGTATGGCGAACTGTGAAAGTCGGAACGAGTTCTCTGTACATCCGTACATGTTCGAGCCGGTCGCTACTGTAAGGGCGTCGACTGAAGCGGCACAGGAAAGCGAGTCCCAACCAGCCACCTCCACCCGCGCCGGAAACATAGACTGGTACATATAAGATGCATGTCAGTGCTTAATTGCACTCTAGTAAACTGTTACAAATGATACGTTCATCCGTGGATATCAAATTCGATAAGAAACAGCAGCATCGGCACTCGCTTTTAGCCGCGTATTGGCACGGTCCGCGCTACGCGCGGGCATCGTGCAGAGACATTAAGCTGTTCGTGCTCGCAGTCAGTATCGTACTTCGCAGCGGGCAAGGCGCACGCGAAGAGTCAGTATGCTACCGCGAGGAACAACAACAACAACAAAAAAAAAAAAGCCAGACGAGTGCCGCTCTTGCCGCAATGGTGACATGTGCTCTGAACTGCGCTGAAAAATTGCGCAAGGATAGTTTGGCTCATATATTGCAGTTGTGCTTTTTATAATGCCGTCGCTTTTTCTAAATTCTTCCCAGTACTACAATGATGGTGTGTTAAAATGGAAACGGTATATTAGCTGCGTTAAAAGCATGCGACTGTCGTGTAGAGTAGCTGATTTCGATGCTGCGTACTGATATCTGTGTACACGTGTTTTCACCATGGGTGCTCACGCACGCACTGCGTGCAAATGGGGAAAGAGGAGGAGGACTGCTGCTGCTGCCTCGAAATTCGGCAGATTCGCGACCGCAAGAAACAACGGAGGTGCATCACAACAACAACAAAAAAAAAATTAAAAATGTGTGCCTCGACAAGGACGTGTTAGAAGTGGCCCTGCAGCAGAATGGCACGCCAGCGGAATCCCAGTGACTGCATGAGAGCCGGGCTTCGTACGTAGTCGCTGTCACGAAAGTGCTTGGAGCACAGCACGCTTGATCTCGTCAGTTTGAAGTCTTTTCTTTTAACTGCAGCGGCCCATTTTGCAGCCATCTTCTGATAACGAGGGAACTTGTGAAAAGCGACCTCATCGCGACCGTAAGTGCTGCGGCAGCCATATGCTGCGCAGTAGCTCGGCATCGCGAGTCCACTTCAACCTTGCACAAACACAGCTAGTGAATGTCGGATGGCGAAAATCTCTAATCAGAAGAAGAGAACGGTGCAATGGCAAGAAACCCCTACGAACTGGCAGATCTGATGCTTCACTAGGCGGCAGATCGCAGCAGAAACAAGGCACAACCCCGAAGTAAACAAGCTGAGCTGACTGAGCGACGCAGGCGGCCCGGCGGCTCGACCCTGACGATGACGTCACCTCCCCACGTGTCTAGCTCTCCCATGCTCCGCCCCTGCGCGCGCGCGCGCCGGGGGGGCGTTCCCACGATCAAAGTTTGCTCGCTTATAGCGCCGTTGTTTAATCGAACATCGCGAAAAAAACCTCCGTAGGCATGTTGTAAGAGATCGCGGATACCGAATTCGCAATAAATTCGCGAATTCAAAACCCGTTCAGTGTCCCTTTAATAGTCTACCACTGCCACTGTATCCGTCCTTCATGCATATATATATATATATATATATATATATATATATATATATAACGAAAGGGAAGGGGTCAAGGGCTCGTTCTTTATTTGTTAGAAACAACTTAATGAGCAGACAGACAGTGAAGCCTAGGAAAACATAGGGGAAGTTACTTGTGGTATTGTAATTGTGAAGAAAGTAGAAAGGAATTAAAGTGGACGAAAAGACAAACCTGCCCTCGGTGGGACCCGAACCCACGACCTTCGGATGTCGCGTCCGATGCTCTACCAACTGAGCTACAAGGGCGGTCGTCCCCCCGTCCACTTTATTGTGTATTTATGTAGGTATTATCCTGGGAGTGTTAGGCAGCGCCACTCGAGGCCAAGGCGGCGTGTGTAGAACACACTTTCTTGCCAGGAGGCGTCACGTAGAACGTGAACTTAGACGACATGGCTGCTGCCCAATAAGCCCTCGCATGCTACCTAAGGCACCAAGTCTGCCGCAACGAGGCCCAAGCTATGAAATAACGAAAGGGAAGGGGTCAAGGGCTCGTTCTTTATTTGTTAGAAACAACTTAATGAGCAGACAGACAGTGAAGCCTAGGAAAACATAGCGGAAGTTACTTGTGGTATTGTAATTGTGAAGAAAGTATAGAAAGGAATTAAAGTGGACGAAAAGACAAACCTGCCCTCGGTGGGACCCGAACCCACGACCTTCGGATGTCGCGTCCGATGCTCTACCAACTGAGCTACAAGGGCGGTCGTCCCTCCGTCCACTTTATTGTGTATTTATGTAGGTATTATCCTGGGAGTGTTAGGCAGCGCCACTCGAGGCCAAGGCGGCGTGTGTAGAAACCCCTTTTTGCCAGGAGGCGTCACGTAGAACGTGAACTTAGATGAGATGGCTGCTGCCCAATAAGCCCTCGCATGCTACCTAAGGCACCAAGTCTGCCGCAACGAGGCCCAAGCTATGAAATAACGAAAGGGAAGGGGTCAAGGGCTCGTTCTTTATTTGTTAGAAACAACTTAAAGGGCCCATGACACCAAAATTTCAAACCCGATATGTTTGTGTTGTTTGGTTGTGGAACATCTGAAGGCACTTGTGGCCAAGTATTAACGGCGAACGTTGTCGTTAAGATATTTTAATATGTATTTAAAGTGACCAGAAATGCTCATCTGGGTTTGCGGCACCTCGCGACATCGTCACTAGTATGACGTAGTTTGTGGGCCATCTGTGACGTTTCACTTTTGTAAGTTGATATCGTGACGTCACAGAGAGACACGGGCGCGCCGCGCTATGGCCTCCGAGCGTGGCCTCCAAGATCGGCTCTCGCAGCCGATCGCGGAGGCAACGCCAAAAGCCGCATTTTTCTGCTTCCTCTCCGTGTTGGTCCCTCAAGCGTACATTGTACACACGCTATGATGCAAAGCGAGTGTGGCGAGCTGGTCTGGCGCTCGCGATCTCCGCAACGTCACTGAATCTTGAGCTCAAGTGATCAGTGCATACGCTCACTTCCGACAGCCGCCGCGCTACCCCCGCGGCGCTAGTTTCTTGCAGTTTTTGGCGCGCGTTTCGAAGCTTCATTAAAACTGAACAAAATTAACGATGCTGTGACTAATTAGACTTCACGCTGGAGAATTTGCCACTCCATGCCGTGATTACAAGACACTGTTCTACTCATTAGAACATAAAAGTATCCAACAAAAAAATAGCTGTCATGGGCCCTTTAATGAGCAGACAGACAGTGAAGCCTAGGAAAACATAGGGGAAGTTACTTGTGGTATTGTAATTGTGAAGAAAGTAGAAAGGAATTAAAGTGGACGAAAAGACAAACCTGCCCTCGGTGGGACCCGAACCCTAGGCTTCACTGTCTGTCTGCTCATTAAGTTGTTTCTAACAAATAAAGAAGGAGCCCTTGACCCCTTCCCTTTCGTTATTTCATAGCTTGGGCCTCGTTGCGGCAGACTTGGTGCCTTAGGTAGCATGCGAGGGCTTATTGGGCAGCAGCCATCTCATCTAAGTTCACGTTCTACGTGACGCCTCCTGGCAAGAAAGTGTGCTCTACACACGCCGCCTTGGCCTCGAGTGGCGCTGCCTAACACTCCCAGGATAATACCTACATAAATACACAATAAAGTGGACGGGGGGACGACCGCCCTTGTAGCTCAGTTGGTAGAGCATCGGACGCGACATCCGAAGGTCGTGGGTTCGGGTCCCACCGAGGGCAGGTTTGTCTTTTCGTCCACTTTAATTCCTTTCTACTTTCTTCACAATTACAATACCACAAGTAACTTCCCTATGTTTTCCTAGGCTTCACTGTCTGTCTGCTCATTAAGTTGTTTCTAACAAATAAAGAACGAGCCCTTGACCCCTTCCCTTTCGTTATTTCATAGCTTGGGCCTCGTTGCGGCAGACTTGGTGCCTTAGGTAGCATGCGAGGGCTTATTGGGCAGCAGCCATCTCATCTAAGTTCACGTTCTACGTGACGCCTCCTGGCAAGAAAGTGTGTTCTACACACGACGCCTTGGCCTCGAGTGGCGCTGCCTAACACTCCCAGGATAATACCTACATAAATACACAATAAAGTGGACGGGGGGACGACCGCCCTTGCAGCTCAGTTGGTAGAGCATCGGACGCGACATCCGAAGGTCGTGGGTTCGGGTCCCACCGAGGGCAGGTTTGTCTTTTCGTCCACTTTAATTCCTTTCTACTTTCTTCACAATTACAATACCACAAGTAACTTCCCCTATGTTTTCCTAGGCTTCACTGTCTGTCTGCTCATTAAGTTGTTTCCAATATATATATATATATATATATATATATATCAAAAAAAGTTCTTCCTGGCTATCGGGATAAATATACTAACAGAAAGACACAGTGACAAACATAAGATTTATTCTGACGTTTCGGCTGGAGGCCAGCCTTTTTCAAAGATCTTTCTTTGAAAAAGGCTGGCCTCCAGCCGAAACGTCAGAATAAATCTTATGTTTGTCACTGTGTCTTTCTGATAGTATATATATATATATAGCAGTCATGGTGGTGAATAGGCCGAAGCCGTGAAGACAGAGATGAGTAGTATACCCTCGGAATCGGCAACAAGGGGAAAGCGCTTATTCAACGTTTCAGCCGGAGACCGGCCTTCATCAGGAATTCCAAGGCCGGTCTCCGGCTGAAACGTTGAATAAACGCTTTCGCCATTGTTGTTGCCGATTCCGAGGTTGTACTACTAATCTCTCTCTCTCTCTCTCTCTCTCTCTCTCTATATATATATATATATATATATATATATATATATATATATATACGGCCCTGTGAAAAGTTTCTGATAGCGTTTTGGGAGTTGCTGGTAGACACCGTGGAAGAGCTATGGCTGTTTCTTTCTTCAGCATTTTCAATAGTGTTCGCTTTTATCGACCCTACCACCATACAGTGTCCTTGATAGTCTACCACTGCCACTGTGATCCGTCCTTCTTGCGTGTATTCAGTTGCATCTACATATGCAGCGTCCTTGTCTTTGCCTATCGTACTGTGCAACTTCCTTGCCCTTGCCTCTGTCCGTTCTTTGTGGTATTCGGGATTCATGTTCTTAGGAAATGGCAGTATATTCATCCATACCCGTGCCTCATGCGGGATGGTGACCTTATGCCCAAGCTGATTTGTTTAGTGGATTCCCACCTCTAGGATATATTTGCTGGTTTCGCTTTGTAGTAGCCTTTTATAGTGCGCTATCTTCTGTGCCTTAGTTAGTTCTAGTGTGTTGTGCATTCCAAGTTCCATGAGCTGCAGACACATTCTCCTTTTGCCCCCTTCGTGGGCATTTTGTGAAAATGCCAAATAAAATGAAATGAAATGAAATTGGTATCCTTATAGCTTGTTTTGTAACCCTTCGAATGATTCTGTTGATATATCTTATGCGACTAATGATGAAGGCCTGCACTATGAAAGCCTAGTCACGTGGTCGCGACGCACGCAGCACTCAAGACGAAGCACGCAGAACTCAAGGTGATGTCAGACGAACTGTTTATTGGGCGAACTGGTGCCCAGCAAAACAAAGCCAATGACAACCCACAGCAACAGTGGCGTGAACAGTCGTCGGTCGTCGGTCGACGGAAAGACCGACTAGCGGCGCAATGCGTCGGCTTTTATACACACGTCATAACGCGTTTTCGCGTTATCTCTAATTCCAGAAGGCACTCAAATGTGCGCGTCTGGCATGCAAAGTGTCAAGAAGGGTCATGCAAAGTGTCATGCAAGATAAACGAAGTGTCATGCAAGATAAATGCGGCCTGCGTGTCGCGTAACAGGAAGTGATAACGGCGCTCGCCGCAAACAAAGCAAGCGCGCGATTCACAGGAAGGTGATAACGGCGTTCTCTTTAAACAAACGAAACAACCGCACGTGTCACTACCCCCCTCTGAAAAGCATCGTCCCGATGCTAAATCAGAACACGCAAGTGAGAGTACATGCAATAAATTAACAACACGTCACAATTAATCAGCGCGCGTAATAAGGTTTCAGTTGCACCACGTGTACAACTTCGGGTCGTGCACCGCGCGGCGCTGGGATGACGTTAAGCCATCGGGCACGACCTCATAGTCCAGTTCACCACAACGTCGGACTACCTTGTAGGGTCGGCGCAGGAGCTTCTCACACAGTCCGCGTCGTCGTATTGGCGTCCAGACCCAGACGAGGTCGCCGGGTTGGTATTCGGTGTGGCGTCGTCGAAGGTTGTAGTGCGCCTGTCGACCGTCTGCTGGTTCTTGATACGCCAGCGAGCGAGCTGTCGAGCTTCTTCGGCGCGCTCCAAACGGATGGCAACGTCGAGACTTCTTCGTCAGTGCCGACCGGTAGCATGGCGTCAAGCGTCGTTGTTGGGCTCCGTCCGTAGACAAAAGCTGCGTCGTTTCTTGCACAGCCGTGTTGTATATACGCGAAGGTCGCATACGGAAGTATGGCGTCCCACGTCTTGTGTTCGACGTCGACGTAGATGGCAAGTATGTCGGCGATGGTCTTATTAATACGCTCTGTCTCGTCTGCGGGTGGTCGGCGGTGGTTCGGCGGTGGTTCGGCGGTGGCTTGTGTGACTGTACCTCAAGATCGCCTGAGTTAGGTCAGCCGTAAAGGCCGTACCTCTGTCGGTGATGAGGACCTCCCGGGCTCTGTGACGGAGGACAATGTTCTCAATGAAGAACTTGGCGACTTTGGCGGCACTGCCCTTGGGCCGGGCCCTCGTTTCGGCATAGCGGGTGAGGTAGTCAGTCGCTATGACGATCCATTTATTGCCGGAAGTCGACGTCGGAACGGCCCCAGTAAGTTCATGCCGATTTGCTGGAACGGCCGTCGAGGTGGTTCGATGGGTTGCAGAAGCCCGGCTGGCCTAGTTGTCGGCTTGCGTCGCTAACAGTCTCTGCATGGCCTTACGTAATGGGCGACGTCTACAGTGAGGCGAGACCGAAGTACTTGTATCCTTGATAGTGAGAAAAACCGAGGTGTCCGGCTCACGGGTCGTCGTGTAAAGCTTCCAGACCCTCCAAACGTAATGCTGAAGGCATCACGAGGAGGTGGTCTGCTCGGAGCGGCGAGAAGTTCTTCAGGAGAACGTTGTTCCGCAGGAAAAACGAAGCTAGCCCTCGGTGGAATACTTATGGCACGATGACGGTCTTGCATTCCAGGTAGTCCATGAGGCTCTTGAGCTCTGGGTCAGCTCGTTGGCGTTCCACGAAGTCGTCAGTATACTTATGGGTCCCAAGAAAGAGTCATTGTCCTGGTCACCCTTGAGCGGCGGATCGACGGGGACACGAGACAAGCAGTCGGCGTCGGAGTGCTTTCGTCCGCTTTTGTAACGACGGTGATGTCAAATTCTTGCAGTCTAAGACTCCATCGTGCGAGGTGTCCTGATAGATCTTTCAAGTTAGCTAGCCAACACAAGGCGTGGTGGTCACTCACGACTTTTAAAGGCCTGCCGTGTAAGTAGGGGCGGAACTTTGATGTAGCCCAGATGATGGCAAGGCGTTCCTTTTCTGTGGTGGAATAATTCGCTTCTGCCTTCGAAAGTGACCGGCTAGCGTAACTGACTACCCTTTCAAGTCCGCCGGTAACCATTTCAAGTCCGTCGGCAACTGATAAGCCTTTCAAGTCCTCTGCCCGAGCACGGCGCCGAGCCCTGTACACAGTGTCGCTCAAAAAGCTCTATAAGGAATTATTATCCATGCTCTTTCCACCTCCATTTTATCGTTCTTTATACGTCAACCTTCCAGGCCACGATGTCCTCAAGCGCGTTCGCAAAATGTGCGTTTCTCCTAATTCAAAAACATTCTTTTATAAACTCCATTCAGAAACATTGCCTATGAAGGCATGGTTATACATAAAAGGTATTTTATTACAGCGCAAGCTGTTATGAGATCACAAGGGCCGTTTTTGGCGCCGTAGTTGTCCGCCGCCGGTGTCCGCCGGTGCCACGCCAATTTTAGAAAAAAATAACCAGGACTCAGGAGGATTCGAACCCATGTCCGTCTGCGTGGCAGTCGGGCATTCTACCACTGAGATACGCCTGTGCTTTTTTTTTCTTTATTGCCATTCGACATTCTTACACAATACGTGGAGATCGGTACTCCACGCTCACATCCACACACAGAAAGGAGCGCTACATATTACAGATGGCCCACGATAACATAACCATGGTGAACTAGAATGGTTTCATGTGCAACACAGCTTCTACACGAGGTACCCATTCAGGTACACATGGTTGGGCTTTATGCACTTCTAAAAATGTTAGCACATCCTCATGGAAGTACTGTCGAACAGGTCTTGCATCAGCATCATTATGACGTACAGCCAATCTAGATCTCCATATGCCATGAAGGCCCAGTAACATAAGAGCGTCAAATGGTACATCGTCATCGTTTTCCACCGGCAAGAACCTTATTCCACGGGCATTTATGGGTAAGTCTTTCTTGAGGGTACGTTGGAGTATATCCCAGAAGAACACCGCATCCCAACATTCTATAAATACATGTTCAATTGTTTCAGGTCTTTTACACAGTGAACAGTCTGTACTCCACGGAACAAATAAACCCTTTTCCGCCATCCATGTTTTGACAAGTACGGTACCAGTATGTAACTGGAAGAAGAACGTCTTAACCCCCGGTGGTACTATCATTCTTTTAACGCGTTTCAGGACGTCTTGACCGGTGCCGGAAGAGAACAAGGAGCGATATACAGGAACAGCGAAAATAGTGCTTACCACATCTTTATATAATTTTGTACGCGATACACTGCTTAAGTAATCTAAAGAAAACCGAGTCACTAGGAATTGATATGAGAGGACCACTTCTTTGTAATAACCTCGTATGGTTCCAGGTAGATGCGCAGAGGAGATAATATACTCAGGGAGGGCTTTACACAAACGCAATTGGCATACTGATCGCAAAAAAGGGTCCTGGTTGTCCCTTAAAAATAAAAAAACGACCAATTAGCTGCTTAACAAACAAATGAGCCAAGCCAAGGCCACCGTTGCGAACGCTCCGAAAGAGGTTCGTTATGCTTGTGCGCTCCCATGATGATCCCCAAATGAACACAGCAAATACACGATGCAACTTTTGTATATTTAAACGCGAGCAATGCAATACTTGCAGTACGTACCACAGCTTGCTTACAAGAAAAATATTGCAAGCCGTAGCGCGCCCAAACACTGATAAGTCCCAACCCTTCCACCTTCCCACTTGACTTCGTAATTCTGCACTTTGGATCCTCCAATACGGGTCAGTGTCAGTGTAGTACTGGAGGGGTACTCCCAAGTACTTCACTGGTGTTGATGTCCATGTGATATTCAACAATTTACTCGGTGTTAAATCCCATTGCCCATGCCACAATCCTTGACACTTCTCCCAGTTGACAGCACTGCCACTGAGGAGGCAGAAACGTTTCACTATTTTGACGGTTTCACATATACTCTCCAGGTTCGTAGCGAAAACAGCGATGTCGTCCGCATACGCTAGGACACGTACTTCGTACGAACTTAATTTGAAGCCAGTGATACCTGTAGAATTCAGAATACTGAGGCAAAAACATTCAATATATATCGCAAATAGAAGAGACGAAAGCGGGCACCCTTGGCGGACAGACTTTTGGACATGAATACGATTACTAACTGATTTGTTAACAATAATTCGCGTTGTGCAGTTGTTGTAGGCCATGCGTACACCTTCAAATATAACAGATCCCACGTTAACATGTTCTAAAACTGCCATTAGGACGTCATGTGGAACTTTATCAAAAGCTTTTTCCAGATCTAGTTGTAACATTGCCACTTGACTCTGCATGGCGTCACAGCATTCTAACACACTTCGCGCTGTGTGGATATTTGTTAAAATGGTCCTTCCTTTAATTCCACATGGTTGGTGTGGGCCTACTAACTCCTTGATAACAGTCTGCAGTCTGCTTGCTAGTACTTTCATCAAAATCTTATAGTCCACATTAGCTAGGCATATAGGACGATATGATATTACTTGACGCAGTTTATCCTTGTCATCAGTTTTCGGTATTAATATTGTATGGGAAGACTTGAAGGAGGGAGGAAGAGCGCCTTGATTATAAGCTTCATTAAATAGTACTGTTAGTGGACATGCAAGGCCATTTTTGAAGATCTTGTAAAAAGAGGCGCTTATACCGTCTGGCCCCGGAGACTTGCCGAGGTTTAGTTTGCCTATGGCACTTCTCACTTCGTCCTCTGAGATGGGTAATTCTAGAACATCTCTTGTTGCATCGTCCAACCGTGGCATAAGGGGCAAGAACTCCCTTTTGAAGTTGTTAATGTCTACTACATTGTAAGAAAACAGTCTGCAGTAGTGTTCGTAAAAAACTTGCTCGATTTCCGTTTTTTCTTTCGTAACTCTGCCATTGAATTCGATTTCTTCTATTTCGTTGCGGGTTGAGTGTCTCTTTTCCATAGCTATGGCACGTTTGGACGGTGATTCAAGGTGCATCATGTGTTCTGCTCTAGCCCTCACAAGGGCACCTCTATATCGTTCAGTGTTAATGTGTTCGAGTTTCCTTTTTACCGCACAAATGTCATCTTTGAAAGCGCCGGGCGCTGCACTTTCCTCTTTTATTAATGTGCATAAATTTTCTCGTAATAAGCGCTCGTCTTTTGTTTGCTCATGTTTAATAATGCTGCCACGCTCTATCGCAGCCATCTTGAATTTTTGTTTAAAAAGCTCCCATTCCGCGACAATATCAGTGGCCTTAATTGTGCCTAATTGTTTAATGGCGTCAGTTGTCTTGGATATTAAAACGTCATCCTCCAGAAGCTTATTGTTTAGCTTCCACGTGTCCCAGGAAAAATTTTTCTTCGCTTTCTTGCAGCCCATATCAAACATCACCAAACAGTGATCGCTGAATGACATGGGGGCAACTTGATAATTGCAACACAGAGGAAGCAGTTCTAATGAAACATATGCTCTGTCCAAACGGGCATGGCTGGTACCTTGATAATGCGTATATTGGGAACATCTACCAGTGCTTAACCATTCACCCACATCATCCAGACCGTACTCATTAATGGTATCTGTCAAAACATTAGTACTCACATCAGCAAATGGTGTAGCACTGGTTTTGTCTTTAGCTGAACATACACAATTGAAATCTCCTAATAAGATCAAAGTACGCTCACAATTGCAGTGCTGCTTAATGGCTTCGAAGAAATCACGACGCTCCTCTGTGTGGTTTGGAGCGTAGATACATATTACACGCCAATTCATGAAAGAGAAGGAGAAATCACATACTACAAAACGACCCGACAAACAAGTTATAACATCATCAAAACCTCTTGTTGGGCGAGTTGGTACATTCTTGAAACCTAAAGGCACCGGCGCAACCAGACGACACAGAAGGAGAGACAAGGACACACGAGCGCGGGACCGCGCTCGTGTGTCCTTGTCTCTCCTTCTGTGTCGTCTGGTTGCGCCGGTGCCTTTAGGTTTCAAGTTATAACATTTTGGACAGATATACCTAAACTTCGGCGTATAAGAAGGGCGCACCCCGCTGACATACCAACTGCACGAGAGACATATATATCAAAGCATGCAGTAAAACGTTGCACCATAGCTGAGGTCTGGCACTCACCCTCAATTTTTGTTTCTTGAAGTGCGAATAAATCTAGGTCATTATCCAATGCCAGTCGGTACAACTGACCTTGCTTCTTTTTTAGAGTGAGGCCTCGTACGTTGAGCGTCGCGAAACGCAGAGTTTGTTCTATGGTTGCCATTGCTATAGTGCGACCAGACCGAGCGTACAGCACTCTACACTACCCTACATGTGGGGTACTCCCTTCAAACGACTTCTTACAAAGGTGGTCGTTCGTCGCGAGACAGCGACGGCGACCGCTGGTTGTTCACGACGCGTTTCTTCTTGCGTCCAGCCGCTTTCCACTCCGGCTCGAGCAGGGCGCTATAGGCCGCTCTTCCAGGGTGCCGAGTTGCTCGACGTGGCGACGCTTTGATGCGTTTCCATCAACCTCCATCCCTTGAATTTCTATTTCTTCACGTTTCTGTGCAGTAGCGTTGCACTGTGCTGCGTCACCGGCGTCGGGGTCGCACGCTGCCTCTTTCATCACGGTAGCAGTCAGCGTCTGTAGCGTTTCTACTTCCTCCTCCTGTTCCACGTCTCCGCTCTTCTGGAGGGACGTAATAAATACATGGTATTTATTACAGTGCGCTAATAAATTCGCAAATTGCATCAGGCACTGTTGCAGTGACCTAGCGACAATAATCGCACAAACACTCCAAATGACATTGTCAGACTAAAATACAAATTCACTGACGGAATGCACATAAGTGTTTCAGGGAGAGTTCAAGATGTGTTGCACAGCATGGCTGGTACAGATGAGCACTTCACCAAGATGGGGTACCATTCAGGCCTGACGTCAAGCTCGTCGTAGATGTCCTTTAGATGCATGATCATTTGAACAAAATGAGTTATTGATGCAGTGACTGGTTCTGCGTTGCGGTCTTGCATGCGCGTCTTCCACAAGCTATGCATTCCCATAAGAAAGAAGATATCAAATGGCACTTCATTCAGGGATGTTGGCATAAGGTAACGTATAGTATGCGAATTAAAGTTGAAATCTTTCTTTAGAGTTCGCTGAAGGATATCCCAGAACAGAATAGCGTCCTTGCAGTTAATAAAGCAGTGTTCTATTGTCTCTGGTACGTCACAAAGACGGCAGTCAACTGAAGAAACAAAAATACCTTTCTTGTGTAGCCATGCCTTCACAGGCAATGTTTCTGAATGAAGTTTATAAAAGAAGGTGTTTGAATTAGGAGAAACGTACATTTTGCGAACGCGCTTGAGGACATCGTGGCCTGGAAGGTTGACATACAAAGAACGATAAAATGGGGGTGGAAAAAGCATGGATAATAATTCCTTATACAGCTTTTTGCGCGACACTGTGTACAAGTACTCAATCGAAAAACGGGCTTTAAGGGACTCGACTGCAAAGTGTACTTCCTGCATAAATCCCCACAAACACGACGTACAGAGAAATTTGACGAAACAACTAAATCAGGTAAAGCGTTAACAAGTGTGACCTGCAAGAATGATTGAATTATCGGATGAGAACTGTCACGAAAAAAGAAAAAGCGCGAAACAATTTGCCATAAGTAGAGATGCACAAGTCCCAACCCGCCCTCTTTCATCCGTCGGAATAGTATGTTGTCCCGTCGCATTGGTTCAAAAGTGGAAGACCATACAAAAGTAGCAAAAGTCTGATGAAAGCGTTGTATGTAAAACCGAGCGCAATGAATTAGTTGCAGCACACAGTAAAGCTTTGTTGCAAGAAATGTGTTGCAGGCTTCAGCTCTCCCAAAGATTGAAAGGCGATGTGGAACGTCTGTCTGGGCCTGACGTTCAAGCTTAGGGACGCGCTCTTTCCAGTAATGTGCGCTGAATCTATATGCATCAAGCGGCACTCCAAGATACTTTGGTGGAATACTAGTCTAATGAATGCCTGCGAACTGTGCTTGAAATAAATCAGCGCTAAAAGACCTAAACATAAAGCTTGCTGAGGAATCTCATTAAAGAATTCAATGTTACGTGACAAAAGAGTAATACGTCACTAAGTGTCGAGGAAAGTGGACTGCATAACGAGTGCGAGGAATCATTTGAAAGAACACAGGGGTGCATGCTTTGTAGCTCTGCACCCATTACAGCGGCATCATCAACATCATCGTTATGAAACGCTCTTCGTCAACTTTACCGTCATCATTATTACAAAGCGCTGCCTCCTGAAGCAGTTTTGTGGTATCGTACCATGCGTCACGCGACAGGCGACGTGCGCAGCTCGACAGCAACCTGACTTCTCCTCTGAAAGTGGCACATACCCAGTGCACATACCCAATTAAGGTAAAATTCCTTTGGTTTCAATTAGAAATTTCATAATTGCTAAACAAGCCTGAGTTGGCTCTTCGATATACCTGATGGCCCGATCATTTGGCCAGATCCCCAAGCGTTTAATAGCCTCTAAGAAGGTTGCTCGTCCAGCTTACGCTGTCACTGTCCTGCGATTCCGCGCAGGCCTGGTGTTGTTTGTTTCTTCAGTTGACTGCAGTCTTTGTGACGTACCAGAGACAATAGATTACTGCTTTATTAACTGCAAGGACGCTATTCTGTTCTGGGATATCCTTCAGCTAACTCTCAAGAAAAATTTTACCTTTAATTCTCATACTATATACGTTACCTTATGCCAACATCTGTCGATGAAGTGCCGTTTGACATGTTTTTTCATATGGGAATGCATAGCTCGTGGAAGACACGCATGCAAGACCGCAATGCAGAACCAGTCACTGCATCAATAACCCATTTCGTTCAAATGACCATGCATCTAAAGGACATTTACGACGAACTTGACGTCAGGCCGGAATGGTACCCCGTCTTGGTGGCGTGCTTATCCCTACCAGCTATGCCGTGTAACACATCTTGAAGAACTCTCCCTGGAACACTTATGTGCATTCCGTCAGTGAATTTGTGTTTTAGGCTGACAATGTCATTTGGAGTGTTTGTGCGATTATTGTCGCTAGGTCATTGCAACAGTACCTTATACAACTTGCGAATTTCTTAGCGCACTGTAATAAATACCGTGTAAGAAAAAAAAGTTGCGGTGGTGTATCGGTAGAGCGTGCAGCTCCTTTCGTCAAATCTAAGTTGAAGGGGCGTGCGAGTCCGCCTGGGTGAAACTTTTAGATGCGAAGCAGCTCTTTGACTAGCCTGTGTAACGCTCTCCCTCCGTACGTCCGTACAACATGCCGCAACGCGCTCCCCTCGCCGAAGGTGCTGGAGCGGTGCCAAGTAGGTCACGCCGCAGCTGCGCGTCGACGTCACGCTCCCCTCGCAGTGCGCGCTGACGTCACTCTCTCCCTCGCCTGCCGCGCGCTCGTCGCAGCGCCCGCAACACCTGCCGCTACCGCCGCTCGCTACACCGCCGACTCGTCGGTTCACGCGCAAAATTAACACCATCTTCCCTGATGGGATGCGAAGCACCCGCGTTAGCGCCGTTCAACCCGTGACGCCACCCGTGCGCAACGCTGCTGCTTCGCATCCCATCAGGGTTCCCTTTGGGAAGATGGTGTTAATTTTTCAGTGTGAATATGGAGATGTTTAAAAAGCCAATGATCCCTACTTAGCGTTACTCGCTTACCGTAACACCCCAGGCATCTGTGGTTATAGTCCAGCTGAGCTCCTGATGGGACGCTCCCTTCGAACGCGAATCCCAGTTCTGAGAACGAAGCTCAGGCCGGACTGGCCGTCGACCAAGGACTTCGAAGACAGGGACAGAAGACAACGACACGCGCACGCAAGGAACTTCGATACTCGCCACGCGGCAAAGCATCTCCGTGCCCTGAAAGGAGGGGAAGAATAAAGTGTGGGCTGCAGTTCTGAGTCCTGCTCAAAGGCCACGCTCTTATGTGGTACAGACATCCAACGGTGTCCTAGTCAGGAATCGTCGACATCTTGTTCCAAGCGTCTGTTCCCCGTCTGCATTATGCACTCCACCATCTGCTTCTTCGAGGAATTCATTCAAGACACCCTCGCCCAAACAACAGGCAACGGATTGCGCGAATGTTCAGGAACGTACTTCTGAATCTCCAGGCCTGGTGTCAGATGCTCCAGTCGACGGTGACCATAGCCAGGATGGATTAACTGGCCAGTCTGCGACGGACAACGAGCTGCATGAAAGTATCCCAGTTCCTGGGTCTCCCGGTGCTCGATATTCACGTTTTGGAAGGCGTTTGAAAACTCCACGCAGACTGAGGTTCTGACCTTGTGACAGGTGTGCTGGTTATTGCTCGACTGTGTAAACACAATACATTCCTGCTTCGGAAGGAGGGATGTAGAGGGCGCGTATAAATAACTGACTAGTCGCGCTCTCATGGTGATGTAAGGGGCTTTTGGAACGCGACTCCGGAGCGTGCGGGTGTCTCTGACGAAGGGCTGCGCTAACGGCCCGTTCTAGGGCATTGCCCTTCACAGCATAGCGTCTCGACACCTTCCTCCTCTCCTGGCGTGGCGTGGGCCAGGCGGTTTGGAGCGCGCGGGGTCATGCTTGTGTCGCGAAGACCGCGTCGCGTAGAATGTTTTCTTGTTCTTTTTTCTTTTCCGACTGCTTTTGTAGAAGGGGTGCTCGGGTAAACGAGCCCGCGCACCGCAGGGAGCCTTCCGGGAGACGGGGCACCGAAAATGAAGAGCATGTGTGCGCGCCGCGACCAGTTTCTGGAAAGCGTTGTTTGTATTAGTTTTGTGGCGAGGCCGGATGCACGCGATCGTAAAAGCTCGTGGAGAATCGTTACCTTCGACCTGCCTGAGTGGTCCGTATAAGCCGTTTTCCTATTGGTGGGCAACAGTGGTGGTTCGAGCCGTCCGCGTCGCCGTGGATGCTGAAAAAGTGCTATTTAAGCGGCGACGCTGGCCTTTTTTAGAGAGCTGACTAGGGGACCATGACGCTCGAAACCACCGGGGACCACTTCGGCAGGCCGACGGGGTATGATACCATTTTCTATGTTGTATAATTTTTGCCCTGTGTGTTTTCCAACTTCAAGATGTCTTAGCTAAATAAACCCCCCAATGAGTGCTCTCCCAATTCACTGTGTCGACTCATCGCTTGCCTGCGCGGAGTGGCTCCCACGCCTCTTCGTCTTCCTGACCTTCCGATGCGTCTAAAATTAACGGCCCCGACGTTTCGCTACAAAGTGGTGGAAGTTGCTCGGTAGCGATGTTACCGCTCTAAAATAATGCCCCGAGTCAACAAACATCAGGAAACTACAACAAAAATCAGGAAAACCCCCTCCTCGCTCTCTACTATGGCTACCCCCCAAGCAATACCTTTCGTCGGACCGCCAGTCTTTAGAGGCGCGCCAGAGGAATCTATTTCCGAATGGCTACTTTGCTACGAACATGTTGCGTCACTCAACAACTGGGACCAAGCCACGAAAGTTAAATTTTTATATTTGGCTTTAGACGGCGATGCAAAGAAGTGGCACACTACTCAGATTCTAACGGGTGCCCCTAATTCATGGGAGGAATGGGCGACGCTATTGAAGACATCCTTTACTAGCCGTCACTCAGTCGAGATCGCCCATTTGCGGCTACAAAACCGAACCCAGCTGCCGTCCGAAACCCCCGAGCAGTACTACTATGACGTCGTACAGCTTTGTGCAAGAGTCAACCCGTCTATGTCAGAAGATGACCGGTTGCGGCACCTTATGCGCGGTCTGCGTCCGGATGTGCAGGAAAAAGTGATAATCGCAAACCCGGAAACTTGCACCGCATTCCTCCGAATTTTACAGCGCATAAATTACGCAGTCTTGATGAGCCGTATGTCGGGGTCACGGCCGATTGATTACCACTATCCTACTGGACTGCAGTCATGGATGCAAAACACCGCGCCTCCGGTAGGGATGACATCCGCCGCTGCGACAGTACAGTCTCCTTCTACATGTGTCGCCACGTGCGCCGCAGCAGAACTGCGTTGCCCGCGGGAGACTGCCGACCGCGAGGGAGACATGAAGGCGATTGCAGACTCCATCGCCTTGTTATCGGTCCGGCTAAAAAAACATCGAAGACGAGATGCGTCGCCCCCCAGTGCCTTGGCCACCGAGAACATCCCGTGCAAACGACGGGCGTCCCCGATGCCAGATTTGCCGCCGTATCGGCCACGTAGCACAACAGTGCTGGCAGCGGTTCCGGGACGACAGAAATGATCATGCGGAGCCCCTTGGCAATCAGGATGGGCAGCATAACCCTTCGGGAAACGAGAACGGCCGGGTTTAAGGGGCCAGCACGGCCGTCCCATCGGCACATTGTCGGAAAGCCAGCTTCACGCAGTCCCCACACGAGCCAATGGTACAATAACGTTGCGACACCGCCCTGACCTCAAGAATGGAAATGCCGACACGCTTTCCCGCCTTCCTCACGACCCCGCACCAGTAAGCGAAGAAAACCTTTTACCGTTGCTGGTTTTGGATCAGGCGGATGTTGGAAAAAAGCAGAGGACAGACCCATGGATTAGAGCCATTGTACAGCACCTCGAGGACCCGAGTGCGCCCGTTGTCAGGAATACTAAAAGAACGGCACGGAGTTTTCGGTTAATCGACGGTGTACTGTATCGGAGGGCGAAAGGCTTTGAGAAAGATCGCGCGGCTCTCGTTGCCCCCAAGTGCTTGAGGTCTGAGATATTAAGGCACTGCCATGACGACTGTACGGCAGGCCACTTGGGTGTCAAGCGTACATGGGAGAAGTTGCAATACCGATATTTCTGGCCGAAGATGTTCTCATACGTCAGCAAGTACGTTCTCTCCTGCCCTGACTGCCAGACGAGAAAGCAACCGCCGGGGAAACCGGCCGGTTTCCTCCAACCAATCCCGCCTGTAGGTCGACCGTTTCAGCAGACGCTACCGGTAGATGTCGGGTCGGGCGCACAACGTGGATTCGACTACACCCTGGATGCGATGAAAGTGGCTCGCCGGCTGCGGCAGGCTCGAAAATTGGTGAATAAACGGGAAAGGCGCCAGCAAGAAAAGAACAAGCGCAGCGATGCCGACGACGCAGACGATGAGTCCGGTGCCGATCACGAGGTGCGAGATCCAATTGGTGATGTGCGCGAGTGCAGTGATGACCGCGAATTCCATCAAAGTGAAGTGCGCGAGCGCAGTGCCGGGAGTTATGTCCACGAATTACACCCCAGTTTTGTGCGCGAGTGCGACGTCAATGGTGATGTGCGTGAGTGTGGTTCGCGAGTGGACCGAGAACTTCGTTTGCGTCATGGTGTGCGCGAGTCAGGGACCAGTGATGCAGTGCGGCAGCGCGAGAGCTCTGACTCTGAAACTGAACTTTACAGCGATTGGAAGACATTGCCAAACGGCAACAACGGACAACGAAATGTCGCCGCTTACGATACTGATACTGACTTGTATTACAGTGCCAGCGAGTGAACTTTAGTGATTTTTGTGTCTCGCAAATTTCCATTTGTTGTTTTAAGCTTTCCACCTTTTAGACAGATATGTATAACCCTAGTGATTTTTCAGTCTCGCGATTTTCCATTTGGTGTTCTAAGTTTTCCACCTTTTAGATGTATAACTTTTCTGAAACGAGTACCTCACATAATTGTTGTATGTAAAATTGTTTTTTTTTCGTACTTCTTTTTTCCTGGGTTGCAAGTAAAACGAGTGGGTCACTCTTTTTCGTAGGGGGGAGGTGTCGTGAAGACCGCGTCGCGTAGAATGTTTTCTTGTTCTTTTTTCTTTTCCGACTGCTTTTGTAGAAGGGGTGCTCGGGTAAACGAGCCCGCGCACCGCAGGGAGCCTTCCGGGAGACGGGGCACCGAAAATGAAGAGCATGTGTGCGCGCCGCGGCCAGTTTCTGGAAAGCGTTGTTTGTATTAGTTTTGTGGCGAGGCCGGATGCACGCGATCGTAAAAGCTCGTGGAGAATCGTTACCTTCGACCTGCCTGAGTGGTCCGTATAAGCCGTTTTCCTATTGGTGGGCAACAGTGGTGGTTCGAGCCGTCCGCGTCGCCGTGGATGCTGAAAAAGTGCTGTTTAAGCGGCGACACTGGCCTTTTTTAGAGAGCGGACTAGGGGACCATGACGCTCGAAACCACCGGGGACCACTTCGGCAGGCCGACGGGGTATGATACCATTTTCTATGTTGTATAATTTTTGCCCTGTGTGTTTTCCAACTTCAAGATGTCTTAGCTAAATAAACCCCCCAATGAGTGCTCTCCCAATTCACTGTGTCGACTCATCGCTTGCCTGCGCGTAGTGGCTCCCACGCCTCTTCGTCTTCCTGACCTTCCGATGCGTCTAAAATTAACGGCCCCGACGTTTCGCTACACTTGGATGTGTGGGGCTGTCGAATAATTTGCGCGTGTTGTGAGCTAACCTGGCGGTTTTTTTCTCTTTTATCGTGATCCCAGACCACATATAAGGTCGACAGAAAGCCAGTGTGCAGTTTTCATGGTTGTGCTAACAACTACGGGAGAAGGAAACTCTTGTCGGGCGAATTATGCGACGTGCATGACCAGACGCGGGGAGTTCGCCGGTGGGTACTTTTCAAGTTCCATCGGTTTCCTCTCGACAAGGAGCAGCGACATTCATGGATTGCATGCTTAAACGGGAAAAGCTGTGTACACCTAGAAGTTCTCGGGAATATCGGAGCCTTATAATTTCTGGCGAACACACCGATGCTCAACCTGCACTATGACCGCAGGAAGCCTGCTCGACAAGTCCCGCAGCGATCAATCAGCTTGGCGAAATAAGAGAAACAGCAAACACGTACTTTTTTAATGATCGAAATGTGTTTCTTCAACAGCTTCAACTTAAATTTGCCCCCTACAGCACGGACTTTGCAACAATGGTACATTGAGTAGACGACAAAAAAAAAAAAAAAAAATAAAGGTGGCCGATTCCTCTGCTATAGGAATCGGTATAACACGAAAATGAAATGACCCAACTGCACCGAACTGCGCTTTCAGCGTAGGGTAACCTCAGCGAGAAGGGTAGGGTCTCAGCGACAGCGCTGACACTACCCTATACCCAGGCCGAACTATAAGTGTTCCTTGGTGTTATGACGATATTTCGCTGTAACGATTCTAGGTGGCGGCACGGCCCCAGCCAATGGAGAACACAACGAGAAGGAGACAGACTAGGCACTCTAGACAGACGGAGAAAGTTTTAATGAATTGGGTTATAAGGCGCGTTCGTGCTCCTTCTAATATTGTTAGTTCAAACGCATTTACGGAAATATTTCCATGCAATAAAGAAAATAAAAGTTAGGGATAGCTAAGCCGGTAGCGCGGCGGGCACCTTTCGTCGCGGTTCGAGCGATCGTGGGTTCGATCCCGGCCGCGTTGGTGAAAAATTTTCTGCTAGCTCTTTCTCTGTCATTGTTTATGCAAATTTTACTGCACAATATCCGTTACGGTAGCGACGTATAGTGACGCAGTAAAGCCGTGGTGGACCGCTGCATAAAACACTTTCGGGTTAAAACACGTATAGTGACGCAGTAAAGCCGTGGTGGACCGCTGCATAAAACACTTTCGGGTTAAAACACACAGCTGACTTCCGAGGCTGATCATGGATTCGAGCACGGGCGCGCAGTGCTTGATACTGGCCGTCGCCAGCATGGAGGTAAAAAAGAAAAAAAAAAAGAACTAGGAGTGGGCGTCACGTGACAACCTTGAAGCCTAGTCATAAAAAATTTAAAGGAAAGAATCATGGGAAATAGGCCCTGATCACCTGATGGGCAAGCGGTCGATTTCGTCGACTGGAGAGTTTCGCTTTTGTTGCGTCTGCTGCGGAGGCGGCGTAGGCGGGCGTAGGTTTCTGCATGGAGCATGTGCGGCGTGGCAAACGCGCTGGCCGAGGTTGTTGGAGGTTCGAACATGTGATGCTGCCGAGTCTGTGTAATGTCAGCCAGGAAATGCATCTAACTACTACAGTACTGCTGAATATTGCGTTGACGCGGCTCGCCGCTGCGACGCCAGGTTTCAGTGAACGAAGTTGTCTGCATGGTGAGTGGCTTTGTGCCCAACAACCAATACCGCATTGACGACGACTCATCGTTTTGGTGTGCTCTCCAGCACCGAAATGGGGAAGCCTTTTCATTTCAGTTCAGTTCAGTTGACCCCCAAGGGGGTATTACATAAGGGGTGGTTACAAGAAAAAAAAAATATCCTTTATACAATGCAATAAATTTCTTGTTGTAAAGTGTTGTTAGTACATCACTGTAACCTTTTTGTGTATCGTTGTGTATTGTGTAGTGTCCTGCAAGTGTGTGAAGGAAACCAAGCCACATCTGCGACGGCAATTCTTCGCGTTTGGGGTTACTTGAAAAGCAGTGGCGCCAGCGCGCGTGCAGTATGAACACATTGAATAAACGTACCGCCAATGGTGCTGCTACATTCGCTAGCTCATCATTTACTAGAGAAGGCTTTGTTGATGAGCCTTCCCAAGTCCAGTATGAACCGTTATGTTTGCCTATTAATGATCACAAGGCTCAATGCTTATTAAGCGTTTCGCTGCAACATATATTATGGACCTCACATTTAAGGTAGTTATTTTATATATGCACGCGAGCCATTTGCACAGGTATTTCTTATTGTAAGATTGACAGCTTTGAAATACCTAATAGTAAAAAAAATGTGGAGTATATCAACAGCTGCCATTTTTCCACACTGATGACAGATATGTTGTGTCAGATAAGTGTGCAAATGGTGTTTTAAAACCCCACAAAAATGAGAGATGATGAATGAAAGCCACATCTGCTGCATCATAACCTTGTTTTAGGCAATCCAGCATAATTACAAGATAAGGAAAGTTAAACAGTGCAGCTGTGCAATGTTATGAAAGGTTAAACACCTCTCGTAGCTTTTTCAGTAAAGTAGGCACAAGGAAAATAGCCAATCGTTTTCAGAACTATAATTCAGCCATGGCCCATCATCAAGTATGTAAATAATTCCTTTGCTAGCCTGTACCATTAACTACGGTAATAAATTTGATAACATGGTGCACTGGCAATATTGATCAACTATCATTTTTGGGGCTAGAATAATTTTCCTGCTTGTTTGTCCTTACTGGGATTAAATTTTAAATCAAGCCAATAGTAAGAACATTAATTGGCCACTACACTTTTTACAAGCTTGTTTTTTGAATTAGTGTAGGTCCAGTAGCAATTATCTGCATGCCATCTGTTTTATAGCTGGATTATCGTCATGTGGAGAATGCATGTGGACAACGTGGTCATGGAGGTAGTGTAATTAATAGCTGAACATATGAACTTTCATACACAGCAATACAAGTTTGCTCAATGCCTGGTGAACACCAATGTATGACGAATGCTTTTTTTTTCAGTTTCTGTTTTTCATCTAATTGACAAAATCAAATATAACCCATCGGCTTTTCTCAACATTTCATGCCCTGTACTTGTTTGACTGGTCATGATGAGCCATCATACATGCAAAACAAAACTGGTCTTTTGTGTACGTGCATACACTTATATTTTGTTGAATCAACCCGAACAGCCGCTGTGAAGCACCCCACACTAAACCACGCTGCACTGACCTTTTCTGTGCTTTGTACTTCTCCTACTTGGGCCCAAGTGAGCTTACAGCGTTTTGTAAATAAAGGAACAGATAAATACTTAAATCAGCTTGCACTAGCAGGCTCCTGTACATGGCAGTTTTTATGTTGTTGCAACTTTTAAGCTCACAAAAGTGTAAATAGAAGTATTTTTGAGCAAAGTAACACATCTTCTTCCTAGCTTGTTCTGGGTATGGGATTTGTGTCATGGTGTTTGCTCTGGCACCCATTTTTGTACATCTAATCCGTTGCAACCACAGCCAGCAGAGGACACACCTGAAAAGCCTTTCTGGGGCGTGAAGTAAGGCGCTATTCAAATTTCCAAGCGACGACAAAGAAGGAGATCAAGACACTGCAGCAAGCCCGTCGCCGGCTCCTGCAGAAGGTTGCCCACCTCCAGGACGTCATTAATGATTTAGCTGAAAATATAATTCTAGGAAATTAGGATGTTGCCACGCTGCAGAGTCTTGGTGAGACGGAAAAAGATTTGCTCCAGCGCCAGCTGGCACGTATGTCTGGTGAGACATCTTCACCCAGTTACTCACCAGAGCTTAGGGCATTTTGCACTGACACTGCACTTTTATTCTCCAAGAGCTTATTGACATGTGCGAGCTGTGCTTGACACATTAGTGGAGATTGGGGAAAGGAAATCAACTACTGCTTTCCAAGTACCAGAGATATATTTGTTTTAATGCTTGTTGCAATCAATGGCAGGTGGAAGCTACCGACTGGCTACTTTCTGGTTGATGGCCTTGATGGTGAACCGAGAAGCAATCTGGTACTGCAGGCTTCTAGCTTCTCTCACGAAAAAGTTGCACATATTGTTAGTCTGACCCGTCACGGTGCCACAGCGAACCTATCACTGCTGCGGAGCCTTGGCTGCAAGTTGGACCTGACTAAGCTGGATGCTTCTTTTCCCCACCCAGTTTTTATAACAGGAATGTGTTTGCCATGTTGCATCCTTGTCATATACTGAAGCCGCTGCGGAACACCCTGTGTGATAAAAAGGCTATTGTCAATGCGAATCAACAGTTTATATATCGGAAACACATTGACGAGCTCCATGAAGTCCAGAACACAGAAGGATTACTTCTGGCAAACAGACGCAGACAGGCACAGATCAATTGGAAAAACCAACTCACGAAAGTCACGTTAGCAGCTCAAACGTTTAGTCAATGAGCAGCAGATGCTATTGGGGAATGTAGGGCTAGAAAAATATCAAAATTTCACAATTCCTTGCCAACAGAAGTGTTTATCACACATGTTAAAGGGGTCGTGAAAAGAATTTGGAGATGCCGGTTCGTAATGTTCACTGCTTCAATACGCATTCGACAAGCCGATTCCGAAATATTTCGGCGAAATATTCAGTGCACATTTAACAACGCCCGTTTTAAATCTCAGCTTTCTTGCGCTCCCGAAACGACTATGCGACACTACCGGCCGGCGTGGTACTACTTGGTGACGTTGAGTTAAGATATTTTTAAGTTCAAAGGCACAGTGAGTTCGCGTTTGCTCTAAAGGAATCGATTTACTTGAAAGCTAGAAAGGAAGAAAATACTTGGAAACCGTGCGGTGCCACCATTCGGAAGAAAAGCGGCAGCACGGTTTGTTTTCCCATGGCCTCCGAGAGAGCGCCAATCTCGGAGGTATGACGGCTACTAAGATGACGTCATCTGCAGAGATGAGGGGAACGCGCGCAGTGAAACCGAAACTGCGTTTTTTATCGCTCTAAATCAACGCACACGGTGCAACGGAATAATGCATATTGTTGATTGGAGGGTCAGGATCCCGAATACGCACTTAGTACAAAATGTTCAGAAAACGCTTCACGACCCCTTTAACAATGCATTTGATATCTTAAATTCAAGACACCCAAGGCCAGGAGGATGGGAAAAGCCACTCTGTCCAGAAAATGAGGCTCGTGTCACTGCGTATGTCCAAGAATCGAAGGCCTACTTTTGCTCACTCAGGGAGTCTGCAGTAGGTAAACTAATGACAGAGACTAACCGAAAGACAGGCTCCATTGGCTTCGAGCTATTTTTAGACAATGTTACCGTTCCGTCTTTACAACCGCTTTTGTCTGTTCTTTCATACTACCATTTTTTTTTCAACTTTAATTTTGTGACCTACAACTGCCCTTCAGAGATCGTTGCATACTTTTGCCCATTTTTGTAACCAGCACCATCACAAAAGCCTCCAACTATTTGTGAGTACAGCACACATATGATTATGGCCCGTAGGAGTAAGTTTGGATACAGTGTCTCTGTAAGCAAAAATGAAGCTATAGCGCAAGAATACCTGACCCTACTGTCTTATTTACATGAAAGTATTGGAGGTGTTCGTTGTGAAACATTATTGTATAACATTATTATACATATGTCCTCTAGCATTCAAATATGGCCACTATAATACTGGTGCCACGGAACAGCGGCATGATTAGCTTTTTCTATGTGAAGCTTGCAATTTTCTTTACTGCTTTACCTTCTACAATATACCCCAATTATCTTGTTTCCTCCTGTATTTGTGTGAAATGTGCTGGCACCTGTACGTGCAATGAGCATTCAATAAATAACAATACAATCAGTGTTGTAAAGAACGTGCATCCAAGTACGTTGGCAACACAATCAATCCACAAGCCCACATGAATTCCAACCTTTCCCTTTGGTGCTGTGTATCCAGTTTTCAAGCCAACGGCTCGCATATATCATGGAAGTGGCTGCTCCAATGTTGTTCACATCTGTGGTGAAAGAAAGGTCCCTACCACAACGTTGGAGGGGCGGTTGCATGGCTTCACATTCGAAGAGTGCTGACTAATGCAGCGGGGTGCAAGAGGGGCACTTACACCCACCAAGTCACACGAGCCACCGTTCCACTATCACCGATGTTCCCACTCTTCACTCGTACTTCCTTACTCTTTCGTGTTTAAGACACTGTGGAGTCTCGCTGTTATTAATTCACCCCCCTCCGACCGATCTGATTCAAAGGTTTCGCCACCTCCAGGACAAAATCCTGCAGACGCCCATGGACTAGTCCACATAATGCACGAATACCGTCCACTGGCTGTATTGTGTAACGAAACTGGACGCCCGAGAATCGCTTCGACAGCGTAACGACGTGGCACCACACACTGCTAAAAAATAGCCCGTAAATATGAATAAACGGCAACGACCTCGGCGTGTCGAGCAGGCTGATGCTGTTTATTTGTCTCAAAACGAAGGACGCACATCGGAGACTGAAAAAATGAAAACGCGACATAGGAAGTTTCTCGAAACATTTGTAAGTGAAAAACAGCGGGACCAAAATTTGCTAGAAAATGCACACTGCAGTTAAATGGCACAACTGATTCACAAACCTTAAAGGGGTCGTGAAACGTTTTCTGAACTTTTTGTACTAAGTGCGTATTCGGGATCCTGACCCTCCAATCAACAATATGCATTGTTCCGTTGCACCGTGTGCGTTGGTTTGGAGCGATAAAAAACGCGGTTTTGGTTTCACTGCGCGCGTTCCTCTCAACTCTGCAGATGACGTCATCTTAGTAGCCGTCATACCTCCGAGATTGGCGCGCCCTCGGAGGCCATGGGAAAGCAAACCGTGCTGCCACTTTTCTTCCGAATGGTGGCACCGCACGGTTTCCAAGTATGTTCTTCCTTTCTAGCTTTCAAGTAAATCGATTCCTTTAGAGCAAACGCGAGTTCATTGTGCCTTTGAACTTAAAAATATCTTAACTCAACGTCACCAAATAGTACCACGCCGGCCGGCAGTGTCGCATAGTCGTTTCGGGAGCGCAAGAAAGCTGAGATTTAAAACGCGCGTTGTTAAGTGTGCACTGAATATTTCGCCGAAATATTTCGGAATCGGCTTGTCGAATGCGTATTGAAGCAGTGAAAATTACAAACCGGCATCTCCAAATTCTTTTCACGACCCCTTTAATGTGGCAAAAAGGGATCGCGGTCCGACGCTCTGCAGAGCTTTCCGCGCGAGAGCACTGGCAAGTCCATTGACCGCAGTAGCAACCGTAACTGGCGCATTATCAATTATGCAGACACGGGTCACGCACGCCTTTAGTCGGCCTTTCGCCGTCCTTCCTACACCGGGGCCCATGCGGCGTACGCTGCTGCAAGCGACAGGCGCCACTAAAAGTTACCAGGTGCCAAACAACCAACCTCGAGTGGTCCGGGAACCTTGTGGGCCTAATCCTACCCAAGAGGCACCGCGCACAAGGCCCTCGGAGCGGCGACAGATGTGGTTGGCTTGCCGAAGCTAGCGAAGTCACGTGACGCCGCCTCCTAGTTTCTTTTCCTTCCTCCATGGTCGCCAGAGCCGACGGCCGATCGTCGCGTTCCTTATCACCTTCGTTCCCGCCTCTCCCGTTCCTATCTCGTGACACAAACATTGGTCTACGCCTGTCAATCGTGTTACTGAGCGAAAGAAAAAAAAAAGAAACTGATGAGAGAAAGAAAAGCAGAAATCGCCCGATGGATATAACCGAAACCATCCACCGCGCGCGTATACGCACTGCCGCATTCATCCCCCTTCCCTCCCCCGTTTGCAAGAATAAAGCTAAGGAAAAAAAAAGTTCACTACAGTATATCCCCAAAGGGTGCTCTCTCGCTCGGCCAGAGAACGTGAAAACTGTTGTGCGCTTTGAAAACAGAAAGTGCTCGCGGTAAATATACGGCACCACGGTACTTTTGCGGTGTCCTCTTTTAAAATCAGTGGCTATCACAGGCTCAAAACTTGTTAGTACACTGTAAATGAAAACACACCCAGCTGGGAGGTCCTGCAAGTATACTCTCCCCACAAACTCCTATGACCACACCATATACTCCCACCCGTCGCGGCCGATGAGGGCACATGGGGCACATGCCGTCATCAACCTCCCTAGGGAATATAACGGCGCACTTCCCTGACGGTACCCCCATGGATGTTTATGAAAAAACCCCATCTCATGCCGCAATACCTCCCCTGCCTCGCGGAACGGGTTTCGGCTGCCGGAGGAGTGACGTCGCAGCCCAACCGACGGAGGGAGGGGGGGCCTCGGGAGCCAGACAACATGGCGGCCGGACAAACCAGCACGTCGAACGGACGCAAGACCTTTGCGAAGCTGGCAAAGGCTTTTGCCACGTTACGAAAAGGGAAATCGTTTCGGCTATCTTATGAATATTACAAGCACCGACGAGCGTCAACGAAGGTTATGATCTACAGTGTCAAGCGTCGAGGGAACTCAAATTGTGTGCCGGTGTTGTGCAGTGACCGCGAGTACGACCACGGATAACGGGCGCAGCGGCCGCGTTTGTGAGTGAGCTCTGTATGCTATTTCAACTATTTGTCTCATTTTGATATAAAAGGAGTGAAGCTCGGTATCATTCTATAGGTAACTATTCCTGATATCTGGTGTAATCTCGAAAGGAGTAGTTATAGTATAGAAGATATAACTGAAAAGGTCTCCCGAATTCCGGAAAATCCATTGTTTGGAGCACATGTTCGGAGGGCGAAATAAATGCAACTAACTTCCGCAATTTTAGAGATAAACCTCTACTAATTGACATACTTAGCGACTGCCTAAATATCTATATTATCAGTGAAAAACATAATTGTATCTATATCACTTACAGAGTTATAACGAGTTTAATGTTAAGATGCTATTTTGTTGTATTTACTATAGACGTGCGCGTGCGCTTATTTGCGCGCGCTCATTCGCGTAACTGCGCATGCGTACACGGCCCAGGCGCATCTGGGCGCGTCTAGGCGCGGAGAACAAGCCCGGCTTGATATCGGCGCTCGATTTCACGCGTCCCACACGCGTTTGGAGTCCTGTACATACGCAACTACGACGTGGCTTTACTCCTGCACCAGTTCGGCCGACGTATAGTAGCCAGTTCAGATTGGTTGTTCTTTCCTTTTCATGCTTATTTAGCAAATGTCTATGCATTGCAATTACGCTTGCACTCATATACTTATTTCCGATCACAGGTTAAGGACATTTAGGCAGAATAAAGCGCTTAATGGGCTCGGGTGCCTCCCATCGCTGTGGGCGTGGTTGCACTCCGTCGTGCGCGACCTATCGTGCACCTTGCTACAGCGTGCACGACGCCATCGAATGCGCGCTAGTGTTGGTCTAGCGGTGCTTCGTGGTGTGGAGTGGCGTTGTGAGGCTCCACTTCTGCCACGGGATTGTAGCGAGGCCTACATCGCGCAGCGTGAAGCTCTATCAGTAGATCGGCACGAAGCGGTATACCTGCTACGCCGACGTCTGCATAGCCGGAGTGAACGCGCGCTGGCGCACGCGACGTGCGGTTGCAAGCCACTATTCCGCGCCGGGCGCGGCTAAGTTTCACGCGTCGGCGCGTGCGTGGATGCGCACAGAAGCGTACGTGTGGTTTGGGCTTAAGTGAAATTTTCGTGCGCTAACAAGCGCTAGGTAAATATGTGTCACCAGGTGCAATTTATTTTCAGCCATCTGAAATCAGCAATATACCTTTTTATAAAATTAGCCAATTGCGCTAAGGATTCCTTTTTGGTATCGACTTTAAGAGCACATCGATGCGCTCATCTTGGTGAAAAAAGAAATGCTTTAATAGTACCACAAAATCAGAGATATCGACTTAGAAATTTTATGAAAGTATTTCTGTCGTTGCCGCTTTCTTTTTGTTCACGAAACGGTGGTGCTTTTTTCTTATTTTTTCTTTTTTTGCCATGCTTCTGCATGACGAGCAAGCAAGACCGGACCGGACGTGTTCTGCGAAGGACTAAAGAGGGACATTACACTAGTCAGCAAGTGCCTTTTGTGTCGACACCGTTTGTGCGCTGTTCTGATCTACAGGCCTTGGCGCCAGCTTCGGCAGCTCCTGCGGTGCCCTCTCCAGTTTTCAACGCTCCAGGAATGCACGGCCGAAGGTGGCTTTCATGTACCTGCCCCCCGAGCCGACGGTATACGAGCGGGAACAAGCAAGTGCGCCGCATATGTTTCTTTTTTGTTGCCTTTCGAAAGACGCTTAATTCTTAGCAGCTCTCCCCTTCGTGCGGGTTCGTATGCTCGGTGGGACTTGTGTGTGTGCACGGCCGCTGGATCGTGCGTTGCTAATCGAGCGGCCGTGGTGTGTGCTTCGAACTCCCCCCTTCCTTCCTATTCTTTCATATCCCCTTCCCCTTGAGTGTACCGGTTGAGGTGTCCTCTCCCCTCCCATCCCCCCCCCCCCCCCCTCCTGCCTTTCATATTACCGTGTTTGCAAGAATCTCTTTACTGCTCGCTCTCGTGAGACCTCGACCACTGTCAGGTGAACGCGGCGGCAGAGGGCTATTTTTACGGAATGCATCCTTGGCAATCTGCGGAACCCTGCCCTTAGAGGTACTATCTTTGTAAGCGAGAGATGATATCTGTACATGACGGTCTTGATTATTTCAGTTGTCCGTTTCTCCTTCTTTTATTCTCGCTGTTGTTTTTGTGTTTTTTTTAATATCAATATCATTATGTTAGGACAGCTGGCTGTAATGTTTCCTCCTTCCCACGTTTTCGTATTGAAATAAGAAAAAGAAAAACAACTGGAAGAATGTTTCAGCTGGGAGGAGGCAAATGAGAGGACGATACCGAACACTCAAGGCACTTCAGATGATAACGATGCGTTAATACCGAAGGGTGAAGATTTGTCAAAGCTTATTTTCACTTGTGCAGTCATCACTAATTTTAACGAAATTCTCACTTTCGTTTGCAAGGCTAGTGACTTGGCATTTTTTCTTCCCGCGATAATGGGCGGGGTTTCATATCCACCACCAGGGCAACGTAGCACAGGAAAACGTCTACTCGCATTTGACTAGCCTGGTTGCAATACTCCCGCACCTGTTCATTTATGCACTGACCTGCTTGCCTGATGTAACATATGTCGCAGGAGAACGGGATTTGACAGACGACATAGATTTGCCATAATAAATATTTTTCTTGCGCTGCTTTCAGGGGATCTTCATGGGATCACATTATTATTATTATTATTATTATTATTATTATTATTATTATTATTATTATTATTATTATGAAGACTGTGCTGATAGAAATAGTACGTTGTCTCAAGGAGATGTCTTATTTAGATTGTGAGAAACCTAGTGAATGTATAGCATGACAGCTTCATTTATATTATGCATCTCACAGGCTGAAGTACAAGAGTAGCTTTGGATGCTCCAGGAAGAGTTGTAGTAGCCATTGTTTCCGTATGTGTGTGATGAATTTGCAGTGATCATAAGCGAATCTCCCCTTTCGTTCTGATTTCGAAATACTTACATATGAAACTATTAAGCTCCTGAACATTCAATGTGCGATGACTGATCACCTCACGTGCTGGTGTTGTTCAGCCAGGGCTAATGACGCACTTATCGCCTTTCGTTTCTGCCCTTCCATACTGGTAAAACGTGGTCTTGCTAAGACAGGTGTTTATTAAGAGAGCGCCTTTAAGTCCGGTCACACTTATTCCAACCTTGTTTCGGTGAGCAAGCTTCATGGTTTTTAAAAGCCGGTGTATGGTGTATCCAACTCTAACGGCAATCCTATGTATACTTCTAAGAAACGTATTGTAGTGGTGTTATTCCCTACAGCTGTCACGTTCCCTTAACACGAGGAAATTAGCCGCTTGAGAAAAGGTGCAGATTACCTTAGCAGCACTATAGCAAGCAGGGGGATCTGTGAAAAAAAAAGCCAACGCTAAATATGTACCTGTTCTGTGCATACTTTTGGTTTAATTACGCAGAACAGTACCTTACCACTGGCGCTACATAGCAGGTCAAGTATAGCGGTTATATATACGGGACTTCAGTGTAAGACGGTGTATCGCGAGTGTGTTGTGGGCTTTGTGCTTTGCTGTGGTTGTGTTGTTGTCGTGTATGTGCGTTCGTGTCATGTTAGCCTGTATGTTCTATGTTCAGTGTGATGTAATTAAATGCCTGCTAATTGTAGCATCGTCGAAGAACGCATTGGTTGTTTTTTTTTCTTTTTTTTTTGTCTCTGATACTCCCTCTGGGAGTACTAGCACCCCGCTTGGTGGGGTAGTAGAGCTCTCTTCAAAAGAGTCTTCGAATCCCCTTCGGAGGCGTCCTACTACTCTCTCTTGGCGAGAGTACCGGTACCCTGCAATGGGGTTGATCTACTCTGAGAAAAGGAGTTAAATTTGGGACACGAAAGTACTCCCCCTAAGTGAGTGCCCAGCACTCCCTTTGTTTTTAGAGTGTACATCACTCCGAGCGTCAGGACACAAAGCCTTGAGTGGTGTTCGAAGGGTCCTGCCCATAAGTAGTTCTGCCAGGGTCCTTCTAGTGAGGTTGTGCGGTGTTGTCCTGTACTGGAATAGCATTCGGTTAATCTGGGTCTGGAAATCGCCAGCTGTCGACTTCTTTAGCTTGTTTTTTACCAGCTGAACAACACGTTCAGCTGCACC